>CM054125.1:64131702-64731702 GCA_028751855.1 Ambrosia trifida
GAAGGCGGAAATTAGGGTGTTACAAGTCTACCCTTCTTATAATAGGATTCGTCCCCGAATCCTCTTGGATATGGAACCACCAAGTGTGATGTTTAATGGATAACTTGTTAAGAATATAATAACTGTAAGTACAGATGAATAGCCTTCTACTGCTATTCTAATCCACTTACTTCTACACGAGACAGAACATTCATATAATCATTTCAGGTCACAATTCCAAACAGAAAAGTAACAATCACGACACATAACCAATACCATAGATCAGAGCAGGCATATCCCACTTCTATCATAGTCTTGTTTATAAGGTCAGGTAGTCGCGAAACACAACAACTTCTCATACGATGGCATCCAAATAGTGGCGTGATAGCTATTTTTATATGAAAACTCTGCCAAGCGTAGTTGCTACTCCCAACTACCGCCGAAATCAATTATGCATACCCGAAGCATATCTTCGAGAGTTTGGATGGTTCTTTCCGACTTACCATCCGTATGCGGGTGATACGCGGTGCTGATGTGTAACCCAGTACTCATTCACGTAGAACAAGTGTCTCTATCGGAAACAATAACACTCGCACACCGTGCTTAGATACAATCTCTCGAAGGAACAATTCTGTCAACCTTTCAGAGTTAAAGGTCCCCCATATCGGCAAGAAGTGAGTAATCTGTCAACCAATCCACCACCACCCAAGCGGTGTCAAACACCTTTGGCGTACAGGGTAGCTTAGTGATGAAATACATAGTAAGATGCTCCCACTTCCATTCCGGTACCTCTATAGGTTGAATTTTTTTCCAAACGGTTTCTGATGTTCTGCAACATGAAAACAAGTCAAACACTTACTCACATAAGTTGTTACCTCATACTTCATTGTCGACCACCAATAGTTCTTCTTAAGATATTCTGGATGATTAGAATAACGGGTTTTGTGTGCCTCCTCCATGATTTTATCCCTAAACCCACCATATCGAGGTATCCACATCTGGCCTTTTATGGACATAACCCCGTCTCCATTGCTTTCCAAAAGTCCTTGCTCCCCCCGCATATGCTCCGTCATGATCCACTCCATATGTAAGGCTTCATTCTGAACACTAGAGATCTGGTTCCCCATATCCAGTTTTAAAATAAGCTAACAAGACTTCATCCGAGTGGGTCTAAGCCTCTCCTTTTGGCTCAACGCGTCTGCCACCACGTTAACCTTTCCTGGGTGATATGCAAGCTCCACATCATAGTTCTTGATTAATTCCAACCACCTGCGCTGCCTCCTACTAAAGTCCTTCTGCTCAAAGAAATATCTCAAACTCTAATGGTCGGTATAGATGGTGCAAGGAACCCCATATAAGTAATGTCTCCGCAATTTAAGTGCAAAAACAATGGCTGCTAACTCCAAATCATGAGTCGGGTAATAAATCTCGTGGGGTTTCAGCTGGCGTGAGGCATAGGCTATCACCTTACCGCGCTGCATAAGTACACACCCAAGACCCCTAAGTGACGCATCCGAATAAACCGCTAGATCCTCCGTCCAATCCGACAAGGCTAGGATCGGTGCATGTGTCAAACTTGTAAGACCCGCAATTCCGGTGTGAAACTTTTCTTTAGCTCAAGAAACGAGTTCTCTTGGTCCGAGTCCCAAACAAATCTCACATCATTCTTAGTCAGTTTAGTTAGTGAGCTATCTTGGAGAAATCATGTACGAACCTCCGATAACAACCTGCCAAACCTAAGAAGCTACAAATCTCAGCCGGTGACTTTGGTGTCGCCCAGTTCATAACTGCCTCCACCTTCGTGGGATCTACCATGGTACCGACGGAATTAATGACATGGCCCAGAATACTGAGCCTCATGAAATCAGACGGCACCTTCAAGAATTTAGTGCGATGTTTCTCATTCCTTAGAGTTTAAAGAACCTACTTGAGATGTTGAATATGGTCTTCTTCACTTTTGGAGTATATGAGCATATCATCAATGAAAACAATAACCTAACGGTCGAGCATCGGCCTACACCCCCAGTTCATCAAATCCATGAATGTCACGGGCGCGTTAGTCAGGCCAAAAGGCATCACCAAAACTCATAATGTCTATAACGAGTACGGAAAATGTCCTGCTATCGTATTTTTAGCTGATGATAGCCCGATCTAAGATCAAACTTTGAGAGCCAACTAGCTCCTTGGAGCTGATTGAAATAAATTGTCGGTTATCGGTAAAGAGCAAATCCTCCAATGGAGATGAGAGTTTATTCCATTTACGCAGGTGCCAATGGGTAAGGTGCTCTGGCTACAGGTTTAGAATCTGGCACGAGGTCTATTTGGAACTCAACCACGCAGTCCGATCAATTCGTCAAATCCTTAGGAAATACATCCGGGTAATCCCGCACTACGGGGACATCCCTAGCTTAGGGATATCCGCCCTCATACCCAAGACCCGCGCCAGGTACGCCTTACAGCCACACCGTAACATTTTTCCCCGCCTTCAGTATAGAAATAACCTGAGGTAATGAGCAGCTATCATCCCCATGAACCGTAATACGATTCCCATCAGGAGCTGTAAGTCGCACGAGTCTTTTCCCATACACAATGTTGAGCATCCATGGTAGCCAGCCAGTCCATCCTAAGAATAATATCAAAGCAACCCAATGACCTTAAGTACAAGAGGATATGAAGACTATGGCCCGATGACTCGATTCGACAACTATCTACAGCCTTGGTCAAAAGGAATGAATTTCAAACCGCAACCCCGAACTCGCAAAAATGTTTAATATCCTTGGGATCTTATCTACCTTATACAAAGCGATAGACATAACCCATACTAAACATTTACAACAAAACCGTCACATGATCAGTCACCAGACATATTCAGGATGTGTAAAGTAAGGGTAAACTTCTAATAACGTTGATCAAGTGTGATTAGCTGTTTACTTTACTTTAGTCACCCTAAACACCACAAGTTACGACCACATTAACAATTCTGCCTACACAGTAACACAAATACACATGGTATTTAGCTATTAAACCTTAAAGGTTTGCAATTAACAAACGAAGATGGGAATTCTACCCTACCTCAAAACACAAGAGCATACACCCCCTATGAATTATTAAAATTAAGAACTCAATAAGAGCCATCATAATATACTTAAAACAAATATGGTTATTGGGTTTCCTTCTAACACTTTATGTATCTAAGTGTTCAACGAGAAGCATCCCAACCTATGTGTCGTGCATTACTCACTACATAATAAACTTCCCATACTACATCAAAATGTAAAGGCACTAACCGCCCGTTTATAACTTCATGCTATTAAGCAACCAATGAAGTGTAAATATATATAGACATACATCAAAAAATAAGGATTACCTCTTGGCGTGCAGCTACCCAGCAGTTGACATTTCTTAGTAACAATTTGGTCCCATACCAGATTCGAGTTCGAGCACAAAATGCCCGAATCCCTCGAACCATTGCTCTGATACCAACTTGTAAGACCCTCAAAACCGACGGGTCAAACAGTTGTCATTCAAAAACTAAAACCATGAATTTAATACTCAAGAAGTCTTATTTATTATCAGAAAACATGCAGCGGAAAAGTAAATAGTTAAGTCATCCAAACATGAAATTCCCCACGACGGGTCAAAGCATATTTGTAAACCAAAAACAATAAGTTTAGAAAAGAGTTTTCTAGCAATAAATTAGTCTCTTCTTATTCGAAATGTCAACCGCCTCTGAGTAGTCCTGCAGCATGCCAAGGCGTCCCTTTTATTCTTCAAATACCTGAAATCAATCTAACGTGTATGCAAAAGTCAGCTACGCTGAGTGAGTTCAAGTTTTATTAATTTATATAAACAAGTAGTTTGTCAATTTAAGAATTAACAAAATACATCAACCTCAGAGTTAACAATAAGCGCAAACCGCCAATTTGTACCCTAAGCAAAAAAACGTAAAGTCTAGAATAAGCGCAATCCGCCTACTTAACATAAGACTTTATCTTAAATCTACAATAAGCGCATTTCGCCTATTTGTCACAAAACTACAACAAGTCTACATAAGCGCATATCGCCTACTAAGACCCAAACCATAACTATAAATCAGAGCAGACATACTGTAAAACTATCATAGCTCAATTTATAATACCAGGTAACCGTCATACACAGTTTTTATATATATATATATATTAACACATTTAGCCTAACAAGTATAACTCAAGGCAAGTCCCGATCTAACAAGCACGGTTTCAAATACGTGGCCAAGACATTAAGCGCGTTCCGCTTATTAGATAAAAACTTAAGCCACACTTTAATCAAGACAACCGTCTATTCATATATATAATAACACATATAGCTCAAGCCATATAATAACACATTAGGCATAAACTATGTGACAACCATAGCAAAAACTATACCATAAATCAGAGCAGGCCTATCCCACTTCTAATAACATATATAACTCAAACCATATAATAAAACATTAGGCGCATTCCGCCTACTCACGTTTCATACCAAAATAATATATATGAGTTTATATGTATTTCTTTCGTACACAAAAATATTTATAACTTTATAAAAATATTTTGTGACTTTATAAAAATAATCATACTGGTTTAGCATGCACGTTAGCCCAAAATATTTAGAAAAATAATAACTAAAAGAGTGGGCACAAGAACTCACTTTAACGAAGCACGTAAACCGCAAAAGTAAGAGAAACGAGAGAAGGCGCAAATACTTCAATGGCATCAACAACCTGCTTATATTCACCATAACTTTACACCCTTCCCCTGAAGTTAATTAGCGTCCTCGTCTAATACCCGCAACCTAATTCCCTGCCTTACCCCAATCAATCTATTGTAGCCATGGATGCCTTCCACCATCTTCATGTAATAAATAAATAAAACAAAAGTCAACCCATCTTCTTACTTTGTTCCCGCCTATTATGGTTCTTGCAACCCCACAACATCATGCATGGATTTTCAATCCTTTACATGTTACCATTCCCAGTCAAGTCATAAGTCCACCAACCAATAATTATTTGATTCCATGCATGGATCTCAAATGCAACATATCAACATTTCCATGCCATCGAGCTCTCAAAATAATGTAGAATACATGCACTCAAATTTCTTTAATTATCCAATAGACAACTCATCATAACCACCTCACATCAATTACTATGAAAATTCATCATCACCTTCCTCCGATTTATATGAGAAAACATTTTGAACACATAGCCTCTCAAAATTCATCCGTAATTCCTTTAAACCCTTTGAACTGCTCACCGAACAGAACTCGAACCCTAGCTTATCATTACATAAAACGAGGCACCGAAAACGAATAAGCAAATGTGTATGAGTCGTGTAGAGAACTACCTCGAAATAAAATTGTATTTGCGTAATCGAAACCGCCATGAACCACCATTGTCGTCCTCTCTTATAAAGGTCGAAGGAAATGAATACTCGCCAACCATCAACAAAGGTTGCCTTTCGAGACTCAAAAGAAGATTAGAGTTACGGTCGTAACTGTAGCGATGGAGGAATTCAAATCTTGAACTTGTTTTTTCCTTCCTTGATCATGTGGCGGCAGTATGAATGGTCCTCCATATAAAGTTATTAGATAGGGTTTTAGAGAGATGGTTACATAGGAAAATATCACTTAGGTCCCTCACAACTCAATATGATTTAAAAAGAGATTCAACCTGTTTTGTGACATGTCTAAAATGGCACAATCACGATTTATTTTCGTAAATTAAGGTCCAAAGTTAACTTGACATGATGTTCTTTTTACCGAATAATTTCACAAAAGTAAAACGTTGAAGGCGGAAATTAGGGTGTTACACGGGAGAGGCCCTACAACCTGCTCCACGACTGGCGGAGGCTATCAAACCTGCTCAACAATCGGTAGAGTCATAGAAGGACACAAAACCCTAATGTAAGGTAAATTGGTGATTGCGGTCCGGAACGTAATCATGAATTTACAGGTACGTTAAGGTAGTGTGAAATTCTATCAAGGTTTTGGGAAATAATCAAATGTAACTCTAGTTATCTGGTAGTTCATTTAGTCAACCAACTTACACATAACACGAGACAGTTTATTCTATTCATGCTATAACCCAAATCACAACTATTTTCATTTTTACCCAATCACTTTCAACCCTGTGTTTTCAATAAACTTCGGGACGAAGTTTCTAAAAGTAGGGGAGAATGTAACATCGCGCTTTTTTCCCCAAGTGTTGAGTTAATCAAATCACCACTTCACCCCATTATGTACTTGTATTATAATACATATATATAATAATAATAATAATAATAATAATAATAATAATAATAATAATAATAATAGATTTTCTTATGAAGCCTTATGGACATGTACCCAAAATCCTATTCTAAAATCCATCATAAAGCCCAAAGCATCTCTGTGACCCAGCCCACCACCCAAGAATCCGGCCCAAACCACTTCCCTTTCTTCTTGATGTGCTCGACCTCACTGCAGGCACATGAAGCAGCCATTTTAGGCAACCAAGACCAAGATTTAAATGTGCTCATTAACCCATCATCAATCATACTCGAATCTACACGATGACAACTCGCAAATTGACCAATCCGGGCGAATTTCACGCGTTTTATACATTAATGGGTCAAAACATTCTAAAATAATTAATCCATAGGACTCCTATAAATTGAATCTGGCCATACAACCTTAAGGTGCCGAAAAACAAACCCCTACCTTCAATTAACTCTATTCTTGTGTTTAATCGCACCAAATCAAGAATTTTGACCTCCACGTTGACCCATTGATTCACGAACATCTGCGCATTGTAAGTTCCAATTAATTCTTTTGTTTTGTTAGTCGTTGTCGTGCAATTGAAAGCCCTAAAGGTTCTGTGGGGTTTGATTGTTATTGTTGATTATTAAGAAAACCTAGGGTTCGACCTAATATTTGGGGAAGATGAACCAGCGAGATATCTACTTATATATTTTAACAAATGAAAATAGATACCAAATGATCAGCAGATCAGTTGGTTGTCTCGTGCCTAGCTAAGCATCGAACCGGCCGAAGGCCCGGGTTCGAGTCCCCTCACGCGCTGTCTTTTTTTTTTTTTTTCCAATTATTGAAATCAACCAATCAGACTATATATGTATTTCAAACCTAGAACTATTCGTTCTCGGGGTCTAGACCAAATGGTCTAGGCTTGTGATTTTAAAACCTAGGAACCGGCCAAGGACTCGGGTTCGAGCCTTGGCACATGCAAACATTTTTTTTTTTTTTGATTTCTTTTATAACTATATAATCTATATTATTTTTAAAAATGGATTTTAAATGCTAAAACTCTTTTAAAAATTCTACAAAAATTATATTATGTTAATCTAGTGAAAAAGTTTAACATACAATTTTTAGTTTTCAAAAATTTATTTATTTAATATATATAATAAATAATTCAAGTTTATTCTATTTTATTTATAAAATTCTATAAAAATATCAAAACAATCTTATAAATTTCCACAAAAATTATTCTGAGTTTTTATGACAATAAACTTTTCTGAAATGAATTTTATTTCTGAAAAATCATTTATTTAATATTTTTAATCAATTTTTGTTAGTTTTAATGATAAATAAATCATAATAAATTCATTTTTTAATATTTTTGCACCAAAATTTTATATATATTATTTCTATTTATTTGGAACAGAAATACAATTTTTAATTTAATATTTCTTTAATTTTAATATTTTTTAATATTAAAGTTATAATTTGACAATTTGAAATAAATAGATTTAATATTATACATTTTTAAGAAAATAATTTTATAAAAATTATTTTCATACTTAAAACTTTGTATTGTGACCATCTTTAATTTAAAATTTACAAAGAGATTCTTGTTTATTTATTTATCAAATTTCTCTTATTTATTAAACATTTTATTTATTAATCAAACGAACACTTATCCCCAATTCGAAACCCTAGAATATATTTGTAGACTAGAAAGACTTAGACATATTTATTACCTTAATTATAGGGTAATACTTGGAATCATTGTGCCACATTTATTCTATATCAAGGGATTCAACACTATCATTAAGGTGAGTTTACATAGCCCATTTTCTATTTTTCACTATTTTTGGGGTGAAACATGTTTAAACATTTTATACTATCATTTACTTATACGTACTTGTGATTCAATTACACTATCATTCTATCATTTGACTGTAACAAAAAGACACAGTACAATCATTAACAATGATCAAGCTGCCTGTTTAGATTATAGCGCTATAGGTCTGACAAACCCATCCCCCCACATAAATTCAGGGATGATCGATAACAGTAACAACATTTAACTAACTTGCGAGTTAGTCCTCAGTCGACACTAGGTATGATTGTACAAAGACGCATTGTTACATGTCGGTCTCATACTCTATCATCATACAACTGTGATTGTTGTACAAACTATTGTTAACAATTATATTCAAAAACCTATGTATTCTCACCAACTTTTGTTGACCCAAAAATATTTTCAACTTAACATGTTTCAGGTTCTACTTGCTTGAAGAATTGAGTTATTGCTTGAAGATGTGTACATAGTATTATTCATTTTGATGTACGAATTTTTGTAGAACAATTGTATGTAATTTATTTAAATCAATTAATGAAATTTATTATTCACCATGAGCTACTGAACAATCATCAATACGTGACATCCCGATGTTTCCGCCATCGGTTGGGGTGTTACAGACGGGATAGAGAGAAAACTGATGGTTTGTTGAAGATCATTTGCATTTTTTCTTCGATCAAACTCCGAAATTAGCAAGGTATTATGTGAAGTTTCTGTTATGAACTTCTTTTTTATCGATTTTATGTTATGATGGAAGGCCGAGAATGTTCATATTGATTAATTATTATCGGATTGATTATTGGTAGATCATACAGGTGATGATTAGTATGGATTTTGGCCGATTATTTTCAACAAGATCCTATGCACATGGTGTGCACACTGGAAACTATTGACCATAGATTGGTATCATGTTGAACTCCAAGGTATGATCGTGTATTTCACATTATTTTGGTTGTATAGGGATGGGTTGTCATGTTCTTGGGGTCCTTTGTTGTTTGTTGATTTAGTTTAAGACCGATTGTTTGGTTTGGTTAGTTATTAGAGTTAGCTGATTATGATTAATGTTTGATTCTGATTCTATGATCGATTTGAAGGTACGTAGCTGTTTCTAGGCATTAGACCAAACCCAAACTTAGCCATTGCATTTGGCTAAGCTTTGGTTAATCATCACATATTTTTTCGTTCATGTTCATAAGTTCTTATTCGGCTAAGATTGTTTAAAGGGTTCAAGAATGTTCATCAATTGTTCTTATTTGTTCTTGATGATTTAATATAATTCGGATCTTCATATGGTTGAGAGAATGTTTTTAGTGAAAATCTTTAGTTTGGTTGGTGATTGGATGGATCATGGATCTTGGATGTGGGTGCACCCGATTGCATCGTGTCAAAATCGGAAAGTGGTTTAATTTTTTTTTAAAGAATCTAAAATCTTTCCTATTTTCAAGCTTCTAATTGTATAGAATGATTTAAAACTTCCGATTTATGGGGATATGGAATTGAATGATATTATTTAATGTGGATATAATTTTATGGTATGATTTAAAACTTCCGATTTAACTGTATTATGTGTGTTTGATACATCCAATTTTATGATCCTGATGATTAATCTACTATATCTTTTTCTTTTGAAACTAGATCATTCTTCCAATCTGCCTTAAACGCAAAAGTGATGGGTCTTTCTTGAAATAAAAGAAATTGTTGTAGGCACGCCATTCAATCGGTTGTAAGTTTTCCTTCTCCTTATTATTTTGTTCATTAATTGTTCAATTTCCTAGGTTACTTTTCTATATTGTTCAAATATTTTTTATAATTAGGTGGCTTTGTGTTTTCAAATAATAGTTTATTGACATGTTGTTTCTAATTTAATTTATAAAACATTAATTATGTTAAAGTTAATGAGTATTTAAATTTTTGTTATTTTTAATGAAACAAATTTTTCCGAATCATAATTATTAAAAATAATAATCACCATATAAATAGTTGTTCGACTTTTTTAAAAATTTTAAATTTGAAATTCCCATATTTTTTCGGAGATAATAAATACACCTTAAATTTTGGTAAAATAATTATATATTAACTATATTTACGCCCATTCTAAATTCAAAATTTTACCTTAATTATCTGAAATTCAAAACCTAAAATTCTAAATTAAATAACCTCCATTAGATTAACGTCCATTACTAACAAATATAACATTGTAAAATGAAAATATCATAACCAAATAACTTTTTCATATTATTTATTAACACAACCATATAAACTAGATTAATGTTATAGATTATACCTAAACCACGATCTTATAGCTCAGTGGTTTTGGGAAATGATATTTTCTTTGGCCGCTTGGTCAGGAGTTTGATTCCTGATCCACCGGGTTTTACCGGCTCTTTATCGTCATGTCCTCGGGTGGGTAAAGGGTCAGGTTTTCCCCAGAACTGGTGGGTGTTACCTACCCAGCAATAAATGAGAATGAGAAAGGAAACTGGCGTAAATTAGAAACTCGTTAAATTTCCTTATTACATTCAAATTACTCACTTCCTAAATTTAGTGTAATTTATATTGGTAATAAGTTAAATTTTGAATTTCAAAATTCAAATTAAAATTCAAAATATTTAAATTCGAATAATACAAAATTTCAAATTTTGAGTTTTGGGTAATAATGGTAAGAAATTACACATTAATTATCCTTTTAATTACACATTCAATAATATTCAAAGTCTCTACATAAGTAGTTTCAACTCTCCAATTAATACATTAATTGATTATATTAATTGTGCTATATTATTCTAATATTAGTTTAGCTTATATTGGTAATCAATTAAATATCAAATTTTGAATTTCAAATTTCAAATTAAAGTTCGAAATGTTTAAATTCTAATTTGACAAAATTTAAAATTTTGAATTTTGGTTAATAATTGTAAGAAATTACACATACTAATTATCCTTTTATTTATACAGTTAATATGATTCAAAGTCGTTACATAAGTTGTGTCAACTCTTATTAATACATTAATTGAACCTATTAATTACGCTATATTATCCTAATATTAGTTTAGCTTATATTGGTAATCAGTTAAATAACGAATTAAACAAAATTTTGAATTTTGTTTAATAATGGTAAGAAATTACACATACTAATTATGCTTTTAATTACATATTTTGAATGACTTAATCTATTAAAAAATTAAAATTTTAAATTAAAGTTAATAATGGTAACCATTACAACTATTTATTATCTTTAAATTATGATTTCCTAATATATTTAAAATATAGCAATTAATAATTTTGGTTGTAACTTTCTCAAATTAATTACAAGTAAAAATTAAAATTTTAAAAAGTAGAATTTGAAATTATAGAATCTGTTAAACTTTAAAAATATTTGAATACTAAATGTTTTATTTAAATATTTAATCTCAAAATTTTCAATTTAAGATTTATGGTAACATTTAGATTTAGATTTAGATTTAATTAACACATTTAAAATATTTAATTCAAATTTTTGAATGATTTGAATCTTTCAAATTTTGATTACTAGAATTTGAATTGATAGATTTCAATTAACTTTTATAAATATTCAAATATTAAATGTTCTATTAAAGTATATAATTTCATATTTCGATATCTATAATTTTAATTTTTAAATTTTTTAACAGTTTAAAAATTCTAAATTTTGGATAATAATAGTAACAATAAGACTTAATTAGAACATTTAATTCAAATTTTGAATTATCTGAATATTTTACAAAATTTCAAACTTTGAATTTAAATTCATAATTGTAACAATTAATCCTACTATGATCATTAAAATAGAGATATTATAATTAGAGATTTTTTAATATATTTAAAATTTAACAAATAATAGTTTTAGTTATAAATTTCTCAAATTAGTTACAAGTTAAAATTCAAAATTTGAATACAAGAATTTGAATTGATAGATTTCAGTTATACTTATAAATATTCAAATATTAAATGTTCTATTTAACTATATAATTTCACATTTTAATATCTATAATGGTAACAATTAGACTTAATTATAACATTTAATTCGAATTTTGAATGATCTGACTCAAACGGTGTCTTACTTTTAACATTATATCAGAATTATTTTTCACTACTATTTACTTTTTACTAGATAATACTCCTCAAATACCATCTGATAACAAGATTCCAGTTAAGTTCCAAGGGCGTCAATTCCCAATATCCGTATGTGTCGCAATGACCATCAATAAAAATGAATGATAGTCTCTATCGAAGGTTGGATTGTGTTTAAGAGACCCCGTATTCTCACATGGCCAACTTTATGTCGTATTGTCAAGAGTTAAAAGCAGGGCAGGTGTGAAATTACTTATAATAGATAGTGATTGGAATGTCAAGACTAAAACAAAAAATGTGGTGTATAAGGAAATATTTAGTGATATTTGAATAAAATGTGTATTCCTTGCTTTTAAATTTTAATAAAATATTTCTTCTATATTTTGTTTATGGGTTTTACCGCCCCAAATAATTGTTAGTTGTTGAACCGCGTGTCCACGCGGGCAATAGTCTAGTATTATAATATATACTATTACAGTTTATTATAAGTAACAATATGAACTAAAAATCATTCAATAACATAAATGGTTTTCATTTTAAAATTAACGTTATCATATTATCTTTTCAATAAATTGACCCTCATTCAATTGTCCATAAATGCTTACGAATTCAATCATGCAATAATTGTGCTTAATGGTAATTTGAAGATATTAATGTATTCATTATTTTTATATGTTTTGTTTTAACTTGTATTAAATATAATAACTATTGCGGCTTGCCTAAGATTGCTCAGTGTGGCATAATGCTCGAATGTTCATTTCAATTTTAGGAGATATGATGGTTAGTATCTGGTGAATT
The DNA here is from genome assembly GCA_028751855.1 of Ambrosia trifida. Lineage (NCBI taxonomy): Eukaryota > Viridiplantae > Streptophyta > Magnoliopsida > Asterales > Asteraceae > Ambrosia > Ambrosia trifida. The sequence goes on from CM054125.1 coordinate 64,144,673, forward strand.
ACGTTGACTATCCTCGAAAAGCTAATTCACTCACGTGGAACATTAGATTTGTGTATGGTGATAGAAACAGATCAACACGTCAACATTCCATATCTTATATTGTCCATTAATACTTTAGCAAGTATGATGGCTACTACTAGTTAGTAGCAATGAATTACACATACTAACCTCAAAAAATTACTCAGATGAAATATTTTTGTTGGGTTAGAAATAAATCACAATGTACATGATCCACCTATCATGTTGTTTAAGAGCCCCACACCAATTGGCCACATGTTTTCTAATTGAATTGTGCTTATAAGTGAGTAATATATAAACACTAATTAATAATGGCAATAGGTTTTTCATACATAATAATAGGAAGCATATGTTGTTACATATATGACTTTTAGGTGTGTTTTAATTCATTCTTATTTAAACAACTTATAATTAAAAAAAACGGTTTGTATCTAACTACAGGTTAATCATTAACCTATATGACATTACTGATTCTTGTCTTTACTCTTGACACTAATTATTCATAGCAATGGAAAACTAATAACTAACTCCACCATATAAAAAAATTGAAATAAAATAGTTTGCATGTTGATTCACAGTGTATAATCAACTTTCATCACAAGTTCACCACACACTGTTAACATTATTGAATCAAACTTTATCAAAACAATAGCATTTATTCATTATCACACACCCAAAGTTACCTATGTTAGCAAATATTTGACTGTTGTACTCAAATAAAATAACCGTCCAATCTAGGTAACTACTAAACTACAAACATTTGCAGACATGCGACGTTAATGAGCAATTGAGCATAAATAGATTATAAAAAATTCAAAATGTAAAGAATGATTTTGCAACATGTTAGACGTATCTAGAGTTGGCGTGTATTTGAAGAATCCTGCTTTTACACGTGGACAGTTGTATGTAGAATAAATATGTTATTATATTTACCTATGAGTAGTTTTATGTTTTGTTAAACTATATTGAATTGCTTTGAACGTTAATGTTCATTTTTATTCCGTTAGAATAAATATGTTATTATTCATTTCATTTCATTATTTATTTTTAAATCACGTCAAATCAAACAGTTATTAATCGATATATCCATTGTTGCATTACATTAAACCTTTTTGATGATATTTTGCACGCAACCAAAATCCATACGAATTGTATTACGTCACTTTAAATTAATAAAAGAACTTGCAAACTACAATCTTTATAGAATTTTTTTCGTTTTACTTGTAGATACACCGTGGGTCCCCACGGGACTCTAACCTAGTATATTCATAAAATTAAATCATATATAGTTTATCAATCGAATCTTTAAATGCACAAGCACAACTCACAAATACTATCATTAATCTTCAGTTTATAGGGATTTAAATATCTCTATTACAAAGAAAAAAAATTAAAAACCAGTTCAAACCCGATTAAACTGTTTGGTACCATCGGTTAAACTGTTTCTAAACCCAATCGGTACGGTATAAAATCGGTTTTTAAAACACTGATCACAAACATAATGAGTTTAAAAAACTAAAAATAAATATGAATATGACATAACATAACAAGTAGAGTGTCTTTTAAAAAAACATTAATTGGGAAATTCAAAAATGTTGTAAAACAACGGCCTACTAGCATACAAAATATAAGAACTATGAACAAAGATTAGAGGAAGATTTAGAGATGGATAGAAGAGAGAAGTCTTATTCATTGAGTGTGTAACATAACAATTACATGAAGCCTCTATTTATAATGCTCTTACATTAATACAAAGCATATGAAGAGATGGGAGTTGGAATGTAGATAGTCATCATAATAACTTATTTATAACACTCCCCCTTGACTATCCACATGATAAAAGAAAATAATGTAGTATACGCTTGGTGATGCTGCCTCGTTAAAAACCTTGCCAGGAAAACCCAGTGGGACAAAACCTCAGCTAAGGGAAAAATAGTGCAGGGCGTATTACTCTTCCTGATACTTCTGGATCAGGTATGTTGCCTCATTAAAAACCTTACTAAGAAAACTCAATGGGGAAAAACTTAATTAAGGGAAAAATGGTGCAACGTGTCGAATACTCCCCCTCATTTTAATATGTATCATTTGAATGATGGTGTCGATCTTCTAAGAAAGTTGCTCAAAGTTTTGTAGTCAATGATTTGCGTTCTTGATCACTTGACATGAAAATCTTTAAGTTGAATCGTTGATGTATGATCTTCATTCCAGAATTTTAGTCCATGCTCTCGTAAGTGCAATTCTTTAAGTTGAACTAATGTTGCCTCCTCTCGTAAATAAATGTCACAAGATCAACAAATGTGATGTGTTATATTCCATGCATCTACAAGACTAACCAAACTTGTTTGCATGGGTTAGTAAAATATAATCAAATATCGCACATACCTGAAGTATTTGTTTTAACTCATTCCGGTGTCTCCTCGCTTGACATATTATGATAATAAGTTCATGTGGAAGATATAATAATCATACATAACTAGCAAGACATATACTAATATACATATATATTTAACTATGGTACTTGTAGAGTGAAAATCTCTACTTTGCTAGGAGATGAAATGAATAATTTTCCATATCAAGTAATTGGACAACCTTTAATGCACTTTAAACATGAGCTATGTCCATTGTAAAATGTCCCACAATCTTTTCAAGATATACTTTGATGGATTGGTAAACATATCATTACATATATACTCGAATTGTAGATCAAGCAACAAGTGCACTATTTCAAGGACTTTCAAAAATCCCCCTTTTAAAAGTTCTACAGAGTCTCTCGATAATGCTCAGACATTATCACTGTAAACTGCGAGTGAACTTTTAAGAGAGAACTTTTGATAAAAGCTGGATAATACAATCAAACTTATGTTGCTCTTTATCGGGATATCTCATGAGTTTTAAAACACTCAACCCCCTTATTTTAGTCCATACATAATACTTCTTAAGGTATTAATATCAATGCTACAAGCATCATTAATCTATCAAGGACTTTTCCATCTTGACCAATTACGCAAGTGCATTAACTCTTCAATTGGAAGAACAATAACATCTATTTCTCCAATATAACTGTACCATTCCTATATATTAAAGTATCATAATCACCAGGTTTAGTTTATCACCTGTGGTGTATTGGTGCACAATAATTACATCCTACGATGTTTCATATTACCTTTTAAGCACTCAGTTGCTTTAGGATACTCATGAGGAGTTCCACTTATATTCAATTCAATCATATAACAAACATAACGTATTCAGAATTGAATCTATTTATTCCGATCATTATGTTCTCGAGAACTTACGTTACAAGATTTTGACACATTAAATCCTTCATCAGGTATTTTCATGTAAACTTTCAGTGTCAAGTAAATCATGATATTTATTAGACGCATTTCAATTCTCTCTTTGCATTACCAGACTAATAACATAATGAAAAAATCATTGTATCCATCGCTAGAGAATGCGTCTCCTCATAATCAATTATGGGTCTTTGCGAAATTCTTGTGCCACCAATTTTACCTTATATCATTTTCTTTTCAAATGTTGATTCGCACAAAAGACCTTTTCATATATAAATGTTTTACAACTTTTGTTGTATGGACTACTGGTCCAAAACTTTCCTTTTCAATAGAGAATTCAACTCTGCCGTATTTGCGTCTTTCCATTTTGACCAATCATTTCTTTATATCCATTCATAGGCAGATCTTAAATCTTGATCCTCATTTCAACCGCTACATTACATAAAATTTATAACGACGTCGATTTTATTTCGATACCATACATTTCGTAGACATGATACTGTATAACGAGATCTCTTTATTTTCAGGTACCTGAGGTTCTTCTGGAACCATCATGTCTAATGTCTCTTCAGGAGACCTTTTTACTATAACCTCGACTTGACCATCTTTCTTACTTGCTCCAATTTCTCAAGGATTTTTATTCTTTGGAATCGACTAGTCTACCACGCTTTAGGCGTGCAGTAGGCTTATTGCCAATATACGATTGTCCTTCCTGGACACTCATCTTAAATGGAGCATTAGCAGTTGGTATATGTGACTTGATTAGCTATTCATCATATTTAGGTCAGTTAATGCGTCTGGTAATTAATTCGCTAATCTCTGTGAATGAATTATCCTTTGAACTTTTGGTTCACATTGTTTAGTACGGGGATCAATGATATTTCATTCTAACTCATTTCTATTTCCAACTGCCTTTTATCTCCCCCTGATGTTGGGAATGTTAGTCCATTGAGATGGATATCAATTAATTGAGATGTAAATAAATCTCTTGTTTAAGGCTCTATAAATCATCATATATTCCCAACCACCTTTTAAGGTCCCATCTCCGTGCATCATGGTGGATCAATTTCAATATATGTCGCACAGCAAAATCTTAGATGGGCAATATTTGGTTCCTGACCAAAAACCAACTATAATGGGGAGAAACTATTACCATGTATTGGCTTGATGTGAATAAATGTTACTGCATGTAAAATCAAATGTAAACATGAACTTTTGCTTTCATGATCATTGACATTGCAATCAATAGTAGACGTTTTAGTGATCATCTCAATAAAAAGCAATATTTTTATGAACATAAGCTATATGAAGTTCAACACTTATTCCAATGATCATTATTATCTTGGGAATTGATTAAATATGCCAATATAGAATAATATGCTTGCTATCTTATTAGCTAATCCATAAATGAAGCAAACCTCAGGTTGCAAACTTGATAACCATTTAGACAATGCATCGATTTTAAATACTAAATGGTATCATGTTAGGATATGCGTATCCTTTAATCAATTCCAAAATATATAATTTTGCTTAAGAGCAAACATTACATGCTTTGTATCAGATGGAAGAATCTTTAAGTTCTTCATTATGTTCACATCATCATCGACTCGGTGTGGTCTTACCGGTCATGCCAACTAATTAAATAATTATGATCCACAAACTAAACTTCTAGTTTATGGTCAAATATGTATTACTTGCACGTATGTAATACAAACGTAAGATATGAGAGTATGTATGAAATCTTCAAACCATCATCTCATTATTAACATGACCATCATTACAATTCCAAATGGTCGATCTCATCATTACAAATGTCTCAATGATGTCCATGATCATTACCTTTAAGAGATAAATAATATTATTATAATGACAATTAATAGCATATAATGACCATAAAACACGCTTTATGATTGTTTGACATCAAATTAATACATTAGGCAAATTAGACATTCAGTATAAAAGATAAGTTAATACATGTGAAACAAATTATTTTATGAATGAAAAATTGAAGATAGGCTATCATTTCATTAATCACCTCGTTTTCGTTTCTTTCTTTATCGTGTCACAAAGATGTAGAGACTTAATTATGTAACATGCCATGATATATAATACAAATTAATAATATACCAATTTTACTTAAAAGAGCACAAGTATTTTTCAGTTTTATTAATACGCTTTTCAATGTGTTAGAAAATCTCTTTTTTTAGAATTCTTATTTTGATAGTAAAGATTTGTCAAACAAGTGAACAACACATCCGCATAATTTTTTTATCTAAACTTATAGGAATTGCAATAGAACTAATGTTTGGCAAATGAAAAAAAAAATCTCTAACATAACCCAATATTGTATGAATTACGATATGGATTTTGTTTGAAACAAACTCGAGTTACCTTATCATAATATGATCCACTCCAAAAGCAATTCGTGCTGATAACATGTTGTAAAACAATAGCCTACTAGCATACAAAATATAAGAACTATGAACAAAGATTAGAGGAAGATTTAGAGATGGATAGAAGAGAGAAGTCTTATTCATTGAGTGTGTAACATAACAATTACATGAAGCCTCTATTTATAAGGCTTTTACATTAATACAAAGCATATGAAGAGATGGGAATTGGAATGTGGATAGTCATCATAATAACTTATTTATAACAAAAAATAATATTTTTTTTGGAACGGTGACTTTCATATGAGTGACCCAATATCACACTGTCTAATCGGTAGTCTTAGCCAAGGTCTGTCCCAGATTACGTTGTCTTAACCGGACCCGCGCTGATATTTCAAACTTGATTACGGTGTTCCCCCATAAACCATACTGACACAATATCTCTTGTGCACACATGAAAGTACACAAAACATAACATGATCGTTTAAGAATGTGAAAATCTAAGCAAATGGGAGGTGGGGATCATCGTTTTTGTAGGAAAAAAACATGGGTTTGAATTCAAAACACTCTAAGACACAACATTATTTCTATAAATTAAAAATATCCTCAAACCTTCCATTGGTTTGAGAAACAACAATAACATTAACAATCATTAAACAAACAGGTTTGGTTGTTGGATTATTTAACCCGGATCCGATAACATCCGGACCCACCTTCTTCCCCTCTCCTCCTATGGTGGGTTCCTTCAGTTTTTATAATTTTATTGAGCAACAAAGAGAGAGAGAGAGGAGATTGTAAGTTCATTAGCCTCTTCATTGTTTCATTAATAAAGGTTTCTCTCTCTATACATATGTTCCAATGTTTAGGCTAGGTGTTATGGAGCGTGGCCGGTGGTGTCACGTAGGGTCTTAGCCCGTGCTAGGGGCGTGAACACCGCCACGCCCGGGCGCGGGCCAACTATCGGCATGACGTGTGAGAAGGGAGAAAAAGAGAGTTGCATTGCATGGAGACGCGTGAAGGGGTGTCGTTGCCATAACATGTGATTTAAATGGTGAAAAAAGTGTGCTATGTGTTGTCACGTGACAACATTTTTTTTTGTAGATAAAGCTCCAACGAAGCCCCATAACACACAGTCTTGTATTATTAAGCCTTACCCGAACCACCTATTAATTATTCTGTTAATTCGGTTATTTGCATGTTCTACTTATCTTCCTAATTTTTTTTTAAATATTTTCTTAATTTTTTTTGTTTTTGTTTTTGTGTGTGTGTGTGTGTGGGGGGGGGGGGGGGGGGGTGATTTGATTTATTTAACATTTTTGTTTGTTCTGATGGGAAGATCCAATTTAGGTAGTATAGAAAGGGCATCTCTATCTTCTTTTTGGCAGGGATTCCAAAACCTCAACTATTTATGAGTCGCATTGGCAGATATTATTGTAACTTTTTAACAACTTTTTTATATGAGATGTTAGTGGCTTTAATGTTATTTGGTGTTATGTATTTGGAGTTCATGAGGATGACAAACAATTATTGTGAATAGCATGGTGCATAAACAATAGTTATTTTTCTCAACTTTTTTGAATTGTCATTATTGTACCATCTCAATAAAAGCATAGTATGTGTTTCCAAAAGAATAAACACAAAAAGAATACCTTAAACGGAGAAAAACTGCATAAACACGTGTACATGTTGCTTTAACTAGATACATAAAACAGTTATGTAACAACATTATCATCAGTTCTCCTTAACTATAGCTTACAAGAACTACTGATTCTCGACAAATATTTCATAGAGATTGGTTAGTTTTTGTACGTACATTGTCACAATTTGCCGACATTTATTTGTCCTTGCAAGCGATAGCTTGTTTTTTTGTATCTTCAAATAATAATGTTTAACTCGCAACGAAAAGTGAAGTGTGATGGTTCAAAAAGCCAATCACTCCTCCTTATTAGCCTTTTTGTTTGGAACCATTTGGCCTTATTGTCTTGATCTATGTTCCATCTTATCATACCTTTTATATTTCATTTACACTTGATGGAAGTTGCATTACATGGATATGTGGTTTCTTACAGACTGTTCATTTTCCTTCACAACTTTATATCCTTGGCAATTTCTTAATATTATTATTATTCTTTTCCATGCCAACAAGTTATGTTGTGCATTTATATATTTCAACTTCATGGTTGATGTTTATTGCAGAAATCTTGCATGAAGAATGTTGATATTGGCTTTGTTGGAATATCTTTAAGCTTGCTAAAGTAAGCTCTTGACTTTTTAAACTGTCATATTTGACTTAATCATTGTAAAATAGTCATTGTTTTTGCACACATGAATATATGATATATTTTTTTTTTTTAATTGTTGCATCTTTTTTTAGATCAAAAATTTCTAACAGGGACTTGCTATAACATAAAAGAGGAAAAATGGGTGGTTGTGCTTCAAGCCCAGTTAAAACAATCAAACCAAGGAAACTGCCGCGTTATCGTAGCAAAAGGAAACATAGGCACGACAAACTAAAGAAGAAGAACAACATCGGTTCAGGAGACTTGGTTGCTGTTACTGAGAATGTTGACACAACTTCCACTTGTAGGGAGTCAGTATCTTCTGAACACACTCAGATTGATGCCGACGGTACATTTTTAAGATTTAACCTCGTTTGATGGAAATTAGAGGTTTTATAATTTGAGTGACTTTTTACCCTGTTGATATATGGACCCATTTCCTTTTTAAACTATTTTTTACATGTTTTGACCCGTTAGACATAAAACATTACCAGAAGTGGGGGGTCGATATTTCCACCTTTACCAAGTGAAATGACATGAGCATTGTCGTCTTCTTGCAGTAGACGAACCATGGTTCGATTCTGTCAGCAGCATTGAAGATTCTGAATCAGATGATAGCTTTAGCAGTGTGCATGGAGGTAATGACTTGTTGTAAATATAATGTTCATATTTAATACATAACTTATTTAGAAAATTTTAAAAAGTAGAACAAAAAATGTAAACGGGTCAACAAATCTGACCCATTCTGTTTTGAGCCTCACTAGCCATTACTAGTTTTGACTCGTTACCCAATCTTATTATTCTTTTTTCGTTGGTTAAAGATGATGATCCAAACTGGGAGGATGAGATGTCACAATGCGGAGTGAATCATGCTAACGAGTTGTCTGATTTAAGTTACCATGAACACGACGGTGGTTCCAGCCCATCATACAAGTTGGGACGTAGTTATAGTAGCTATAATGGCGATAAAGATGATATAAATCCAGCCCTGATCTTGAAAGCTGGTGGACCCTACTTGTATCATTCGGCTAGTTTCAATGATAAAATCACTAACATCTCAAACTCGGGCTCACAGAATCTGACAAGAAAGCCCACAGTTATTAAGCTTGCAGTGAAGAGAGCCGACGAAGAGAATCTCAAAGGAAGCCGTACGTATAAAACATGAAAATGTTGTAAAGATTTAGTTTTTTGGTTTCTGGTTTGAAGAAACTGTGATGTTTAAATATGTATGTGAAATGAAATGCAGGTGCTACAGATAAGTTCTTTTACCGACCCAGAGCAGGATTCTTGATTCCGTGTTGTGCAGATGAGAAGCCGAGTGTTGGATGTTGGTCTGCGATTGACCCGTCAAGTTTCACTCTCAGAAGTGAAAACTATTTCAAGTATTCATTGGATTCCCTTTTCGAACATTAGTCATTTTAGAGAATCTTAAGTCGGCCCAAGACTGGTCTTGGGCCGTCTGTGTCCTAGAACTGGTCCAAAGTCGGTTTGGCCCAGATCTAAGGACCTGCTACCTAACGGCTAAAATTGTCTTCTTTAATGTAAATATATTTTCATTGAATTAAAGTTCTGAAATTTTTAAAAAATTAATATATCATATATTAATTCTAAGTTTTTATGTAAATATAACCTGATATATTTGCAGAGACAAGACGAAAAAAGCTGCTCCAAGCTATTCTCCATACATTCCATTTGGTGTAGATCTGTTTGCATGCGCGAAAAAAATCAATCACATTGCCAAATACATCGAGCTTCCTTCGTTAATAGGTGATGAGAAATTGCCACCTCTTCTCATTGTCAATATTCAGGTTAGGAATTTGTTATTTTTTTTTTTAATTTTAAAGGTGACTTGATTTTATACAAGTCTTGAGACGATGCATAATGCAAATTTATGTGGTTGTTACAGTTGCCTGGTTATGCTGCTCAGATGTTCCTTAGTGACAGTGACGGTGAAGGTGTTAGCCTTGTACTATATTTTAAACTCTCGGATACGTACAAGAAAGACACTCCTCCACAGTTTCAGGAGAGCATTAAGGTAACTAAAATGCACATACAGATTAACAACTGTGGGTAAGTCTAGCAAAATGGGATAATGGGTCAGAATGGGTTCACCCGCTCTATATTTATTAGTTCGTTGTTGGCGATTTCAAGTTGAATGTTTTATCTAGAGTTTAGTGGCGGACAAAATGGAAAAGGTGAAAGGTTTCAGAAAAGAAACGACGGTAGCTTTCAGAGACCGGCTAAAGATAATGGTGGGCGTGGTGAACCCGGATGACCTTCTTTCGAGTAGCACAGAGAGGAAGCTTTTGCACAATTACAACGAAAAGCCTGTCCTTTCACGCCCTCAACACAGCTTCTATCGGGTATGCATTCTCAGGCTCATGGTCAGTCACGTATTAACCGCTTCTAACATGCACACGCGTTACACAGGGTTCAAACTACTTTGAAATTGACCTGGACATTCATCGGTTTAGCTACATAGCAAGAAAGGGACTAGATGCATTTCGTGAACGCCTTAAAGATGGGATAATGAATCTCGGCCTAACCATTCAGGTACATTATATCATTATCTGTATCGTTTATGTTTACGAACAATAACAAAATGTTTTAAAACCACTTTGTAAAACACAGGCTCAGAAGGCAGAAGAACTGCCAGAGAAAGTTCTTTGCTGTTTGAGATTAAACAAGATTGACTTTGTGAACCGTGGTCAAATACCGACGCTAGTAACAGAGTAGCGGTTGATGAGGATTCATCGTGTCGTCGTACAGGGATTTACTGCAAACAAGTTGAATTTACATCGCCTGAGCTTAAGAGTTAACAGAACGAATTTCAAGTTAGAGTCAACTAATGTAAGTTGTACAAACATTGGCATCTTCATTACTGGTTTTGTAAACGCAGATCATTTTTTCAAATGTTTTTCAGAGGGTTTATCATACCGTTGAACACGCAGTGAAATAAATTAATAATCCAATTAAATCGATGTTCGGTTACATTCAATCCCAACACAATCAAACCCACAAATCGGTTTTGAATCGTAGGCCGAACTAAAAGATAACGAACCCAAACGCAATCAAACAAATACAACAAACACTCAGCTGAAAAATATTAAAACAAAACCCAAACACAAGGTATACCCAATTTGGGCAGTGGAACCTACCTATCGAATAGCGATTCTAGATGATGACAACAATTTTGTTTGCCATCGGATTCGGTCTGCATCAATCAAACATGGAGTAGTAACGAGTCCCATATTGCAGCGATGGTGACGACAGCAGGGATAACAAACTGGCTTCTGAGGACAGTGAATGCTGAGGAGTCGCTCTTAATAGGGGCTGCACGTGGAGGTGGTGGTATACGAGAGAGATGTACGTGCAGCTTCATGCCGCCGTAGCAGGATCCTTTGCTACTAATGAAGTAGCGGTCATGGGTGACATTGAGTTCCACCACGTCTCTTCCGGCTCCTGTTGTGTAGTTGTGAACTGGATGCTCAGCATTGCAGGTTTCGTAGTTGGTCTTGTTCACTTCCAGTATGTCGTTTTGGTTTCTGTCGTACACGAAAACTGCAAGGAGGGAGGGAAACCAGATTAATAACCAAAAATACAGTGCATATTTGTTCTTCGTTTCATAGGTTATTCGCAGTGCAGTCTGGATGGTTTGGACGAAAATTCGCTAACTACTGTTTTAATAAACGACAGTCAAGCTGGTTGGGTCAGCCGAACCCCATTTTGTATGGCGAACCCTAGTCTGCATATTCTAAAAATTTAATAATAGTAAAGGTTACGTAGTCAGAAACTGATAATCAGTCAAGTAGTTGGATTTGATTGGTTTAACGGTTTATGAACAGAACACCCTAATCAATCACATATGCATTCTTAGTGCTAAAAATCTAAAATCATAACCTAAACAATGTTTATACTTGTACATCGTACTGTGGTGATTATGAGGCAATAGAAAGTAAACAGGATGAGGTAGCTACAATACATACATACATACATACCAAAGGGCTTCTAGCCTAACGTTATCCAAATGTTTTGTAAATAGGGCGAGCAACTCACCAGATTGGCTTACAAAAAGCTTGAAATGAGCTTGGTTTTAAAGAGCGATGAGGTCTAAAACCGAGGGCTTTTTTCCCCAAAAAGTGGGCTTTTTGTACAGTGCGCGCCTTGTGTGACATAAGGCTTATGGATCCGCACCTCAAGTCGCCTCTCACTTAGGCCGCTTTTTAAAACCTAGGAAAGGAGCCCGAACCTGAGCCTAATAATAAGTTTGTTTATTAAATGAGCCCAAACCCGAGTTTCACTTATCAAGGTGGAGCCGAGGTTAGTTGTAAACAAAGGTGTTCTTTTCTCCAAGTGGTCGAGTGTTCTCTAGTACTATGACCGACCAACCAATGACATACATTCATCAAGATCCACTATACAATGGATCTTGTTAAAAAAAGGTACTAACTTAACTAACATTCCACTCAAATCATCAAACTGTAACAACTAACATCACTCCACTAAAAGCGCATCAACAACAATAACTGAAAAAATCAACTTCGATGACCGAAGATCTAGTAGTGAGTGACTCAGTGACATAATAATAATAATATTATTTTTACTAGATCTAAAAAAAAAAAGAAAATAAAAAACACATACAGAGCCAGTCACCACGGTAGAACGTTTGGTTAGCTGCCCAAAGAGTGTAGTTAACATTGCTGGTCCAGCCCATGTTTCCTCCGACAATGTACCGTTTACCGGAGACAGCCGGTAACATTACCGTTAATGTGGCCACCAATGCCAGAGCTACCACCGTCGTACATTTGCTCCCACCCATTGGACACTGAAAAACAATTAACTGGAATATTAATATTATTTTGAGGGTTTTTTTTTTTTTTTTTTTTTTTATGGAGAGAAAAATGGAGTGAGGCTATCTGGTTGGGTTTTATAGCAGGAAATGGAGGTCACTCAATTAAGTGGAAATGTGGAATATACAATATAAAAATAATAATAATAATTATAATAGTTTGAGGGGGTGTGGTTTTTTTTTATTTGTATATTTTTGGTGGGAAGTATGGATTATATTATAACCACATGGCAAGGGTGTGAGGGATGTGTATTATTACTTTGTCATGTATAGAAAGGTATTTTGGAATTAGATTAAATACATATGTATGCTCAATATCATATTAACTTGGATTTAGCCCATGCACGTTGTGACGCGTTAAACCGGATCATTCTTGATTTGATAATTTAATTACACGGAAAGTTGACATAATAACCAGAAGAGAATACCTAAATATAGTAAATTGAACAACCGAAAGATAAAACTAAAATAAAGTGGTAATACAACCATTTTACCTCAAATGTAAACCAACTAAAAATGTACATAAAAATATAAACGTAACTGGATTATATGACTTAACTCATTTTTAAAAAAATATTACGTCAAAACATAACTATCATGAATTTATATTTTGACACGTCATAATATTTAAGATTATATGAACTTTAAATCATAAAAATTAACAAAGCACATTGAAAATTTAACTTATTTTATTCTAAACTTGTATATTTTTTTATTATGAACTTACATATATATAAAAGTAGACTAAGGATCAAATACAAACAAAATTAATGTACGAACAGTATGAATCAAATAAATTTTAATTCAATTAAAACACTTGATTCAATTGAAGTTACAGATATGGAAACCCATAAATCACTTAAATGTCAAGTTCTTTCACCTAAACATCAAGTTCTTTTAATTGATTTGTACAGGATACAAAGATCGATAAATTCAAGCTTTTAATTGGGGAATTGCAGCCTGCGAATCATATTTGGTTGTTTAATTGAACCTCGTGAATATGACTTTAAAATCAGTTTATAGTTAAGAGCTTTATGAATCTAACTAATCATCAATGGGTGTTAAAAGAGCTTGATTAATACTTTTTGCCAACGATTTTATTTGTGATCAATGGTTTGACATAGAAAATTGATTTCCTTTAAGTGTTTGATTGATTGTTCGTTTACACTTTTTCTCCTTCTTGCTTGAATTTAACAGCAGAAACATCCAACTAGGTGCAGTTTTATAATTACTTTAGTTATGTATTATATTTACTCTAGTTGTGAAACAACTCTGATAAGAATGATAATTACTCTACTTATATATGATAATTACTCTACTTCATATAATTAGCGTAATTGCTTTTGTATAACTATAGTAATTAAAATTATAACTAGCGTAATAATGGTTGACGACGTTACATTAAAGCAATAATTAATCTACATTTCACAAAATTACTCTAGTGCATATAACTATTACATTAATTATAACTAGTAGAGTAATTATAGTTTTATAGTAAGTATCTTAATCAGTTACATAATTTGTTTGTAGAACTAGTAGAGTGATTATCATTACAACTTTTATTAAGACATGCAACTATGAATATGCATTTGCCTGCTAAAACTATATGAATGTTCGTGTTTAATTGACTTTGAAGCAAATCAACATAACAATGCGAATATGCCTTTGAAACAAACCAAGATCACAAGGTGACAAGGTATGCATATGTGAATATGCCTACTGGGACAAATTACATGCATCTTGCCTCCTCAAATTCATGACGTCCCGACTTAATTGACTTTGAAACAAACCAACAGCACAATGTACAATTCAAAATGTAATTTCAAAAGGGTTTACACATAAGATAAACCATTCTATTTTAATAAGTTAAAGCATGTTCCACATTGTAATATTTCCACAGAAAATTCAAAGTACAATTATTCATAAACTAAAACATTGTGTCTTGTTCCACAAAAACTTAACTATTCCAAAATAATCCTATTCAAACTGACTTAAATATAGGCGTTTTCGCTCTTTGATCTTCATTAGGTTGTCTTTCTTTCCTGCATCCTTTTCTTTTCTTTTTGATCCATTGCTTAAAATTCCATTGCCTTGTCTACTAGTTCCGGTCTCGCTTGGTTAAGATTCGAAAAATAGTATTTTTTTTATATAAAAACTTGTGCCTGAGTTCATTGAGTCGTTGTTGCCAAACATCTTCTTTTGCTGATAAGCCACATGTCCATGGCTCTTCACCCATATAAGTTTCCATATTCGCATCATATGAACTTCACAATCGATATCTTTTAAGGTTTTCAGTTTATACTTTTGTAGTATTCCGCCTATCTTTCTAGCAAAGACTTCCTTTCTTGGTTGATCTGTTACTATGTCTTCATAGTGATCATTAGACTGCAATTGGACAGTAGCAAAAGTAGACTTATTATTCTATTAGTAGAGTAATTATATTCTGTAACTAGAGTAATTATTCTATAAGTAGAGTAATTATGCACAATTTCACAAAGTACTCTACAAAACCAACCATACCTTGTTTCACAAATTACACTGCAAAACCAACCGTACCTACTAGTTCTACTTAATACACTACTAGAATGTTACACTAGTTAAGAAAAAAATTCACAAATTACTCGACCTACAAATGATATACCAAGTTTAACAAACATTACACTACATAAAACATGCTATACCAAGTTTCACAAAAAAAACTACTCTACAAACATCACCAGAAACTGATTTCGTTTTTATTTCATTTTTTTACCAAGAACAATAGAAATCGACAAATGAAAACTGAAGAAAGTCAAATGAAAATCGTATACGATACTTACAAGCCATAGTTTCTTATAATGTTGTTCATATGATAAAAATTACTCTAATATAGAATCACATATTACCTCTGGTTTGATGTTTTTGGATGATTTTGAACTTCAGCTTGCCTCATCACCTTCGATTGCGTTGTCAATGGGGGGTTTTTGTCCGTTTTTTTAGTATGAAATGTGATTTGTGTGTTAGGTAGCCACCGTACTTTTTTATTATATGTTTTAAGTAAATTTTGCTATAATTACAAAACTGCCACCGTCCATTTGCTTTGATTCGTACAGTTCGTACGGATATTGTATTTGTACGGGATCTTATCTCTATAAAAGTAAATGCGGAATAGTTTTGTTGATAGTATAAGCTAGCTATTAGTATTTTTAGGGAACATAGTTTATTAATTTTATTAAAAAAAATATTACAACGTGTTTTATAATTTTTTTACATCCGCAGCTCACCTTCTCAATCTCACAAATTCATCTCTCCCCCACCCACCTACTCAATACTCTGTCAAAGATCCAGATTTTCGTCACCATTGCCGCCTCCGGCATCGGGCCTGATCAATACCACTAGGCCAGTGGCGAAGCTTGAGAATTCGGACTATTATTTTTTTTAAAAGTGGGGGGTCGATACCGTATATACCCAAAAAATTCTATACTAATACTATATAATCGGATCTTATAAGCGAAAATTCAAGGTTGGGCGACCCCCTGCAGTGTTACCGTAGTCCTGTAGTCATTGAGTTGTGTTTTAATTAATGTATATAATAATAAATATATAGTTTTATATTTATTTATATTTAAAGTTTTAGAAAATTACTAATAAGGATATGTACCCAGTGTATTAAATAATGTGATGTATAATATGATTTTGTATAGACATCTAAACAAGATGAGCTAATCTCAAGTAACTTATAACTGCTCAACTCGTTTACACCTTTAGTTATGTTTTTTAGTGACAATTTGTAGATTTCTAAGATATATTTCGGTGCCTACACTTTGTAGGGTGTCTAAAAGACGATGGAAAAAAAACATTTTTACTAGTTGTTAACCTTTTGAACTGAAGTGACATGTTTAAGAAATGTCGGGGACGGACATGGCACAACTTTTTTTTACTATAGTGGCATTTGCGCCAAACCACAGGGACAATTGACAGTTTACTCATTAACAACTTTAATTTAATATTTGATACAAGTAGCTTCATTTCTTTAAAATAAAAATACATATAAATGGTAATAAGATCTGAGTATGAAAATTGTTGCTTACGCTTAGAAATAATTAAATATGTTTATTGTATGTATATTAGGTGGTGTAAACCTTAAGTCATGACTGCTTTGTAAAAGATGCTCATTTGTGATCAACTTACCACCACTATTGATCTTTTGTACATACATGTGTGTAACAGTTTTTTTTTTTCGAATTACCGACAAATCAGAACAGCACATTGCATGATTGCAATATTCAAATTGAAACTGGTCAAATTAGCCGTGGTGTAGGCTCCTAGTTTATTACGCTTATCCCTAAAAATAATGATCCGGTTAGCTTGAATGAGTATCGCCCTATTACTTTGATTGGAGTGATTAGCAAAGTCATATCTAAAGTCCTCGCAAATCGAATTAAAAAGGTGATGGGTAGCATTATTTATGAGACACAGTCAGCTTTTTTGGCGGGAAGGTATATTCTTGATGGTCCGCTTATTATTAACGAGATATTATCCTGGGCTAAGAAGACGGACAAAGATCTATTCTTGTTGAACATAGACTTTGAGAAAGCATACGATAACGTTAATTGGGGGTTTTTGATTTCTGTGATGAAGCAAATGAACTTTCCAGAGAGATGGTGTAAGTGGATTGAAGGGATACTTAGCTCGGCTCGTTCATCAGTCCTAGTGAACGGGTCTCCTACGTTCGAGTTTAATTGTGAGAAGGGGATAAGACAAGGTGATCCTATCTCCCCGTTCCTATTCTTAATAGTGATGGAAGGTTTGTCTTCTTTGATAAGGACGGCTTGTGATAATGGTTTCTTTCACGGGGTTCGTTTAAATATGGATGGCCCTATTGTTTCTTATCTTCTTTATGCCGATGATGCTTTGGTCATGGGTGAATGGTCTCTTGCTAATTTGAACGCCGTTAGAAGAATTCTACGTATCTTTCATATGTGTTCAGGGCTTCGTATAAATCTAAGTAAGTCTAATTTATTCGGGTTAGGGAAGGGAGCCGAGGAGGTTCATGATTTTGCGCAGGTTATGGGGTGTAGTGCGGGGTCTTTTCCCTTTAAATATTTGGGCATTGTTGTGGGTGCTAATATGAACCGGATCGGTAACTGGGATTCGGTTTTAGATATTTTCAGGAAGAGATTGTCGTCTTGGAAGGCTAGCGTGGTGTCTATGTATTACTTTTCGTTGTATAAAGCCCCGGCGACGGTGATTCATAAGATGGAGGTGATTATCAAAAGGTTTTTATGGGGAGGGTGCGAAGACAAGAATAAAATACACTGGGTGGCTTGGGATAGAGTTACGATGTCACACCACGACAACGGCGGAAACACGTGGCGCGACGGTTCAAAAGCATAAAGTCAAGGTTATTGCTAAACATAAGTAATTTAAGAAAAGTGGGTCATTTATTAAGGCGTCATTACTTGTTCCAAACATTACACAAAAGTAAATTGTTTTTAAAGTAACATCGAGGTTTCTCAACTATATCCCAAGCTTTGGGAAATAAGGGTGAAACCCCGCAAAATGTACAACGCCGCATTGGGAGATTCTCCGACCCAGCTCGCCTGATCCTTCTTCATCTAGTTACCTGAAAGATATGTTTAAAAGTTTCGTCAATATAAATATATTGGTGAGTTCACAGGTTTTCAGTTTCTAAAACTTGGATACTTGGGAATACCATGTTATGACAATATATAGGAGTTGCAAATTCCTATAAATCTACTTGAGACTATAATCAAACCAAGACGTATATAAATAAAATGCCCCGCTCCAAGTCGTTACTCGGTTTCCCACGACTTAAGTTCAGAATATTTGCACCCCAGGCATAACCTAATGCACAATCGACGCTATCGATTAGGGGTGGGCCTTGTCAGGCACCAATAGTACTATCCGAATATTCCTCCGGTTTCAATCTCCGAATAAATGATTATAGAGGCGAGGACTCAACCCCGAGTGGCGGTCACACCTCAAGTAATAAACCCGTCAAACATTTCCCTAACATATCTTTCCCCCGAAAACGTAAAAATAGTTTAAAATGGGGCCGTGAAACTCACCTGAAACTGTGTCTGGCTCAAAAGGGTGGATAGCAAATGGGTGGTCTCGCACCTACAAACGTCCTAGACGTATAAGTCACTATTCCTATAGTGCATGTGCCTTGGCAAGTTGTACACCCAACTCCCGACCACAAGTTGTTCCAAATCCCGTTTAATTAAGCGCGTATCCTAGGTCTTGTTGGCGTTACATTACCCTTTGTGTTACAAGTTATATATTACTCTTGTTAATATTTCCTTAACTTGTATTTTATTATCATCGACTCGACGTCACTTAACATATAATTATTTTCCCATTTAAATAATTATACTTAAGATCGCATCGCTCGATGTAATATATATTTCAACCCTCGACCCGACTCACTTTGCCGAACATTTGTTTTCCCATTTAAACAAATATACTAAGTTCTTGTCGTTCGATTGTATATTCTTAACGCCCGATTCAACTCACCATACCGTATATTTATTTTCCCATTCAAATAAATATACTAGGATCTCGTTGGTACGGCATATACGTATATATATCTTTGTCTTCTCGTCGCGGCTTTCCTTCCCACATATCTACTTTCCCATTAAGTAGATATACTAGAATTTTGCCGAGACGAGCGTACATATATATAAATGTGTAATTTTTCTTGTTAAGTATATACGTTTGTTTAACGTCTTATTTGTTTATGTCATGTGTTTCTCCCATGAATAATTCTCTTAACACTTAGGAAAGTGTTTATTAGTTTTCACCCAATGTATATATATTTTAATATATATTTTTCTTATCTTGCCGCAATGGCATTTTTCTCATGATTTGTCCGTGTACGGTTCGTTAACGCGTCTTAGTTCGATATCTTAACTCGATTAGTTAATTTTTCCAAGTTTTTCCCAACATGTATTTTATAGAAATATTATCCATATTTCTTTCCCTTTTCACATGTTACTTGGATGGTTTAAAATACTTATGTATTTTTAACCCAACTTGTCGACTTAACTACAAAAATGTTTCCAACACTTTTATATTCCCATTTATATAAAAGTATTCATTTTTGTATAAGTTTCCCAAGTTTATTTAATATTTTTATAAAATCTCTATTTTATAAAAATCCTTGTGTTAAAACCCTTTATATTTTTATAACTTTCAAAAATACACTTTTATACCAAATACCCAAGTATTTCTACTAGTATTTACAAAAATCATCCTTAGACTTTATCACTTACATTTTTGACACCAAACTTTCCATACTTGTATTTTTGGACTAATAGTTTCTAAAATATCCATTTTAGTCCTCTAACTTTCAAAGTTACAATTTTAGTCCCTTAACTTACAAAAGTTGCATTTTTCCATTCTAACTTCCAAAGTTAACATTTTTCACTCAAAATAGTAAACTTTGAAGATTCAACTTTTTATTGGTAAGTTATTTTTGTATCAAAACACTTATGTTAGTCTTGTATTTCATATGGAAGACTAATTATATGTGTGTTTTGTGTGTTTGTCCATTTTATCAAAATATCATTCATCTAAGTAAGCTAACTTAGATTTTCCATCTTCTTCATTTATGAACTTTTAACATGTTTTTCCACATATTATAACATGAATGATCATAATAAGATGATTTAAAGTTACTTTTAACATATTCAAGTTCATTCCATAATCTTAACCAAAACATCATCCTACTTAGTCTTACATGTAAACTTTATATATTTTCAAGACTAATACATCATCATCAACAAATCCATGGTTTATTTTCATATCTTTAATCTTCCATTTTACACATGTAAAACCTATTAAAGATTATGTTCAAAACCACTTTTTAAACCCTTCATGTACAACTTGCTACTAGGAACACATACATGAATAATAACAATCAAAAACAAGATTAAGAAGCTTACTACTAGCACAAGGCTAGGGAAGACAAAAACCTTGGATTTGAGAGGGGTTTAGTGTGTTCTTCCAAGTGGTTTAGCTCCAAGCTCTTGAAACACACAATAGGGGTTTGGATGATGGATTGTTTAGGAGTAATTTGGAAGTGTTAAACTTGAAGAATAATGTGTGTGTGTGTGTGAATACCCACGGCTCAAGAAAGGAAGAAGAAAGAAGTGTTTTGCTTTGTTATTCAATCTCCTAACACATGTTATTTATACCCTTATCACATGTAATCTTCCATGGATCTTGTGATTATTACTAAAGATATGAGAGATTTATGAAGTACAAAAATTGATCTTGGATGGGTGTGGGGGATAAGTGGTGGCCGTGGGTTTTTGAAAGGAGAAGGAGGTTGCTTGTAAATCTTTGGTAAATCCTTATGATCACTCATAATCTTTATACAAGACTTAACCATGCATGCATACACTAGTGTCATAATTAGCTAAGTGTTGTCTTGGCTTATTAGGGCCATGTGGCCGAAATTATCACCAAGGGGACAAGGTTAGAGTTGCTTTTTGTACTAATGTTTACTTATGCCTTTTTCTTACACTTTTGTCTTATGCATGCATGCTTTACATATAGGTTTAGGAGGTTATTATTATTTACACCAGATATGGTTATAACAAGGCCATTAGGCCGGCCCCAAGTGGGTTTAAGTGGGGTCCACAACTTCAAATAATTACCCATTGTTTGTTATGTTTAATCCCCCGTCGTTCGAGTGTCGTTCGGGTATTTTTCGGGTTTTAATCACGCGTTATCCGGACATTAAATATACCTTTAATAACCCTTAAATATAGTCTATTTTAAGCGTTGATTGATTATTTAGGCCTTTGCCGGGTGAAATTATGAGTTATACGCGTATCGGGTGCGGTACGCGCATTTTATTCGTTACCGGGAGATTTGTACAAGACGTTTTCATTTATGGTTTTGGAGTTCCAAAACTCATTATATCTTATGAAAATACCCTTTATTTTATATCCTGGGTGTCCGGGATCCGTTTCGTTTATTTAATTATTACCGGGTAATTGCCAACGTCCATACCGGATAGCTTATTTACACATGATCCAATCATGCTTTACCATTAAACGTATGCATTCCTATGCACTATTTGGAAATTGCTATCTCCTAAGACCTTGATAATTAAATCACACATAATTGCATTTAATTACGTTAATCATATATTAATTAATTTGTACGGAATTACCTTATTTTTGCCGGTTGTTACATTCTCCCCCCGTTAAGAGAATTCCGTCCCGGAATTCACTTCGAGTTCTCCGGTACAGGTGTCTTCTCGAATAGGGCGGGGTATTTTTGCTTCATTCGGTCCAGCCTTTCCCACGTGAACTCCGGTCCACGCTTGGCATTCCAGCGCACTTTGACCAATCTGATCTTGTTGCGCCTTAGTTTTTGGACCTTCCAATCAGTTACCTCGATTGGTTCTTCCACAAAATGTAACTTGTCGTCAATCTGGATTTCGTCTGCTGGAATAATGAGAGTTTCGTCGGATAGGCACTTTTTCAAATTTGACACATGAAACGTGTCGTGTATTCCACTAAGCTCTTGAGGCAACTTGAGCTTGTATGCCACTGTGCCTACCCTGGACAAGACTTCAAACGGTCCAATATATCGTGGGTTCAGTTTTCCGCGCTTCCCAAAGCGCGCGACACCTTTCCAAGGTGACACTTTTCAGTAGGACCCTGTCTCCGACTTGAAACTCTAAAGGCTTTCGCCTCATATCAGCATAGCTTTTCTGGCGGTCCCGGGCCGCTTTGAGGCGTTCCTTTATCAAAAAGACCTTATCCGTGGTCTCTTGCACAATTTCGGGCCCGGTGAGTTGCTTTTCTCCAACTTCCGCCCAACATAATGGCGATCGGCACTTGCGTCCATATAGAGCTTCAAACGGTGCGGCTTGAATGCTCGTGTGATAACTGTTGTTATAAGAAAATTCTACCAATGGCAAGTGCGTATCCCAATTACCTCCGAAATCAATCGCGCATGCCCTTAACATATCCTCCAAGGTCTGGATGGTTCGTTCACTTTGGCCATCCGTTTGGGGGTGATATGCGGTGCTCATGTCGAGGCGAGTACCGAGGGCTTCGTTTAAACTTTCCCAAAATCTGGAAGTGAAACGACTATCCCGATCGGAGATGATAGATACAGGTACACCGTGTTTAGATACCACTTCCTTAATGTACAAACGGGTTAGTTTCTCCAACTTGTCCGTTTCGCGAATCGGAAGGAAGTGTGCAGATTTCGTTAATCGATCAACGATTACCCAGATCGTGTCATGGCCACTTGTCGTCTTAGGTAACTTGGTAATGAAATCCATGGTGATTCGTTCCCATTTCCATTCCGGTATTTCCGGTTGCTGGAGCAAACCGGAAGGTCTCTGGTGCTCAGCCTTGACCTTTGCGCAAGTCAAACATCGCGCAACATAGGCTGCTATATCCCTTTTGAAATTCGGCCACCAATAAAGTTCCTTCAGATCGTGGAACATCTTGTCTGCACCCGGGTGAACCGAATATCTAGAATTGTGAGCTTCGGCCATTACTAGCTCACGCAAACCACCATATACTGGAACCCAAATTCTATTCATGAAATACAGTGTCTGGTCCGCTTTTGGTTCCAGTGAATCAACCATCTTTCGTAACCTTTCACCTTTGACATTCTCGGGTTTAAGGGCGTTAACTTGGGCTTCACGAATTCGTTCAGTCATATTCGTGTGGATAGTCAGTCCCAAAGCTCGAACACGCAATGGTTTAACCCGTTCCTTGCGACTCAAGGCGTCGGCTACGACGTTCGCCTTACCGGGATGGTACTTTATCTCACAATCGTAATCGTTTAATAATTCAACCCATCGCCGTTGTCGCATATTCAAATCCTTCTGATCAAAGATGTGTTGCAAACTCTTATGATCAGTGAAAATGGTGCACTTGGTTCCGTACAAATAGTGCCTCCATATCTTGAGAGCGAACACCACTGCACCTAATTCCAAATCGTGTGTAGTGTAGTTCTTCTCATGGATTTTCAGTTGCCTGGAAGCATATGCTATTACTTTTTCTCGCTGCATCAATACACAACCCAAACCTTGATGCGAGGCATCGCAGTAAACCACAAAATCTTCCGTACCGTCTGGAAGTGACAGTATCGGAGCGCCACATAACTTGTCTTTTAACAATTGGAATGCTGCCTCTTGCTTTTCCGTCCACTCGAATTTCTTATCCTTTTGGGTTAGCATGGTTAAAGCTTGTGCTATCTTTGAAAAGTTCTCGATGAACCTTCTGTAATAACCCGCAAGGCCTAAGAATTGTCGTACTTCGGTAGGGGTTCGAGGGGCTTCCCAATTTTTAATTGCCTCAATCTTGGCTGGATCGACGTGTATGCCCTTCTCGTTCACTACGTGGCCTAAAAAGTGAACTTCCCGAATCCAAAAGTCACATTTCGAGAATTTAGCATAGAGCTTCTCTTTGCGTAATACTTCAAGAATTAACCGAAGGTGATTCTCGTGGTCTTCTTTCGTGCGTGAATAGATCAAAATATCGTCAATGAAGACGATGACGAATTTATCCAGGTATGGCTTACACACGCGGTTCATTAGGTCCATGAAAACCGCTGGTGCGTTGGTCAAGCCGAACGGCATTACCAAAAATTCATAGTGTCCATACCGGGTTCTGAAGGCCGTTTTTGGTACATCTTCTTCTTGTATACGCAACTGGTGATAGCCTGACCTCAAATCGATCTTGGAGTAATAGCTGGAACCTTGGAGCTGATCAAATAAATCGTCGATCCTGGGGAGAGGATAGCGATTCTTGATGGTTAGCTTGTTCAGCTCTCGATAGTCGATGCACATGCGAAATGTGCCATCCTTCTTCTTCACAAATAAGACGGGAGCTCCCCAAGGTGAGAAACTCGGTCTTATAAAACCTTTGTCCAATAATTCTTGTAGCTGGCTGGACAGTTCCTGCATCTCTGATGGAGCTAGGCGGTATGGCGATCGTGCCACAGGAGCTGCTCCGGGAACGAGGTCGATGCGGAACTCGACTTGTCGAGGTGGCGGCAACCCTGGCAAATCTTCTGGAAATACATCCGGAAAATCTCTGGCGACTGGAATGTCTTCCAACTTTCGCTCGTCGGCCTTCTTGTCCACTACGTGTGCCAAGAATGCGACAAGCCCTTTTCTCAGACACTTACGAGCCTTCATGCTCGAAATAATCCTTAGTGGCGTCCCGTGTCTTTCCCCTTGAATTGAGAGAGTTTCACCGCTTGCGAGGGGAACTTGAATAACTTTATCGTTGCAAACCACAATGGCACGGTGCGCGGACAACCAGTCCATGCCGACAACGATGTCAAAACTTCCCAATACAACCGGCAATAGAGCAATCCCAAACTCGTGCCCACAGAGTTCTAACTTACAATCTTTTTCTACCTCTCTCGTTTCAATAGTTTTACCATTAGCCAGTTCTATAGAGTAGGGTGTGTCTAGTTTGCTAGTTTTTAATCCAAGTAGTCTTTTAAATTCAATGGATACGAAGCTAAAGTCAGCACCGGTATCAAATAATACAGAGGCATAATGACCATTTAGAGGAAACGTACCAGTGACCACATTGGGGTCTTGCCGTGCATCACCGGCTCCAATCACAAATGCCCGGCCGCGGGCCTGGTTGTTGATCTTGGGGCAATCTTTCTTCCAGTGGTCTAATGACCCGCATGCAAAGCATGGTCTAGCCCCTCCATTTTTCGGTGCTCCAGAACGGCACTCTTCAGTCTTGTGCCCTGTGCGGTGGCACTTCCCACAAGTTAACCCGTTGTTTCTCCCCTGATTTCCCTGCTTGTTACCGTTACCACGTCCCGTGGCGGCATATCCCTTTCCTTTCTTGTTCGAGCTACCCGACGCTCGGTCCCTTTTTCCTTCATCCCTCTTTCTTTTCCCAAACCTCGGCTTGTTACCCTGATCATTAGTCACAACAGCTGAACTTGATCCCTGATTCTTGGCCTCAACACTGCTTGCCTTAGAAATTTTTAATCCTGAAACTTGGCGGATTAGGGTACCCATGCGGATAGCATCTTCAGTGAGGCTTAGTGCCAGATCAATCGCCTCGCGCATGGTTGTGGGCTTGGAAGAGGTGACCATGCTGCGTATCTGTGGTGCTAACCCGAATAAGTAACGTTCCACCTTGTTCTTTTCCGGTGTAACCAGACGAGGTACCAGTCGAGCGAGATCATGAAATCTAGACGTATACCCAGTAACGTCTGCTCCTACCATGGTGAGGTTCCAGAACTCGGTTTCCAATTTCTGCACTTCGCTTGCCGGGCGGTATTCGGCAGTCATAAGTTCCTTCAGTGCCGCCCATGATAGAGAGTATGCAACATCATCTCCTAGAGACTGTACTTGGCCATTCCACCAAGTTAGTGCCTGATCTAGAAACAGGTTGGTGGCGTACATGACAGACTGTCGAGGGGTACACCCGCTGATGCGGATAACTGCCTCGGTCTTTTCAAACCATTTGACCAGGCCTATGGAACCTTCAGTGCCGCTGAAGTTTATCGGCTTGCAGTCCAAGAAAGCCTTGAAAGTGCAGTCGCGCTCTCCCGAGGCTGTCCCTGTAATAGTAATGTAATATGTTATTATGAGATAGGAGTTTGTGAAATATCCTCCCATCACTTTTTCATTTATTCTTAAACCTCTTACCAATGGGGGAGGTCTCTCGTCGCTCGCTCCCTGTCCTGTCATGGGAGTGTTCAGAGCGTGCGGCTTCATGTTCAGCGATGGCGCGAGCTATGCGCTCAGATATCATGGTTTCGAGTTCGGCTGGTGTTGCGGGCAGTCCGTCTGCTCCGCTATTGCTTCTAGTGGCCGGTGCCATTTCTCTTCAATAATAATTATCAAAGGTTAACTTGGCAAACATTTATACAATACAAAGCATAAATAACAAACCAAAGTATGAACACAATAATCAACACCATGTCATCACGCAACATACCAACACATCATACAAAAATAAATAGTAATCAACACAACATCACCACACAAATATACAAACCACAACACATGGAGTAAGCAATAATAATCATAGACAACAACATATTTCACCATAATAATAAGATTTTTCATTAATTTCAATAATACCAGTACAATGCTTGTTCATAATACAAAATGGAGAATACATTTCTCATACAATACATTGCTTTTGAAATAATAAAACATCATATCATACGCCGTAATACCCGTACGGCTAGGCAAAATGCAGACGAGTGTCATAACCCGTGCTGTACTACCATACTGCTGCTAATATGTACATAAGCTGGTGTGTCTTCTGTGCATCCCCGATACATCCTACTGTGGCGGTGGCGGTGGATACTGGTACTGCGGCGCGTGCGTACTGATCGTCATACTGATCTTCATGATACGCTCGTACAAGAAATGTCGATGCGCGAAGTGCGCATCCCCTGTGATACCGCACTGAGCGTCCAGGCTCAGCAACTCCTCCGCGTAATGCGCCAAAGCATCCCGCGCATCTATCATCCTCGTCCACATCAGACGTGTCTGATGCTCCACCTGTGTTACGGTGCGCTGCACCGTATCAGCGAGAGTCTGAAAATCCCGCTCTAGAGTGATGGCAGTGGACCATGCTGGTCCAGACAAGGGTGGCATCCTAGGTGGCTGGGATGGTCCGGGTATATCTGGGTGTGTGGATGGGAATGGCCCGGAGGGGGCTGGTATCGGTATGTGTGGCAGTAGTGGGGTGAAACCTGGTGGCCTGATGGAAAAGTGGGGTGGCATCATATAAGGGTCCCCTGCACCTAGAGGGTATGGTGCAGGTGTCATGCTGGGAATGGTGGGGATGGGTAAGGTCATGGCTACTGGGGGTGGTGGCATAGGCTCGGCTAGTGGGGCTACTAACGGCTCCGAAACAGTGGCCCACTCTGGAGTGGACACCACTACAGGGGGTGTGGGAGGGCTCGCAGTGGCGAATGCCTCCATGCCTGCCCTATGTAGCTCAGAGCTACGGGCGGGACTACCCTCAAGTACAAGCGCTGCTGGGGCTGGCTCCTCCTGGGGTATGGGCTCGAGTGGTGCTGGTGGGGCTACGGGGTCGGCTGGGGCGTCCTCTAGCATTGGAGCCACTGGCTCCTCCTGATCAGCCGGAATCTCGGGCACCAACATGTGCTCCACCGAACCTACAGACTCGTCGTCGGAGTCATCGGATATCCACCCGTTCTTCCCACGGGCGATAGGCAGGAGTCTCATGCCTGCAGGTACGTGAATGTGGGGTAACGGTGCTGGCTCGTGCTCGGCGTGAGCCTGTCGGCGGAATGGAGACTCTGCCGCATCCGACTGGGCTGGGTTAGGTCGCGACGGACCGGCACAGCCGTCAGGGAAGTCCCTGATGGCTCGAACGGGGTGTACGGCCAAAGGTGCGGCCGGTACAATGGGCAGTGGCGCGTCAATCACGGCCGGTGCCCAGTGGGGGTCCTCGCTGGGGTCTGTCTCATCTGAGCTATCGTCGCCTGCTCCGTCGGCGGCGACGCCCATCTCTACGTCCTCATCTCCCGAGGAGAGCACTACCAACTCTGCTGGCTCTGGTGGTGGTGCTGGGATGATCTGCAAGCTACTGTCGTAGCTCGGCGCGATACTTCCTGCGTTCGACATTCCTGGCAAAAGAACCGTACTAATATATATGAATTATTTAAATTAGACAGTTATGGCGTACTCTATAGTAACCTTCCTAACTTCTAATTTCACGTTAAAGCATAACAATACCCATGGCTGGCTTGGTCGGAATCTCCTCATGCCCAATGCTTCTTGAAAATTACTTTTATTTAACACCTTATATATTTTCTTTTTGAAAACTTTATTATTTGAACCAAATCCGGTTATAGTCTAGTTTTTAAAGAAAATACTCTAGTTCGCTATAACCTTGGCTCTGATACCACGTTCTGTCACACCACGACAACGGCGGAAACACGTGGCGCGACGGTTCAAAAGCATAAAGTCAAGGTTATTGCTAAACATAAGTAATTTAAGAAAAGTGGGTCATTTATTAAGGCGTCATTACTTGTTCCAAACATTACACAAAAGTAAATTGTTTTTAAAGTAACATCGAGGTTTCTCAACTATATCCCAAGCTTTGGGAAATAAGGGTGAAACCCCGCAAAATGTACAACGCCGCATTGGGAGATTCTCCGACCCAGCTCGCCTGATCCTTCTTCATCTAGTTACCTGAAAGATATGTTTAAAAGTTTCGTCAATATAAATATATTGGTGAGTTCACAGGTTTTCAGTTTCTAAAACTTGGATACTTGGGAATACCATGTTATGACAATATATAGGAATTGCAAATTCCTATAAATCTACTTGAGACTATAATCAAACCAAGACGTATATAAATAAAATGCCCCGCTCTAAGTCGTTACTCGGTTTCCCACGACTTAAGTTCAGAATATTTGCACCCCAGGCATAACCTAATGCACAATCGACGCTATCGATTAGGGGTGGGCCTTGTCAGGCACCAATAGTACTATCCGAATATTCCTCCGGTTTCAATCTCCGAATAAATGATTATAGAGGCGAGGACTCAACCCCGAGTGGCGGTCACACCTCAAGTAATAAACCCGTCAAACATTTCCATAACATATCTTTCCCCCGAAAACGTAAAAATAGTTTAAAATGGGGCCGTGAAACTCACCTGAAACTGTGTCTGGCTCAAAAGGGTGGATAGCAAATGGGTGGTCTCGCACCTACAAACGTCCTAGACGTATAAGTCACTATTCCTATAGTGCATGTGCCTTGGCAAGTTGTACACCCAACTCCCGACCACAAGTTGTTCCAAATCCCGTTTAATTAAGCGCGTATCCTAGGTCTTGTTGGCGTTACATTACCCTTTGTGTTACAAGTTATATATTACTCTTGTTAATATTTCCTTAACTTGTATTTTATTATCATCGACTCGACGTCACTTAACATATAATTATTTTCCCATTTAAATAATTATACTTAAGATCGCATCGCTCGATGTAATATATATTTCAACCCTCGACCCGACTCACTTTGCCGCACATTTGTTTTCCCATTTAAACAAATATACTAAGTTCTTGTCGTTCGATTGTATATTCTTAACGCCCGATTCAACTCACCATACCGTATATTTATTTTCCCATTCAAATAAATATACTAGGATCTCGTTGGTACGGCATACACGTATATATATCTTTGTCTTCTCGTCGCGGCTTTCCTTCCCACATATCTACTTTCCCATTAAGTAGATATACTAGAATTTTGCCGAGACGAGCGTACACATATATAAATGTGTAATTTTTCTTGTTAAGTATATACGTTTGTTTAACGTCTTATTTGTTTATGTCATGTGTTTCTCCCATGAATAATTCTCTTAACACTTAGGAAAGTGTTTATTAGTTTTCACCCAATGTATATATATATTTTAATATATATTTTTCTTATCTTGCCGCAATGGCATTTTTCTCATGATTTGTCCGTGTACGGTTCGTTAACGCGTCTTAGTTCGATATCTTAACTCGATTAGTTAATTTTTCCAAGTTTTTCCCAACATGTATTTTATAGAAATATTATCCATATTTCTTCCCCTTTTCACATGTTACTTGGATGGTTTAAAATACTTATGTATTTTTAACCCAACTTGTCGACTTAACTACAAAAATGTTTCCAACACTTTTATATTCCCATTTATATAAAAGTATTCATTTTTGTATAAGTTTCCCAAGTTTATTTAATATTTTTATAAAATCTCTATTTTATAAAAATCCTTGTGTTAAAACCCTTTATATTTTTATAACTTTCAAAAATACACTTTTATACCAAATACCCAAGTATTTCTACTAGTATTTACAAAAATCATCCTTAGACTTTATCACTTACATTTTTGACACCAAACTTTCCATACTTGTATTTTTGGACTAATAGTTTCTAAAATATCCATTTTAGTCCTCTAACTTTCAAAGTTACAATTTTAGTCCCTTAACTTACAAAAGTTGCATTTTTCCATTCTAACTTCCAAAGTTAACATTTTTCACTCAAAATAGTAAACTTTGAAGATTCAACTTTTTATTGGTAAGTTATTTTTGTATCAAAACACTTATGTTAGTCTTGTATTTCATATGGAAGACTAATTATATGTGTGTTTTGTGTGTTTGTCCATTTTATCAAAATATCATTCATCTAAGTAAGCTAACTTAGATTTTCCATCTTCTTCATTTATGAACTTTTAACATGTTTTTCCACATATTATAACATGAATGATCATAATAAGATGATTTAAAGTTACTTTTAACATATTCAAGTTCATTCCATAATCTTAACCAAAACATCATCCTACTTAGTCTTACATGTAAACTTTATATATTTTCAAGACTAATACATCATCATCAACAAATCCATGGTTTATTTTCATATCTTTAATCTTCCATTTTACACATGTAAAACCTATTAAAGATTATGTTCAAAACCACTTTTTAAACCCTTCATGTACAACTTGCTACTAGGAACACATACATGAATAATAACAATCAAAAACAAGATTAAGAAGCTTACTACTAGCACAAGGCTAGGGAAGACAAAAACCTTGGATTTGAGAGGGGTTTAGTGTGTTCTTCCAAGTGGTTTAGCTCCAAGCTCTTGAAACACACAATAGGGGTTTGGATGATGGATTGTTTAGGAGTAATTTGGAAGTGTTAAACTTGAAGAATAATGTGTGTGTGTGTGTGAATACCCACGGCTCAAGAAAGGAAGAAGAAAGAAGTGTTTTGCTTTGTTATTCAATCTCCTAACACATGTTATTTATACCCTTATCACATGTAATCTTCCATGGATCTTGTGATTATTACTAAAGATATGAGAGATTTATGAAGTACAAAAATTGATCTTGGATGGGTGTGGGGGATAAGTGGTGGCCGTGGGTTTTTGAAAGGAGAAGGAGGTTGCTTGTAAATCTTTGGTAAATCCTTATGATCACTCATAATCTTTATACAAGACTTAACCATGCATGCATACACTAGTGTCATAATTAGCTAAGTGTTGTCTTGGCTTATTAGGGCCATGTGGCCGAAATTATCACCAAGGGGACAAGGTTAGAGTTGCTTTTTGTACTAATGTTTACTTATGCCTTTTTCTTACACTTTTGTCTTATGCATGCATGCTTTACATATAGGTTTAGGAGGTTATTATTATTTACACCAGATATGGTTATAACAAGGCCATTAGGCCGGCCCCAAGTGGGTTTAAGTGGGGTCCACAACTTCAAATAATTACCCATTGTTTGTTATGTTTAATCCCCCGTCGTTCGAGTGTCGTTCGGGTATTTTTCGGGTTTTAATCACGCGTTATCCGGACATTAAATATACCTTTAATAACCCTTAAATATAGTCTATTTTAAGCGTTGATTGATTATTTAGGCCTTTGCCGGGTGAAATTATGAGTTATACGCGTATCGGGTGCGGTACGCGCATTTTATTCGTTACCGGGAGATTTGTACAAGACGTTTTCATTTATGGTTTTGGAGTTCCAAAAATCATTATATCTTATGAAAATACCCTTTATTTTATATCCTGGGTGTCCGGGATCCATTTCGTTTATTTAATTATTACCGGGTAATTGCCAACGTCCATACCGGATAGCTTATTTACACATGATCCAATCATGCTTTACCATTAAACGTATGCATTCCTATGCACTATTTGGAAATTGCTATCTCCTAAGACCTTGATAATTAAATCACACATAATTGCATTTAATTACGTTAATCATATATTAATTAATTTGTACGGAATTACCTTATTTTTGCCGGTTGTTACATACGAGAAACGTTAAAGATGGTGGGTTAGGTTTGTCGAGGTTAGAAGATAATAATTTTGCGCTTTTGCTGAAATGGTTATGGAGATATAGAGTTTCAAATGATGCTTTATGGAAAAAAGTGGTGGATTCTATACACGGCTCTATCAGAAGATGGGAAACAATTCAATGTAATAATCGCTTTGTAGGAGCTTGGTCCAGATTGGTTAAAGCTGGTTATAATCTAAAGGTTGATGGCCACGGTTTTATTAACCAGATTAGAGGGATTGTGGGAGATGGTTTGACAATCAAGTTTTGGCTCGATCCATGGTTATGCGAAGATCCCATGAAGAGTTTGTTCCCCAGCTTGTATCGATTGGATCTGAACAAGAGATGTAAGGTTGCAGACCGCATAATTAGTAGAAACGGATCGCATATAGTGTGTTGGAATTGGAAGCAGTATCCAGGTACCGACGTAGAGATTGAGGAGTTAATCCAGTGTCATCGTTTACTGGCAAATGTTTCCCTTTGTGATCAGCAAGACCGGTGGGGTTGGAGTATTGGCGATAATGAAGAATATACGGTCCAGGATATGCGAAAATGGTTGAAAAAGAGTTATCAATCGGACGGAAATGAGGTCTATCAATGGAGTAAATGGATTCCTCGAAAGTGTAACATGTTTATGTGGCGAGCTTCTTTGAATCGTTTACCAACAAAGGACGCTCTTCGTAAACGTAATGTCGGTGGTGTTGACGATTTATGTGATCTTTGCGGGGAAAGTGAAGAGACGGTGGAACATTTGTTCTCGGGATGTAGGATTATCGGGTTAATATGGGAGGCTGTTGCTCTTTGGTGTAATATTCCAAGGTTCTTTGTCTTTTCTTTGTCCGATGTTTTACACGTTATGGATGGTTTACCATTTAGCTCAAAAAAGAAGGAGATAGTGTATGGTATTCTGATTGTGGCCTGTTGGCGGTTATGGAAGGCTAGAAACGACAAGATCTTCAACGGTACGGCTCTGAGTGTTGCGCACTTGATAGCGGATGTCAAGTCGTTGGCGTTCCTTTGGTTTACACATAGATACAAAGAGGTTTCAATAGTTTGGAGAGATTGGTGTAATTTTTCTTTTCCGTTGATGTAATGTTTTCCGGTTTTCGGTTTTCTCTTTCTTAGAGAATTCCGGCCGGCCGTCGTTTGTTAATGAAATTAGCCTTCCAAAAAAAAAAATTAAAGGTTGTAGTTATAAGATGGTTATTTTTTTTTTTTTGAACGGCCAACAAAATTCATTCCAAAAACGGCTAGCCGGTGGCTAACCAACACCATGTACAAAGTTCACCAAAGGAAACAGATACAGCAAACAACAAAATAGTTTGTTAACAAAGACTACCAACCCAATTTGTGCATATTAAAACCCCTCCATACCTCCCAATCTAATGCAGGCTGTTTAGATCTGGACTTTACCCACAGAAAACAACAAGCTCTTATTTCGCCAAATGTAATACTTATCGAACGCTGAACCTGATTGAATACGGCTTCATTCCTTGTTTTCCAGATTGACCATAGAGCAGTAAGACAAATCGCATGAAACAGTTTCTTTCTATTCGCCGACCCGTTTACAAAACGCTCTAACTCCAGTATGTCTTTGAAGCTGAATGCATAAAACGGTTGTATTTTGCACCATTGAGTTATTAGCTGCCAAATTGTTTGCGCGAATCCACATTCCACAAATAAATGCTCGACAGTCTCCGGGCATTCCCCACATAACGGGCACCAGATAGATGCGACCACGATGTTTCTGTGCGAAAGGGCTGTTAACGTTGGCAGCCTGTTTAGTTGTGCCCTCCACGCCAAAATCTCGACTTTTCTTGGAACCCACGAGTTTCTCTTGCATATATATCCTTGAGTTGTGAATCGCAGTGCCTTTAACCTTTCTTTTAAACTTCCAACCGTGTAGAGGCCCGTACCATCCAGCGTCCATCTCCACTCGTCCCTCTTTTGTTGTAATCTTATCGTAGCCAGTAATAGTTGTAA
Organism: Ambrosia trifida; assembly: GCA_028751855.1. NCBI lineage: Eukaryota > Viridiplantae > Streptophyta > Magnoliopsida > Asterales > Asteraceae > Ambrosia > Ambrosia trifida. Next base: position 64,179,316 of record CM054125.1, read on the forward strand.
ATTCTGCAGCTCCAAGCTTTCAGTCCCATCTGTTAATGGTCTTTTCCAGCTCCATTGCCATATCCCAAACCCCAAACCCACCCTATCCGCAACCGAACACATTTTATCTCTTTCCAATTGAAACAAATTTGGAAATACCATATGTAGCGGCTGATTCCCAACCCAAATATCGACCCAAAACCCAATGTCCAACCCCCCGCCCACAATCCCTTTAATGTGATTTTTGATATTAATTCCAACTTTTTGCACATCTTCAACTGCTTTACCTATACTTTTCCAAGGTCCGACTTGAGTAAGCTTGACCGGAACAAAACACCATCCTCTTGAATTATTGTGAATAGACCATATAACCTTCCACCATAAAGAGTTTCTTTCTTTCTTGAATCTCCACCACCATTTAGCCAACATCGCCAAATTGGCATCCTTGAGTGATCCCAAACCTAAGCCCCCGTATTCCACTGGGCCACAAACTTTCTCCCATGCGACCCAATTCATTTTAGCCTTTTCATCCGAGCCGCCCCAAAAGAAGACTCGTCTCATTCTATCCAATGTATCGATAACCTTATCCGGAGCTCTATACAACGAAAAGTAATAAGTCGGTAATGAGTTCAAAACTGATTTTATTAGAACAACTCGCCCCCCAAATGATAGATTTTGCGCTTTCCATATAGACAAACGGCTCCTAAAAATCTCGATCACAGGATCCCAATTTTTGCTAAGATTCATATTGGCGCCCACTTGTAGACCAAGAAACTTAAATGGAAAAGAGCCTATCTTACAACTTAGCATCTCCGCCATTGATGCCACTTCCAGTGATTCTACCCCAATGCCGAACAAGGAGCATTTTTCCATATTTACTTTCAAACCCGACACTAAGAAAAAGCATCTCAATAACCTTCTTAAATTTTTTGCATTTGTCATCGACCAATCTCCAAGGAAGATCACATCATCGGCGTACATTAGATGTGAAATAGGCAACTCCGAATACCCACATGTAATACCGTGGAATAGGCCCACCTGCGTAGCCTTCCTCAAAAAACTAGACAACGCTTCCATAACTAACACAAAAAGCAATGGAGATATAGGATCACCTTGCCTAAGTCCACGCTCGTATTGGAACTCAAGTGTAGGCGACCCATTGATCAAGACTGACGCTCGAGCTGTAGAGACTATAGACAACACCCACTTCCTCCAACGGATCGGGAAGTTCATTTGATCCAAAATTTTGTCCAAGAAAGACCAAGCGACTGAATCGTACGCTTTATCGATGTCCACTTTGAATAGGAAACCTTTTCTTTTCTGTCTCCTCATCCATCCCACCACCTCGTTGATCATTAATGGGCCATCCGTAATACTTCTCCCAGAGAGAAAAGCTGATTGTTCCGAACCTACTAGCTTCCCAATAACCCGTTTCAATCTCTCCCCTAGCACCTTGGAAATCACCTTATTAATGCAGCTCACTAAACTGATTGGTCTAAAATTAGCGAAACCCATGGGATCTTTTATCTTCGGTATCATAGCTATGAAAGACGGAGAGCAGGCCGGATTTATATCACCATTCAGAAAAAAATCATCAAATAAGGACATAAAATCAGATTCAAAACAGCTCCAGAATCGTTTTATAAACTTGAAATTGAAGCCGTCGGGACCCGGCGCCTTATCCCCATCACACGACCACACCGCCTCTTTGATTTCTAGTAAGGAAAAAGGCTGAATCAGGTCAGCCGCTTCTCTATCTGAAACAACATTCAGATTCGGGCAGACAAAGGATGGTCTTGAAAGCATCGGCTCTTTGAACTTCGACGAAAAAAATTGGAAGGCTTGGTCTTTTATAATTGTAGGGTTAACCACCCATTCACCATCCACTCTAATGCCATTTATCCTGCAATTGCTTGTATTAGAGTTTATAATACCATGAAAATAGCTCGAATTTTCGTCTCCTTCGAGCGCCCATCTAATCCGTGCCTTCTGCCTGAGATCATCTTGCTTATTCCATCCTATTATTAAGTTTGACATATATGGTTGATCTTAATGGGCACTAAAAACCGTATCAGCCGTTGAATAAATAACTTTGTGACACTTAACTTGATGAACAAACCTTGAAACACTATCAACTCGCCTCACTTTCATCGGCGGCCTAGATTGATGGTCTTCTAACCAAAAGAATAAACACAGATCCTTTTGAAACAGTTACAATCTTGGTTCAAATGTTCAATACGCATAAACTTACATTTACTCTCACGCTACAGTCAGATCACGTCTGTGACGAGACATCACCTTTGAAACTGACTTGAGATCACACTCTTTTAAATCAATGTACTTAATGCATAATCTGATAATCAGTTTGCTATAAAACCGAAGGTTAATATGGTTCTTTTAACGAAAATCTAACATTTATCGTATATCAACTGTTAGTATACAAAGGCGAGTTACATGTTAAAATTCCCTAACACTCTTAACACGAAGCAATTTGATTATTTAGCGAAACAATTCAAAGCAGACTCAATGTTCTTTTAGTAAACGAGTAAAAAGTGCGATTTAAAATTTATAAAAAAAAAAAAAAAAATCAAGTTAAACGACAATTATCTTAGATATTTCCTCCAAAATTTGTCATGAAAATCAATAAATCTTGAATCTCAATCAAGTCTTCTCAGCAAGTAGTCAACCTGTACTTCCTTAGTCAACGGCATGATCCACTCACCGTAAACATCAGCAACAAAGCTCGGGTTTATTTTGTAAACTGGTTCTGTCGCGTCTTCCCCAAAGCCGACACTCACCACTTGTCCGAAAGTCTTGGTTTTAGTTATCACTCTATTCTTAATTGCATCTTCCACGGCCGGATACGTCAACAAACTCATCAGCTTTTCTCTGTCCTGCAAGTGCGTGTGATTACCCTTGAGAAACTGAAATGGTAAGTACTTTTTGATTGTGCATAAGAGATTTATTCTTACTTGTGCTTTAATGGCGGCTTCATAATCGGCAGGTGAAGCTCGGAACTTAGCTTCGGCTACAAACTTACCGTAGTGAATTCTTTTAGAGAGAGCCTGCAAATAGTTTGGGTTCGGTTCATTGGGGTCCACTCAAAATAAACAACGGGTCAAAATGGACGGACCACTCTTATAAACTTGATAATTTAAAACGGGTCCGTCAGCACCGCCCACGACCATTGTTTGTAGGCACCACCTATTCGTCGTATTAGAGAATGGACTTCTATAATGTAGTTATGCTAGCAAAAAGTATCGCTCTTAGTTCTTACTGGCTACTGCATCGTTCAAAATGTGTACCTGCAAGCAGTTAGAGTCACATGTTGCTGCTGATCCGCAATTACCATCATTTCCTTCTTTGACTAGCCTAGGGAGGTCTTTAAAGTATATATCCCATATTTTGTTGTTAATATTGATACCGTGAGCACAAGAATGCAGCACCTATTAATAATGATATACACAAAACCGATTTGAGTACATATTATTATAGCTTAAAAATAAACAGTAAACCGATTATGTAACTCTTGTTACCTGAGGGTACTGCAAAGGCGGTAGCATAGGGTCAGGTAAGTCATTTGGGAAAAACGGATGCTCGTCAGGGCTCATGTATCTTCCAACCTATGTAAAAAACGGCCGTTATGCTTATGTTGATAGCTAGATATAATCTTTACATAATGACGATGTCAAGCTTTGGTTTAAATTACCTGAGCATAGACCTTTTCGGTTTCTTTGACCATAAACTCAACCAAAGAACCCTGGAAGCCATCCATAAAGAAAGCATTAGGGTCATATGCATCCTCGTTGTAACAATATTGCGCTCTTTCCACAAGACTAAAGATAATGCTATCTTCTTGTCGAATTAAAGAACTTCTAATACCATCAAGCGTATAGATCTCACTCTCATCCACCCTAGTCTCGTTCTTTGATCTACAAGAAAAGACATGATATATTACACATAATACATGATCTTTGATAGAATGATCCCACACGTGTGCATTACTAAAAGACTTTAGCCTTTAGGTGTATTTTAAATATTTTCGACCCGATTATTCCTTTAGCTAATATGTTACTTTGAGGTTACTTTGACTAGCTAGTTTGGAACAAAAACACAAAACCAGATCGACCCATTCATAAGAGCATCTCCAATGCATCCCCTTAAAACGTCCATATACGCAGCAGGTCACTTGCCACTTGCCACATCAACAGTGTTGCAAAAGGCGGGCTACGCGGTCGCCTAGGCGCACTAGTCGGCCATAGAAATCGGAATAAGCCCCTAGTCGCTAGTCTAGGCGTTTTGGGCATTAGGCGGGTCCTAGGCGGTGATTTTTTTAATTTTTTTATTTTTATTTTTTTAGTTTCTAAGTATTTCTTAGTATTATGTGTATATATCTAAGTATTATGTGTATATATCTTAACATATTTTCAAAAAACACCTAAATTTGTGTGTGTGTATATATATATATATATAAAATATGTATAAAAATACCAAAACGCCTAATTCCGCCTAGTCCCGACTAGTCCCTAGGCTAGACCTCACCGCCCGCCTAGCACCTTCTGCACCATTGCACATCAGATTTCCACCCATCCTTCAAACATACTCATTTTCTCTCCAATGCTACATCCGCTTTCAAACGCACTTACTAAAAAATTAAAACAAAACATTAATAACATTTTTTATGTGTGTGTGTGTGTGAGGGAGGTGCCCACATCCTTCATCTGCTTGCACCCAGAATTTTGAACACCATCTCCCCGTCCGTCCACGATCCATCTGGTGTCCTTTACCACATCCGCACCCGCTTTGTCTGTTGTAGTTGCTAGATTGCTATCACTAAACGCGTCACTACTTGAATGGAATGGAATGGAATGCAAATGGCAACGCCTTTAGGCACCGACAAATGAAGCCTATTCTAATTAAACATGATCCACTTCTCATACAAACACACTTAGTAACACCCAGATTGAATCCAAACAACTCATAGTGTCAAAAGAAAGTCAAAGTTTGACTTTGCTGGTCAAATTATCTACTTAAAATTTTAGCAGTTTGACTTTGCTCTTCAAGTAGAAACTAGAAAATCTTTTAAATACAATTTACCTGGGTCTTACCGTGTTCAACAGGTGAAAGACGACATGATTAACACAAGTATCAAACACTAATATGACTCGTTTTACTACATTATACCGCATGTCTATAACACAATTATATATATTATGTAACAAGAAGGAGAAATGACAGCGCCTAGCCTCCTCACTTCACATATTTTAAAAAGTATAAAATTACACACTACTTTTTATTAGACAGGTTTTATCGTGTATAACAGGTCGATGACGATACGACCAACACAAGTATCAATAGGGATGAGCTCGGTATACTGATACCGAAAATACCGAAGCCGAAAACCTCTAAATGTGAATACTGATACCGAACACCCTCGGTTCAGTACGGGATCAGTATCGTTCGGTATTCGGTGCAATATGCGCATTCTTAAGTATCAAATATGAACATGACTCGTTTAACTACATCATAACCTCCTAATTTTACTTACTTTCTAAAAAGTATAAAAGTAGATATTGTAATTTTTACAGTATTAAACAATGTTTTATTACGAAAAAGTAATAGAAAATTATAAATTTTATAAAATAAAAAAAAAGATGATGAATAACTACTACCCAAATGAAGTAGCGGATGGCTGCTGAACAGATTGAAGACGGGTCTTTGAAAAGCTTAAATTGGGTGTCTGGAAGTTGCAATATTTCCACAATGGAGGAGGAAATGGTTTAGGCAAAAGGGTGTTGGAGATGGAGGGATAAACGATCTTTGTTAGGGTAGCCTCCATTGATCTTTCAGGCGTGGGATCAAGGAATCTTGGTGGGGTTTATGTTGAGATTAATGGGTCGGGTTTAGAAAGACAGGGAGGGATAAACAAAAAAAATTACCTGGTTCTTGAATGGAGACGACGGCGATGAGTTTTAGGCTTAGGGGTGTGGTTTCGGTGGCTCACTCGCTCGGCTGACGTGGCTCATTATCAGTTAGGCTTAGGGGTAGTCTAAGGCCACGGGGATTGGAGGAAGGGTGAAGCGCTATGTGACACTTGTGAAACCCAGGGAAGAAAAAAATTGTGGGAAGTGAAAACATAATAAAAATAATAAATTTAAAATATTTAAAAAATGTATTAAACAATCTGAAAAATTTTATTTAAAAATTTATATTAAAATATTTAAAACATTTATTTAAATAGTTAATAATAAAATATTATTCAAACTTTTAAATTTGACCGTCAGTTTTTAAACGTTTGAATTTCAACCGCCAGTTTTCAAACGTTTCAAATTTCTGACACTATAAATACAACATCAATGCAACCATTCTTCGTCACAATTCTCACCAAAACACCAATGAAAGATATGGGTGGCGGTTATCACGAAGGTGTCGGATCTTCCGAGCTTCGGCGATACTCTCGCCGGGGACGGCGACTACCTTTTTCATCTCATCCTCCTCCTGCTGCACAACCAACGTTTTCATCTCCTCCTCCTCCTGCACAACCTTGGTTCTATCCTCCCCCTCCTGCACAACCTTGGTTCTATCCTCCTCCTCCTGCACAACCAACGTTTTCATCTCCTCCTCCTCATCCTCACAACCTTGGTTCTATCCTCCTCCTCCTCCTGCACAATCAACTTTTTCATCTCCTCCTCCTGCTGCACAATCAACTTTTTCATCCCCTCCTCCTCCTGCTACTCAACCAACTTTTTCAGATCCTCCTCCTCCTCCACAAGATGAGGAGTTAACTGATGAGGAGTTGATCTGGGCTTTGGATTACACCATGGCTCTAAGGGAAATGGACCGTCTAAGGTTGTCGGCACCCACCCCCCGGTGTAGGGAGAGTACACACACCCCCACCACCAGACTACACCCACCCCCCACCACCAGTCTACACCCAACCCTCCTCCTCGGGAGCCATACGAAGAGGAGTACGAAGCACTTAGAGATGTGATGGAAGAAGAACGCTTCTACTACTACTCGGGAGCAACTTCTTCTCCTTGCCGCATCCCCTCGGATGCGAGGTCCGATGGTCGCGATAGCGACCGAGATGTGTCAACTCCAGCGTATACGCTGGAGGACTGGGACAATTACTCCCCGTAGTGGGGGGTTTAGGTTTTAATAAGTAATTTAGGATTATGTTATGTGTTTATGTAACGTTTTAATAAGTAGTTTAGGATTAGGAACTCTGTTTGTAATAAGTAATTTAGGATTGTATGTTTATGTGTTTATGTAATGGTTTAAATTTAAATTTTATGTAATCTGTTTACATAAACTAACATTAACACAAAAATCTTAAACATTACAAATAAAACACTAAACATACAACATTAAAGCAGAATATTAAAACATTACACATTATTAAAACACTAAAACCTTAAACCTTAAACAAAAGAGAAAATTGAAGTTTTCGTCCCTATGGTTTGCCTAAACTAACAGGTTTAGCCCAGGCTTAACACCTTGAGTACCTGTGGTTTCATTTTCTAACAGTTTACATCCCTCGAGCTAACGTCCGTCCATCTGCCGTTACATCACCCTCACGTGCACCTCACGTGAGGGGTATTATGGTCATTTCGTCTCTTTATTAACGTTTATAATTCTGAAAAAAAAACCTCAGTTCGTTCGTTCTTCCCTGATTTTCCCTCCAATCCTTTAAACCCTAATCTTCAATCAGACTTCAATTTCTTGCAATGTGGGCATCGTTATGGATGATTCGAGAACCAGACGTTGTTTACAACCCATTCGAAATTTACTGTAAGTATATTACAACCCTAATTCTTTTACCATCATTATGGATGATTCATGGTGTTAAACTGATTTCGTTTTTTATTTATTTGTAGCCGAGGATAATACATTGTTTACAATTAAGTTGATTCATGGTGGTGAGTTTATCAATAGTCCTAGTAGAAAGTATGTTAATGGCAAGTCTTGCTATATAGACTGTTGTTGTACTGAAGATTTTGGAATAGATGTGTTAGTTGAGATGACTAAATCAGTAGGTTATCCCTGTGACATGGTGTTTTGTTATCATTTTAGATTACCTGATGGAGATTTAGACACTGGTTTAAGGGAATTGGCTACAAATGACTCTGTTGAAAGGTTTTGTTCATTGGCTTCAAAGTATAAGGTTATGGAGGTATATGTGCAACATTGGTGGTCAAAGATTAATACTTTTATGATTGAGCATGAAGAAAGGCAGAAGCAACAACAAGCAGTAGTGGTTGATTGTAATGATCCTGTAGGCCAACCTGATTTATATTCTGATTCTGAATTTGAAGATCTACTTAATCAAGTTAAGGGGAAAACAACCATTGATGACATTGATACCAATCCCTCTATTACTTTGGTTAAGTCTTTAGTCAATTCAGTTGATACAAAATAGGATGACAATATGGTAGATGGCCAAGAACATGATGATAGTCAGGACTTTGATTATGTTGTTGATAAAGAAGTTGAAACAGAAGATGAAAGAGAAGTTCATGAAACAGAAGATCAAACTGGTTCTGAACAGGATGATAGTGATGACTCTGATTATATTATTGATCTTGACAATATGGTAGAGGACCCATAAGTGGATATGAAACATTTTAGGTCTGTTGTAGATGATGTAGAAGATGACTTGGAGATGTATCATAATGTGGACATTGATGCAGATGACTTACATGTAGACCTTGATGACTTTGATAGTCTAAGTGAGATGAAGAAGATGAGTATAAACATGAAGCATCTGTGAAAAGGAAGCAGAAGAAGAGAGGAGAAAAAAGTTTTAATCCATTTATTGTTGGTGATTTGTTTGAAGATAGGGAGGAGATCAAACTTATAATTAAAGAACATTTTGTGGAGACAAGGAGACAGCTTCATATTGTCAAGAATGAGCATCTCAGGTTTAGAGTTGTGTGTAGGGGGCATACTCCAGTGTTCACAAGTGGGTAATCTTCACAAACCTAAGGTGGCCCCCCCAAGAGAAGAAAACATGTTGCTAGGAAAAAAGCAACAAAGGATGCTGGTCAAAGTAGTATTAATATGCCAACTACCCCAAAGAAAAAACCAAGAATAAAGTATCCAAAGCCCACTTGTCCTTGGGTTGTGCAAATATCCAAACCCACTGAGAATGATTTATGGGAGGTGAGGACTTACAATCCAAAGCACTAGTGTTTGCAGGCTAGGGTAATAAATTTGTACACAATGGGTTGGATGGCAAGAGAGATTGCACCAATAATTGATGGTAACCTTACAATAACCTTGACCAAGTTGCAGGACCTACGTCAAAAGAAACATCAGATCCAGATCTCGCTCATGAAAATATCAAGGGCCAGATCTATTGCAAACAAAAGGATCAATGCTGATTAGCAAGATTAGTATCATCTACTTAGAGACTACTGTGAGGAGTTACTTAGATCTAATCCTAGATCCACTGTCAAAATTGATGTTGAACCTGAACCCAATCCAAATTCCCCTACTAAGCAGTTTAGGAGAGTTTACATCTGTTTTGGGACATTAAAGGCTGGTTTTAACATGCTTGGGAGGGACCTGCTAGGATTATATGGGTGTTTCATGAAAGGTCCATACCCTGGACAGATTTTGACTACTGTTGGAGTTGATTCAAATTATGGAATATATCCTCTAGCATATGCACTTGTGAAAGCTGAAACATTTAAGTCATGGTCATGGTTCTTAGAAAATCTAGGTGATGATCTTGATCTTGATCTTGATGCTAGGTCCTATTTTACTTTCATAAGTGATAGGCAAAAGGTAATCTGTGTATTCTTCTCTTCTTTATATGTTATAATTGTTTTTTTATTTATTAGTTCCTAAAACAGTTTATTATTGGTTAGGGTCTAATTCCTGCATTAGCCAAGACATTCCCTAAGGCTGAGCATAGGTACTGCTTGAGACACATCCATGAGAATATGAAAACAAATTGGAGAGGGGTCAATACAAGAACTTGTTGTGGAGATGTGCTAGTGCTACAACTGTTGCTCTGTTTGATAAGAAGATGGAGGAAGTTAAAAAGGAAGATGCTAAGTTATATCAATGGCTAAAGGATATTCCAGTGGAAAGTTGGAGCAGAGCTCACTTTACTGGTAGGGCCAAATGTGATGTTCTGCTAAACAACTTATGTGAGGTTTTTAATAGATAATTAGTTCCTGGAAGGGATAAGCCTATCATCACATGTTTGAATTTTATTAGACAGTACATGACTAAGAGGATAATGGTGGTTCACAATGTCATTGAAAGATGTGAAGGACCTTTGACACCTTATGCAACTAAGATGTTTGATGCCATTAAAAAGGAAGCTACAAAGTATAATGTTCTTATGGCAAGTCCAACAAAATATGAGGTATGCCAATGTGAATAAATGTCAATAATTTTTATTCTATGGCTAACAAATATGTGTTGGTTTTAGGTGAGTATGCCCGGATCAGACCAACGTGTGGTTGACATACAAGCGAAGACATGCACATGCAGAAAATGGGAGTTGACTGCAATGCCTTGCAAACATGCTGTTGCAGTTATATGGGACATGTCTCAGCATGGATATGATGTTGAAATCCCTGAAAGATGGGTGGATGAGGTGTATTGGCTAGATAGATGGAGGAAAGTGTAATGCCCAACTACTATTAGAGCCCCAAAAGTTCATAAATGTAACAACCGGCAAAAATAAGGTAAATCCGTACTAATTAATTAATGTGTAATTAACGTAATGAAGTGCAAATTCGTGTTAATTGTTTAACCGAGGCCTTAGAGAATAGTAAATTCCCCATGAGATGCATAGGAATGCACACGTTTAATGATGAAGCATGATAGGATCATGTGCGTATAAACTTGTCCGGTATGGACGTTGGTGATTACCCGGTAAAAATTAAATAAATGAAAAGGATCCCGGACACCCAGGATATAAAATAAAGGGTATTTTCACGAAATATAATGTGTTTTGGAACTCCAAAACCATAAGTGAAAACTTTACATACAAATCTCCCGGTAACGAATAAAGTGCGCGTGCCGCACCCGGTACGCGTATAACTTATAATTTCACCCAACAAGAGCCTAATTAACCAATCAACACTTAAACTAGGCTATGTTTAAGGGTTATTAAAGGCAATTATAATGTCCGAATAACACGTGATTAAAATCCGAATAATACCCGAACGACACCCGAACGTTAAAGGATGAAACTTAACATATTGTTTAGCAAATATTTTGTGTTGTGGACCCCACAAATACCCACCCAAGAACCGGCCTACCCCCCCCCCCCCCCACCCCCATGCTCCAAAAATCCACTTTTTTACCATGTAATCTAGATTAGATACAAGGAAGCATGGGATGGACATGATCTTATATTATAAGTGGATTTCATTGTCCTATCAAGATACAACAATCTTCTTCTTTTGCTCTCTAACTCACGGCCAAACACCCTAGGAACAACCCATCAAAATCATTCAAGTACACTAGAAATCCTTGTGAATCCAAGTTAGATTATATATGATATTATTGTGTCCTTGAAGATTACAAAATCCTCTTCTTTTTGGCTAGCAAACTCACGGCCAAACCCCATCCTAGAGAAGCAATCCATACAAGATTAACTAATACAAGAAAAGCCATGATTTAAGGGATTAAGATCCAATACTAGATTATATGAGAGATATACATGTCCTTGGAGATTCACCAATCTTCTTCTTTCCTTGTAAACTCACGGCACCAAACACCCTCTACCATTCATCCAAGATCACTCAATGATCACTAAGTACAACATATCTCTAATTCATATCTAGTGGGATTATGTGCAATCTTTGGAAGATCATGTGTAAGGTTATAAGGGCATGAGAAACACTTGATCAAAACAAAAACAAAACAAAACTTCTTTTTTCTTCTTGTAGGCCGTAGATAAACAAGAACACACACACACATCTTCTTTCAAGTTTAAACACTCCTAAAAATCACTCATAAACATCCATCTTCCAAACCCCCATTATGTGTTTCAAGCTTGGAGCTTAACCACATAGGAAGAACACACTAAACCCCATCAAAATCAAGCATTGTTAGCTTCCCTAGCCTTGTGCTAGTTGTAAGTATTCTTGATCTTGTTATCGTTTTTAAAAATTTATGTTTAATATCTTGAAGCAAGTTGTACAAGGGGTTAACTTGATTAAACTTTTCTTGATAAAACATATGATTTTAAAGACTAAAATGGTGTTAAAATAGTGTGTATGGGCCGAAAATTGGTGATGGATGTGTAGTATTCTTGTAGTTTTTATAAAGTTCATAAATACTTAAAGAAAATGGTGATCTAAACATAACTTGTTATTTGAACTTGAATGAACTTAAAAATGGTTTTAATCATCTTAACATAAGCATATAAGACTTGTTATAATGTTGCTTTTGTTAGAAAATAAGTTATACAAATTTTACATTATCAAAGTCTACACACTTGAAAAATATAATTTGGACATGTTGGACAAAATACACTAATTACACTAATTAGTAGCCTTAATGAGATGATATAAGACTATTAAAAGTGTTGAAACATGAAAATAAACTAACATGACAAAAATGATACATTGAAGTCCACTAGTTTAGTAGAAAATTATTAATCTTGAAAGATAGAATGGAAAAATGTAACTTTTATAAGTTAAGGGACTATTTTAGTAACTTTAAAAGTTGAGGGACTTAAAATGATATTTTTGGAAACTTGTGTCTAAAAATATAACTATGAAAAGTTTGGTGTCAAAAGTGTGAATAATAATTTTCCAAGATAGATTTGGTAAATACTAGCAATTATACACATGTATCTTGTATAAAGAATGTATTTTTATAAAATGGAGTTTTATAAAAATATAGATTTTCTAACATATGGAAGTATATAAAAACAAAGGTTTTTATAAAAAATGTTAGACAAATTAAAAACTTGGAAGAACTTATATAAAAATGAACACTTTTATATAAATGGGAATATAAAAGTGTTGGAGCATTTTTATACATAAGTTACCAAGTCTTGTGTTAAAAATACAAAAGTGTTATAAAACTTCCAAGTAATATATGTAGGAAATTATAAAGGTGAATAAATTTCTAGATTACATATATTAAGGAACTTGGGAAAAATTAACTATATATATATATATATATATATATATATATATATATGTATATAAGTTAAGTAATTGGATTTGGACGTGTTCACGAACCAAGACGTAAAAACGAACGAACGAGTAAAGTATTATTACGTCAAAAGAAAGGATGAGTATATATATATATATATATATATATATATATATATATTAAAGGATTTAAAATATATGATTCGGGTGAAAAATACATAACACTTTCCTAAGTGTTGGAAATTATTCGTGGGAGAAAAATAACGTAAATAATCTAACGATTAAACGTTAAACAAGCATATGGACTTAACAATAAAAATATGTAAACATATCGAATCGACGAGATCCTAGTGTATTTACTTAATGGGAAAGTAAATATACGGTATGGTGAGTCGAGTCAAACGTAGAAAATACATTATCGATCGACAAGACCTTAGTATATTTATTTGAATGGGAAAATAAATATGCGGTAAAGTGAGTCGAGTCGAGCGTTAAAAATATTATATCGAACGAAAAGATCTTAAGTATAATTATTTAATGGGAAAATAATTATACGTTAAGTGAAGTTGAGTCGAGGATAATATTGTACAAGTTAAGAAATATTCATGAAAATATAAGTGTAACTTGTAAAAAGGGTAATCCATCACCAACGGACCTAGGATACACGTTTAATTAAACGGGGAATTGGATTAAATCGTGGTTTGGGAGTTGGACGTACAACTTTCCGAAACACACGCACTATAGGTTTAGTGACTTATACGTCTAGGACGTTTCTAGGTGTTGACCTCGGACAAACTATTCTCTACTCAGGCTTGTGCACTTGTTGAGGTGAGTTTCACAGCCCCATTTTAAACTATTTTACGTTTTCGGGGGAAAGATATGTTAGGGAAAATGTGTGACGGGATAATTACTTGAGTAGTCATCGCCACTCGGGGTTGAGTCCTCTCTTCTGTAACCATTAATTCAGGGAAATGAAACCGAAGGAATATTTGGATAGTAATATTGGTGCCTGATAAGGCCCACCCTTAATCGATAGAGTCGATTATGCATCGGCGTATGCCAGGGGTGCACGTATTCTGAAATTAAGTCGTTGGATACTGAGAAATGACTTGGAGCGGGGCATTATTATTAGTCTTGGTTTGGTTATGGGCTCAAGTAGATTGTAGGAATTTGCAACTCCTATAATAGTCACAACATGTGTTATTTCCCAAAAAGTATAGTTTTGGAAACTAAAACCTGTGAACTCGCCAATATTTATATATTGACGATTTTTAACATATCTTTCAGGTAATTGAATGATGAAGGATTGCGTGGCTAGTTGGGTCGGGGGATCACACAATCATGCGTCGGATGTTTTGGGAGGGGTTTCGCTTTTTATTTCCCAAGTGTTGGGATATATTTGGGAAAACTCCATTATTGTATTAAAACAATTTGGTTTATGGATATGTAAACTTAAAACTTGGTTTTGACGTATTAATAAATGATCTCTTTTCTTAATTACTTATAGTTTGTGTTAATCTTGACTTTATACCATTGAACCGTCGCGCCACGTGTTTCCGCCATTGGCGTGGTGTGACAGAAATGGTATCAGAGCCAAGGTTATAGCGAACTAGTATTTTTGAAAACCTAGACTATAACCGGATTTGGTTCAAAGGATAAAGTTTTCTAAAATATAAAACACAACAAAGTAATTTTTTCAAAAAGAAAGGAACATTGTATATGGGGAGATTCCGACCGAACTAGCCATGGGTGTTAATATATGTTACGTTAGCGTTAGAAGTTAGGAAGGTTGTGCTAGATATACGCCTAAACTTTCTAATTAATAATTCATATATATATTAGTACGGTTCTTTTTTCCAGGAGATGTCTGCCGAGAGTAGTGCAGTACCAGAGTCCAGCTTCGATAGCAGTATCCAGATCGTCGACGCTCCGCCAACCAAGCCCGTCGAGATTATAGACCTTGATCCTGAGGTAGAGCCCATGGAGGTTGAGGCCACCGCGGAGGACGCGGGTGGCGAGGGTACGGAGGAGACGGATCCTAGCGAGGATGAGGAGGAGGACCCATCCATGGATGAATCCGACTCCGACTCGGTCACTTCCCCGGCCGCCGCTGCCGGCGAGCCGCTCGTCAACGCACCACATGCTGACCTACCCGTTGTCCCACACCCAGTAGCTCCCCTACCACCACACCCCATCCCAGCCGTTAGGGACTTTCCCATAGGATGTGGAGGCCCTTCTCGCCCAGCCCCGGCCCAATCTGAGACTGCAGAGTCGCCCTTTGACCCTCAGGCCCCCATTGACCATCCCCCAGTCATCCAGGTCCCTATGGGTAGGGCCTTAGTACCCCTAGTTGGAGGTTTCTCGCCGGGCTCTTGGAGCCCAAGCACCCCGAGGTTCGCACGGACCTCGAGGAGTCTGTAGCATCAGTGAGACCTACTATCGTTGGACCTACGTCCATCTGGTACCCGACCCCACTACCCCGAGCTGTCTTGGGATTATCGGCCCCTGCCGCAGAGCCTGCACCTATCCCACCCCCGGACCATACGGAGTCTGCCGCTCCTATTCCCGAGGCTGCCCCAGCCACACCACCAGCCCTTGTCACCTCCCGCGAACCATCACCACATGATGTGCCGGCATCTGCCGGGTGTAACACCCCAACCGATGGCGGAAACATCGAGGTGTCACGTAGTGATGATTGTTCAATAGCTCATGGTACTAAATGGAAGTTGAATATTACTAAACAATTTACAATTTATCATACAATGTAATAAATACATAAGCTTGATTTACATAAACTAAGTCCAAAGCTCCTATGTGATCCAAGACTCGTACAACTTCCAATAGCAAATAAACTTGTAATATTTATTATATATGATAAATAAATGATTTTTGAAAAACTAAAAATTGTATGATAAACTTTTCTATTAGAATATCATAAAATAATTTTTGTAGAATTTATAAACCATTTTTAGTATTTAAAAACCATTTTTAAAAATAATAATGAATATATAAGTATAAAGGGTTTTAAAAAAAATGTTGCTGCTGAAAGGAATCGAACCCGAGTCTGGGCCGGTTCGCGTGTTTATAATCACAAGCCCAGACCAGTTGGTCTGGACCCTGAGAACAGAGTTTGTTGGATTCGATTAAATGTATAAGCTTCTAGATTATTGCATAATTATCAAAAATAAATAAAACAAGGTTATGAAAGATGATAAATGTGAAGATAGTTAACAAAGGTTTTCAAAGAGACACAAATAGAATGGAGATTATTTAGGAGAATGAATCGTGGGGTTAAAATCAAGTGTGTGAGAAAACATAATTGTGGTAAATGCCAAAATTGGAAAAAAATTCAGACAATTTGAAAATAAGTACGTGTCAATGGAGAAATTGGAGATTGAATTTTGTTTGTGAGGTGGAAAGATTTTATTGTCTGTCTTCTTAAAACTGGTTTTGTATATAAAACGAAAGTTGTTAAATAGTACAAACTAAGTCGCTTTAGATCAGAATATTTCAGTTAATCGAAGATTTTAAACACGACATTAGGTTTTATAGATCAAGGTGACATTATATCAAAAATTCTTTGTAATGCTAATGAATAAACATTTGAATTTAGAAATTAAATTTGAGAGCATCTTTTGACAAAAATATGTATTTTGTAAAATTTCTACGTAATGAAAATCCAACAAAATTTAGAAATTTTTAGTTTTGTGCTAGGGTATACTCAGGTTATGAGGTTACAGTTTAAAAATATGTAACATGTTTAAAAAAAGGCAATAATATGATTTGGGTAAGGTGTTGAAAATAATTAAACGTACAAGTAATATTATAAGTTTGTAAAATGAAGTGTGGTGGTTAAATCCAAAGATGATTCATGAAATTTAGGCTAATAGGGGAGTTATATAAGAAAGAAAATAGATTTGAATTGCAAAAATTTTGAGATTCAAAACTTATAATTTATACGGGAGTGAGGGGTATAAATGAAAATGAAACACAAAGATTGTAAATATCTAACCACGAATAAACAATGATGTTGGCTTATCAAAATAGATCAGATCTAAGTCCAAGGAATTTGCCCTAATAATCTAGAAATACGTTAGGATTGTAGCAAGTAAGTGAAAGAGAGTAGGCAAGTAATTGAAGCAAGTACTGGTTAAAATCCTAAGGTTATAGACTAGATTATTTTTCTAATAACCTAATTCCCTATAACCATGGCTCTGATACCAATCTGTAACACCCCAACCGATGGCGGAAACATCGAGGTGTCACGTAGTGATGATTGTTCAATAGCTCATGGTACTAAATGGAAGTTGAATATTACTAAACAATATACAATTTATCATACAATGTAATAAATACATAAGCTTGATTTACATAAACTAAGTCCAAAGCTCCTATGTGATCCAAGACTCGTACAACTTCCAATAGCAAATAAAACCTGAAACATGTTGAGTTGGAAAGATGGGGGGGTCAACTATAAATAGTTGGTGAGAATAGATAGGTTTTGCATATAGTTGAAAACAATATGTAGTATAGCAATCATAGTTGAAGTATAACAATGAGTAATGATAGAATATGAGTCCGACATGTAACAATGCGTCTTTTGTACAATCAAACCTTGTGTCGACTGAGACCTAACTCGCAAGTTAGTAAAAGTGTAACTGTTATCGATCATCCCTGAATTTATGCGGGGGATGGGTTTGTCAGACCTATAGCGATATAATCTAAACAGGCGGATTGATCAATGTTAATGATTGTACTGTGTCTTTTTGTTACAGTCAAATGATAGAATGAGTAAATGATAGTGTAGTTGAATCACAAGTTTCAACAATGTAAGAATGAGTAAATGATAGTGTATAAAATGTTTAAACATGTTACCCCCAAAATGTAAAACAGAAAAAGGGGCTATGTAAACTCACCTTAATGCTAGTATTGAATCCTTTGATATAGAATAAATGCGGCTCGTGTATATCCAAGTATCACCCTATTTCAAGGTAATAAATAAGTGTTGGGGAAAACTTAATAGGTCTTAAGTTTTCTAGTCTAAAATGCGCTAGGGTTCCTAATTTGGGGATTAATGATTGATTTATGATTAAATTTGAATAATTTAAATAAATAAAGAAATAATTAATGAAAACGTTTTGTGACCAATATTATCTAAAAGTAGTTGAATTATAATGTAATAAATGTGAAAATAATTTTTATAAAATTATTTTCTTAATTCATGAATATTTATATATTAATACTTATTTGACAAAATATAGACTTAATATTTAAAAATATTAAAATTTACAAATTTCGAATCAAAAATTTGTATTTCTGATCTAAATGATTAATAATAATTTATGTGAAATTTTGATGCAAAAATAATAAAAAAAATGAATTTATTATGATTTGTTTATGATTAAAATAACAAAAATCGATTAAAAATAATAAATAAATGGTTTTTCAGGAATAAAAATCATTTCTGGAATATCTATTGTTTTATAAGTTTAAGATAATTTTTGTGGAATTTTATAAAGTCGTTTTGATATTTTTATTGAATTTTAAAATTATAATAGAATAAACTTGTAATATTTATTATATATGATAAATAAATGATTTTTGAAAAACTAAAAATTGTATGATAAACTTTTCTATTAGAATATCATAAAATAATTTTTGTAGAATTTATAAACCATTTTTAGTATTTAAAAACCATTTTTAAAAATAATAATGAATATATAAGTATAAAGGGTTTTAAAAAAAATGTTGCTGCTGAAAGGAATCGAACCCGAGTCTGGGCCGGTTCGCGTGTTTATAATCACAAGCCCAGACCAGTTGGTCTGGACCCTGAGAACAGAGTTTGTTGGATTCGATTAAATGTATAAGCTTCTAGATTATTGCATAATTATCTAAAATAAATAAAACAAGGTGCCTGGGTTCGAACCCAAGGCATCCAGCGGCCAAACTTTGTAAAACAACAGCTTTCACCAACTGATCTGCATATCAGTTTGTGTTTATTATTGCTTCGAATTAAATAAAAACAAATGCAGTTAGTTATCATCTTCCCCAAATATGATAGTAGCGAAACCCTAACCTTCTAAACCAACAATTAACCTGCGAAACGTTGCAGATCCTATACGAAAGTTTGGGGCTTTTGTTCTACATATATAATCGACCAACAGGGAACTTATAATTGAACAAACCTGAATCAAATGAAGGTGCATATGCCCATGATAGAAAACGACTCAAATTATGATCTATACGATCGCTGCACGTTTTTTAAGTGGTGAAACATTGGGGGTTTCTTATTTTCGGGACCTTAAGGCTTCATTGGTGGGTTTAATTTATAAAAATATGCAGATTTAGAAGGTTTCAATCTTTGACTACGATTCGGTCAAAACCGAGTTATTTATGCCAATGATGAGCTGTAATTGGAGGGTGTAATTAACGCGGCATCTATTTCCAAAAAAAATATGCACGAGTTAATATGATTGGAGTTGCCAAATCAAGCTTCTAAGATGCGGTCAAAGTTTCAAAAAGTCAAACGTCAATAATAAAGAAAATAAAAAAAAATAAGAAAGGAAGCAGTTGACTGTGTCGAAGTGCAGCAGGGGACAAGAAGAAAGGTAGTGGACCTGGTTCTTCGGGCTTGGGTTGGAGGCTTTGGGCTGCGGTTTTGGGCTAATGAAGGTGGGTTTGGTTTGGGTTAGTGTTTTAGTTAAGGAAAGGTTATGGTTGATGTTGTATGTTGGTTCAAGTTTTTTTTTTTTTTTTTGAAACATTTTTTATACTTAACTATATATATATGTATATACATATAGGAAAAAGATCAAATAGGAACCAATACCCTAGTTAGGAACTTAGGAACCAATCTAAACCATTAATCTTTGATCTTGATCTAGGGGGTAGTTATGTAATAAGACAATTAAATATTATCTTTTAATTTAATTAAAATTGTTATATATGGCAGTTATTTGACTTCATTAAAA
Organism: Ambrosia trifida; assembly: GCA_028751855.1. Taxonomy (NCBI): domain Eukaryota; kingdom Viridiplantae; phylum Streptophyta; class Magnoliopsida; order Asterales; family Asteraceae; genus Ambrosia; species Ambrosia trifida. The sequence goes on from CM054125.1 coordinate 64,199,399, forward strand.
TTGTTAATATATGGCAGTTATTTGACTTCATGATATATATATATATGGAGAGAGAGAGAGAGAGAGCGATGAAAAGATTTGTTGTTAGTTGTTATACACCAGTGTATAATTATACATCAGTGTATAATATATGTATTTAATACTATCATTCTTTACCAGTGTATAATTATACATCAGTGTATATTGATACATTTGAGTAGCACTACTATTTATACACCAGTGTATAATTATACATCAGTGTATAATATATGTATTTAATACTACCATTCTTACCAGTGTATAATTATACATCAGTGTATATTGATACATTTGACCTCGTTATCTTATTTAAGGTTTGATCAATTACCTTTTCCATATAATATACACCAACGTATATTATCCAAAACTGTATAACATTATGTACTGCACATATTGATGAAGAATGATTACCATGGGGAAAAATAAATATTTTTCTAAAATAATGGGATTATAAAGGAAACTAATTAAACATGTATTATTAATAGTCAATATACAATTACCACATTGCCCTTTGATTTAATTAAATATTTAATTAATGTTTTACTTATTTACAATCATGCCATTAGAGATCAATGGCTAAGATTGGTTCCTATGGTTCCTACTTAAGGTATGGTTCCTATTTGAACCCTACCCTATACATATAATTACTATACTAGTAAAAAAATGTTACGAATAATTTTAAAACACACTAAAACGTCGAGATTCGACGGGTTTTATTAAATAATTATTTGTATAAGGCGTTTAAAATATACATTTTTTTAAGACAAACTCATCATTTTTTTAAAAAAAAAAAAAAGTTTAGGGAAAATTTGCAATGTTACACCGGGCACGTGTTAGAGGGTAGCTCTGCTCGCAGCTCTGAGCTGCGTAGAGCTGGCATGACTGCCCACGCCACGACTAATCCTGCTACACCCACCGTGGCTGTGTCTACCCCGGAGTGGGCGATCACCCCCAGCCTCTCATCGCTCCACTTGCCGAGCCTATGTTACCATCCACAGCACCCACGGTCCCACCCATCCCCACTCTACCCATGTTACCACCAGTCCCCACTATGCCCATGACCCTGCCATCTGCACCATACACCTGGGGTGCAGGAGACCCATACCTGATGCCACCCTCTTTCGCCCCTGAGCTGATGGGTTTTCCTCAGCCATTTGCACCTCTACCACCCCTCATACCGGACATAGTCGGCCCTTCACATCCGAGGTACCCTGATATGCCCGGACCGTCGCAGCCCTTTGGGATGGCCCCACTACCTGGGCCTGCCTTAACTACCCTGACCACTCTGGAGAGCGATTTCCAGATATTAGCGGACACGGTGCAGCGCACCGTTACGCACGTGGATCAGCAGGCACGTATCATGTGGGCGCGGATTATAGACACCAAGGATGCGCTGGCACACTATGCTGAGGAGTTGCTGAGCATGGATGCCATGTGTGGCATCACCGGTGAGAGTCACTTTGCTTACCGCCAGTTTGATGTATTGTAAAATACATCTATTTCCAATGTAAAGTTTGTATAGTTTTTGAGTCGATTAAATAGTGTTTTTATTAGTTTTAGGCTTGTACCGGTCTATTTTATATAGTATAGGTTTTTATAGATTTTTATTAGTTTTGGGTCTTTTTTATTATTTATCTATTTTATTTTATATTTTGGTAGGTGTTCATTGGCGTTGGAGCGTAAACGAGCAACTTTGGTCAAGCCAATAATACCCGAGTCAAGAGCACGGAGCTAGAGTGCTATATATAATAATAATAATAATAATAATAATAATAATAATAATAATAATAATAATAATAATAATAATAATAATATAATAGTATTATAATAAATTGTGGCCCATAGGCCTTGGGTGAAAAAAGCCTACGGAAGTAGGTTAAAGAAAAAAAAATATATATAAAAGGGGTGCACAATTTCATTCACGATGGGAGATCGAACAAGGAGCCAAGGCGGCGCATAATTCATTGGAAGAAAATATATTATTAGTGCAGGGAAGAATTTTTCGTGGAGGAAAGCACAACAGGAGCAATTTTAGAGAGGAGGCAGGCCAGGGATCAAAGGTTCTAAGCCAGAGAGCGATTATTCGGGTGTCAATCATTCGGTTTTTTCGTTCCTTTATTATCTTTGTTCTATACAATGATTGCTGAATTTTTTATTGGCGTTGTTTTTCTTTTCAAGATGATTTGTGGCTAAAACTTTTATAGCTACCTAGACCAAGACAAATAACTATGTTTTGATTTGTTTTTATTTTCTATGGTTTTTGGAACGTGTTTTGGATTTATGATTCAGTAAAAATTTTGATTTCTCTAGATCTAGTGTATGTGCGTATCTTTTATTTTTTGATTGTCACTTATTCACTCCACTTGCACTTTTGTGAATGTCTTTCATGTATGAGTGCTAGTTAGGTTGCAGACTTTGTGTAGCAACTAGTTTATGGTCAATAGTCGCGAGTTTACCATAGGAGTGATATTTGGTGGTTAGAAGATTTTAGGTATTCTTCCAAGTTCAATAGCTGTGAGGTGAGGACTTGTTGGTATGTCTAGGTTGTTAGATTGCTAGGTTAGAGGCTTTGTGAGAAGATCTGCCTAGTTTCCCTTTCAACTCCTGCATATCAAGTTAGATCTAGGCTTCAATAATTACCCCTTACACCTAGTGTAGTGAGATTTTCGCGCTGTGAGGTAGATTGTCTAGCGGGTACTCGATCATAAGAGTTAGATAACCTGTGAGGGTTTGTACTCCAACCGGTAGTTTAACAGCACAAAAATATTCTAGGGTTTCCCCTTGAGAAGGGTCGAGGGTGTCTAGTTTATTCTTGATGTTTAGTATTTTAAGATCCCGGTTCCAATTCAGTTCCATAACCATAGAAGCTTATCAGGCATAGTTAGGAGTTTGGTCTAGGTAGTGTCTTGTCATCATCTGAATTCGGCTCAGCTAAGTTCGTGTCTATAGTTCACTTTAGTAAATTTTAGTTAACCTTTATTTTATTGCAATTTATTTTTCAGTAAAACCCCCCTTTAAAATAATAAATTAATTTAATCAGTATTTAGGATAAGTAATCGAGTCTAGTTTTCGTTTTCCATTAGAGTCTCGTGGGTTCGATATCCGGACTTACTTTAGCTATACTAGAGTCGATAGGTTCACTTGCCTGTCAGTAGTTTAGTTTTAGAGAGTCTAGAGTATTACTAGGTGTCTAGTTTTAGGTTTAATTTAGTTATTTTTATTAAACTACTTTTAGCACATCACAGTTCTTATATGACCGTATCATGGCCATCAGCATGGCCATTAGTATTAGCGCGCCCCAGTACCAGTACCCGCCACCTCCACCCCAGTGACGCGATTGCTGCAGGGATACCACAACGGTTGTATAGCATCAGGCATGATGTAGTGATAGCTTTTCTTTTGCGTTTTACCTATCCTGGTGGGTTGTGCCAGTATGTAGTATGATATTTTGATTGTATTTCAAAAACGATGTAAGTGGGACGATGTTACCCACCATTTTTGTTATTATGAAACAAATGATGTACTCGTTGTTGGAATTAATGAAAAATCATGTTATAGTTATGGTAAAATATGTTGTTATTACATTATGCATCTTGTGATTGTCTGCGGTTATTGTTCATTCTATATTGTGTGGATTATGGATTTGTGTTGTGATGTCATGTTATCAAGTATGTTCATGTGATGTGATGTTATTTATGCGTTGTGTGTGACAACATTTGTATGAAAAATTTGTCAAATTAATCTTTGACAATTATTATTGAAGTATAATGGCACCAACTACGCGAAGTAACACCGGTAACGATGGATTGCCCACAACCCCTGCTGAACTTGAACAACTGATTTCTGAGCGCATTGCCCGCGCAATTGCTGAGCATAATGCCGCGCGCACCGACGGATCGCGTGACCGAACTGGAAGCGACCGCCGCGAGCATTCCCCCACTGGTAAGAGGTTTATGAAATAGCGAAATATTGGAAAGTTATTTTGATGCTCCTATCCCGTAGTAACGTATTATCGTATTATTGCAGAAACCGCCTCCCGTGAACGTGGTTGCACGTTCAAGGCATTCTTGGACTGTAAACCCATAAACTTCAGTGGAACGGAAGGTTCTGTTGGTTTGGTCAAATGGTTTGAGAAAACGGAAGCAGTGATCCGTATCAGCGGCTGCACACCCCGACAAATAGTGATGTACTCTACTAATCTGTTTTTGGACCACGCTCTAACTTGGTGGAATAGCCAGGTCCGATCCTTGGGAGATGATGCAGCATACTCTCTCTCTCTCTCTTGGTTGGAGCTAAAAGAACTCATGATCTCTTAATACTGTCCAGCGAGCGAAATTCAGAAGCTCGAATCCGAATTTTGGAATCTCACAATGATCGATCATACGTTGCGGGTTATACGTCCAGATTCCATGACCTTTCCAGGTTGGTTCCTCGGCTGGTTACGCCGGAGAATAAGAAGATTGAAAGATACCTATTCGGGTTGGCACCCCAAATTCGTAGCATGGTCACATCCTCCAAACCCACAACCATGCGTGAGGCTATTGACCTTGCCCTAAGTCTCACAGAAGATGCCATGCGAATGGGCACATTGATTCGAAAGGTTTCGGGATTGAAGATTTCTAAGGCTAGCAGTGTTGAAGGGAAAAATTTGGGTTCAAGTTCTGGTGTTGGTTCTAATGAGCAGTCAAATCGCTCGAAGTTTTGGGAAGAGGAAGAGACACGAGGGAAATAAAGATGGATCATCTGGGAACACAAACAAGAAGGGTAAGGGTTACGTTGCTACTGGTCGTGGGAATGAAAAGAAAACGGGTTATCAAGGGAAAGGGAATGAGGTTACTTGTGGAAAGTGCCGCCGTATGGGGCACAAAACGGAGGAATGTAGGTCTGGAGCTCCAAAAACCGGAGGAGCGAGGCCATGCTTCGCATGCGGATCGCCCGATCACTGGAAGAGGGATTGCCCAAAACTGAACAATCAAGCGCGTGGACGGGCATTCGTGATTGGTGCTGGTGACGCATGCCAAGACCCTAATGTGGTCACCGGTACGTTCCGTCTTAACAACCATTATGATTCTGTTTTATTTGATACTGGTGCCGATTTTAGCTTCGTATCTGTTGATTTTAAGCGATTACTTGGGTTGAAAACTAGTAAGCTAGATACACCTTATTCTATAGAACTGGCAAATGGTAAAACCATAGAAACGAGTGAAGGGGCAAAGGATTGTAAATTGAATCTTTGTGGACACGAGTTTAGTATTGATCTCTTACCGGTAGTATTGGGTAGTTTTGACATAGCCGTTAGTATGGATTGGTTATCTACACATCGCGCCGTCATTGTTTGTGATGATAAAATAATTCAAGTTCCTCTCGCGAGTGGTGAAACTCTTTCGATACAAGGGGAAAGGCGTGGAACGCCATTGAGAATTATTATGAGAATCAAGGCCCAGAAGTGCTTGCGAAAGGGTCTTATTGCATTCTTGGCACATGTGGTAGATAAGAAAGCCGACGAGCGAAAGCTTGAAGATATTCCTATAGTGAGAGATTTCCCTGATGTGTTCCCTAAAGATTTTCCGGGGTTGCCACTACCTTGACAAGTCGAATTTCGTATTGATCTTGTTCCTGGAGCTGCTCCTGTAGCGCGATCGCCATTTCGCTTAGCTCTCTCCGAAATGCAGGAACTATCCAATCAATTGCATGAATTATTGGATAAAGGTTTCATAAGACCGAGTTTCTCACCTTGGGGAGCTCCTGTCTTATTCGTGAAGAAGAAAGATGGCACTTTTCGTATGTGCATCGATTATCGGGAGTTGAACAAATTAACCATTAAGAATCGTTACCCCCTTCCTAGGATCGATGATTTGTTCGATCAACTCCAAGGATCTAGTTTTTATTCCAAGATCGATCTACGGTCCGGTTATCATCAACTTCGTATCCAAGAGGAAGATGTACCAAAAACTGCTTTTAGGACTCATTATGGTCATTATGAGTTCTTAGTGATGCCGTTTCGCTTAACTAACGCACCTGCAGTTTTCATGGACTTGATGAATCGTGTGTGCAGGCCTTACTTGGATAAGTTCGTTATTGTATTTATCGATGATATATTGATCTATTCTCGCACCAAGAAAGACCATGAAAATCACCTTCGTTTGATTTTGGAATTATTGCGCAAGGAGAAGCTCTATGCCAAATTCTTAAAATGTGACTTCTGGATTCGAGAGGTTCATTTCTTAGGCCACGTGGTGAATGAGAAAGGCATACATGTCGATCCCGCCAAGATCGAGGCAATCAAAAATTGGGAAGCACCCAAAACTCCTACTGAAGTTCGACAGTTTCTTGGCCATGCGGGTTACTATAGAAGATTCATCGAGAATTTTTCTATGATAGCACAGTCCTTGACCATGCTAACCCAAAAGGATAAAAAATTCGAGTGGACCGAAAAACAAGAGTCGGCTTTTCAATTGTTGAAGGATAAATTATGTGGCGCTCCAATACTATCACTACCCAATGTTACGGAAGACTTTGTGGTCTATTGTGATGCTTCGCATCAAAGTTTAGGTTGCGTGTTGATGCAACAGGAAAAGGTGATTGCTTATGCTTCCAGACAACTAAAGATCCATGAGAAGAATTACACTACACACGACTCGGAATTGGGTGCAGTGGTATTCGCTCTCAAAATTTGGAGGCATTATCTGTACGGCACTAAGTGCACAATTTTCACTGATCATAAGAGTTTGCAACACATCTTTGATCAGAAAGACTTGAATATGCGACAACGGCGCTGGGTTGAATTGTTAAATGATTATGATTGTGAAATAAAATATCACCCCGGAAAGGCGAACGTTGTAGCGGATGCCTTAAGTGGCAAGGAACGGGTTAAGCCATTACGTGTCCGATCTTTGGGTTTGACTATTCACACGAATCTGACGGACCGAATCCGTGAAGCCCAAAATAATGCTCTTAAACCCGAGAACGTGAGAAATGAAAGGTTGCGAAAAATGGTTGATTCATTGGAGCCTAAGGCGGATCAAACTCTATATTTCATGAATAGAGTTTGGGTTCCTTTATATGGTGGATTACGTGAGCTAGTATTGGCTGAAGCTCACAGCTCTCGATATTCTGTTCACCCCAGTGCGGATAAAATGTTTCATGATTTAAAAAAACATTACTGGTGGCCGAATTTCTAGAGAGATATAGCGGCTTATGTAGCGCGTTGTTTAAATTGCTCAAAAGTCAAAGCCGAACACCAAAGGCCGTCCGGTTTGCTCCAACAACCGGAAATACCTGAATGGAAATGGGAACAAATTTCCATGGACTTCATTACTAAATTGCCCAAGACAACGAGCGGCCATGATATGATTTGGGTAATTGTTGATCGATTGACGAAATCCGCACACTTTCTTCCAATCCGCGAAACGGATAATTTGGAAAAATTGACCCGTTTGTATATCAAGGAAGTGGTGTCTAAACATGGTGTACCTATCTCTATCATCTCCGATCGAGATAGTCGTTTCACCTCAAGATTATGGGAAAGCTTGAACTAAGCCCTCGGTTGTGACATTCGGCAAAATTAAGGTAAACCCGTACGTAATTAATATATGTAATTAACCGTTCTAAGCAAGAATTAATATCAATTAATTATAATTAATTGAGTATTCGAAAAATAGCGGAGTCCAATAGATGGCATAGGAATGCCTTAGTTTAATTAGAAGTGCGAAGGAATTGCATAAGAATAAACTAGTCCGAAATGGACGTTGGTGATTACCCGGCAATAAATAAATAACCGAAAACGATCCCGAGTGCCTGGGATATAAAATGAAGGTTATTTTTATGAAATATAAAGTGTTTTGGAACCCCAAAACTATAAATGAAAACTCCAAATTAAAATCTCCCGGTAGCGAATAAAGTTCGCGTATCGCACCCGATGCGCGTAAAATATATAATTTCACCTGGTAAGAGCCTAAATAACTTACCAATACTTAAACTAGGCTATGTTTAAGGGTAATTGAAAGCTAATTATATATCCATAATAGCTCGTAATAAGAACGCGATTAAAACCCGAAAAACCCTAACCGAATCGATAGAATCCTAACTAAATGGTTAGGAGATTTTTTTTTGAAAAATGGTGGGACCCTCCCTTGGCCTTGAGCTGTTTTTTTTTTTTTTTTTTTTTTTTTTTTTTTTTTTTTTTTTTTTTTGTGGCTCTAGCCACCCTTGTGTCTCAAAAAAATGCTACTAATTATGATGTCCTTTAGCATGCTTCACAATATTATAGTATAAATGTTATAATCACATGTTGAAGTAACACATTATAAGCCATAATCTCTTACCCTTCAACAAAGCAAACAACCTCTTTTCTCCTCTTTAAATCTACGGCACACACCACCCCACCATTATTCATTTCTTTTTTTTTCAATACTCCAAAATTATTTCCATAAAACCTTAAATCAAGTGTGTTCAAGTGCTAGGAGCTTAACCCTTGGAAGACACACTAAAACCCCTTCATAATCAAGTGTTTTTGTGACTTCCCTAGCCTTGTGCTAGTAGTAAGTTTCTTAAAACTCATCTTGTTTATGTTTTATTTATTTATGTGTTTAACTTGCAAGTTGTTTTTGGGATGTTTTTAACCAAAGTTTTGAAACAACGTTTTGTGTGTTTTCTAACAATGAAATGAAATGTTTACAAAGATGGTCATAAACATGAGTTTTAGGGTGGTTGGTGATGTTATTTTGTTACAAAAATATTGTATGTTCTAGTATTTTTATTTTTTTAAGAAGTTGTTTTGGATGAAAAACATAAACTAACACCTAATACACCTAAAAATGGTTTTGATCATCATATTATGACTACTGGAACTATTTGAACATGAAATATGTGTAACAAAATGTAATGAAGCTAAAATCACAAAAATGAAGTTATAGACTTTAAAAATACAAGTATGAACAAATAGACTCCAAGACTTAAATCGAACATGTTAGTAGACTTAAAATGACCATATGAGACTAATAAAAGTGTTGGATAGTGAAAAGAACACTTATTGTAAATTTTGACATGTTAAAGTTTACTAGTTTTAGTGGAAATTGTCATTTTTATAAGTCTTGGGAATAATATGTAACTTTTGTAAAGATAGAGGTTTGAAAAATAACTTTGGAATGTCCATGGGTGTAAAATGTGATTTTGAAAACTATATGTTGAAAAATGTAACTTTAGAAAGTAAAAGGTTGAGAATGAAAAGTTATATTTTAAAAGGGTTGCTTTTGTAAAAGTAAGGAAACTTACACAAATATTTATTTTGTAAGGATGATATTTTTATAAAAAGTATTTTATAAAAATGTAAATTTGCCATAAGTGTTGTAAGAATTTTTAGGAATAAAACATCCAGGTTAATATATTTTCAATAAATATATTTATATATTTTCGAAGGTAGGAAAATGCGTAAACCGACAAGTCGTATGATTTCCTACAATATATATATATATATATATATATATAAGTTAAGAAATCGGGGAAGCGGACGTATGTTAATGCGACGAGCTATCGGACAAAGTGTAAAACGGACAAAGTGTAAACTGGACAAAGTATAAAATGAACAAGGTGTAAATCGAACAAAAGCGTAAATCGGACGGATAAGTATACGAGTATAACTTCCTACAAGATACGAGTATACGTTATTGCGACGATTACGATTTAACTATTCTAAGTAAGAGAACATGTATATATTTTATGAACAAAATATATGTAAGGATTATTAAGGGTGAAAAATATACATAAACACTTTCCTAAGTGTTGGAAGTAAAATGGGAGAGTTTGTAAGAAATAAAATCAGCTAAGTATGTTATTATAAGTATATGTATACTTATGGGAAAAATAACTACTTAACATGTAATAAATCTCGTTCGACAAGATCTTTGTATATTTATTTTTATGGGGAAATAAATATATAATAAAAGTGAGTCGAGTCGGAAGATATAACGAAATATTAATACAAGTTAGTAAATACATATTGATAAATATGTTTAAAGATCATGACGTGTAAGGAAAACGGGCAATGATCGGGGTTCGTGATGACGAAACCAACTAACTTGGTAATTAATACCAACGGTTATATTATAAGATTAAGTGAAGCTTGTAACGGGATAAATCATCACCAACGGACCTAAGACTAGGGTATATTCCTAATTAAACTGAATATGTAAACGTGGTGTCGGGAGTTGGGGAAGGACAACTTGCCAGTAAGACACGCACTCTGAGACCAGTACCTTATTAAATTAGGACACGTGTAGGTAGTCTCACATTGGACTTGGCAAAGACTATTTTCTGATTTCGTGACACGCTTGAGGTGAGTTTTCACGGCCCCTTCTTGTTTTAACGTTTTTAAACTTGGGGGAAAGATATGTAAGTAAGAAAGTATTAAATGTGCGGTAACATGTGAAAGTATGAAATGGTACATAGATGGGCACATGGGTAACGGTAAGTCACATGGGACGTGAAGTCTCCGCAGTTAACCGTAACCATTTATACAAACTGATGTAGCCATAGAATATGGGGATAGTACTATTGGTTCTTGACGAGACCCACCCCGGTTGATTAGCGATCAACACGGAAGAACCACGGGGTGCGACGATATTCTAAATTAGTTGTTACCATGTAAACAACTTGCGGGGCAATGTAAAGTAGTCTGGTTTTGGTTATGGGCTCATGGGGAATCCATCGGTATTAGGACTAGCTACCCTAATGTTATATGTAGCACATTTCTTATTTCTTTATGCGCACTTATATACAAATGAATGTTAATTTATTTGTGTGTAAAAACCTGTGAAACTCACCAATATATTTATATATTGACGTTTTCCCTAACATATCTTTCAGGTAACTAAGAATGTGAAGGCGTGAAATGGCTAGGGCGGGCGAAATAAAGACGAGATGGACTTTTGTTAGGGATTTACTAATATTTCCTATGGGATTGGGAAATAGTTGAAAATCCTTATTTTGTTAAAAACTACATTTTGGGACATGTACCTAAACAAAATACTTTCCGCCGTCTAATGAATGTTTATTTTCTAAATTATGTGTTTGTTTAATCTTGGCTATGAAGCATTTCTCTTTCGCGTCCACGCCACGTGTTTCCGCCGTTGTCGTGGTGTGACATCGGTACTCGCCTAGACATGAGTACCGCATATCATCCCCAAACCGATGGTCAAAGTGAACGAACCATCCAAACCTTGGAAGATATGTTACGGGCATGTGCAATCGATTTCGATGGTAATTGGGACACGCACTTGCCACTGGTGGAATTTTTGTATAATAATAGCAACCATACGAGCATTCAAGCTACACCTTTTGAAGCTCTAAATGGACGTAAGTGTAGATCTCCGCTATGTTGGGCTGAAGTCGGAGAGAAACAACTTACTGGGCCTGAAATTGTTCAAGAGACGACGGATAAAGTCTTTTTGATAAAAGAACGTCTCAAAGCGGCCCGCGACCGACAGAAAAGTTATGCGGATATGAGGCGAAAGCCTTTGGAATTTCAAGTTGGAGATAGGGTCCTACTGAAGGTGTCACCTTGGAAAGGTGTCGCGCGTTTTGGAAAGCGTGGGAAGTTGAACCCTCGATATGTTGGTCCTTTCGAAATTTTGTCCAGAGTAGGCCATGTGGCATACAAACTCAAGTTACCGCAAGAGCTTAACGGGATACATGACACATTCCACGTGTCAAATTTGAAAAAGTGTCTATCCGATGAGACCCTTATTATCCCTGCCGACGAAATCCACATTGATGATAAGCTGCATTTTGTCGAGGAACCAATCGAAGTGACTGATTGGAAGGTCCAGAAACTGAGACGCAGTAAGATCAGATTGGTCAAAGTGCGTTGGAATGCCAAGCGTGGACCGGAGTTCACGTGGGAAAGGCTAGACCAGATGAAGCAAAAATATCCCGCCCTGTTCAAAAAGACCCCTGTACCGGAAAATTCAAATTGAATTCCGGGACGGAATTCTCTTAACGGGGGGAGAATGTAACAACCGGCAAAAATAAGGTAAATCCGTACTAATTAATTAATGTGTAATTAACGTAATTAAGTGCAAATTTGTGTTAATTGTTTAACTGAGGCCTTAGAGAATAGTAAATTCCCCATGAGATGCATAGGAATGCACACGTTTAATGATGAAGCATGATAGGATCATGTGCGTATAAACTTGTCCGGTATGTGCGTATATACATGTCCTTGGAGATTCACCAATCTTCTTCTTTCCTTGTAAACTCACGGCATCAAACACCCTCTACCATTCATCCAAGATCACTCAAGGATCACTAAGTACAACATATCTCTAATTCATATCTAGTGGGATTATGTGCAATCTTTGGAAGATCATGTGTAAGATTATAAGGGCATGAGAAACACTTGATCAAAACAAAAACAAAACAAAACTTCTTTTTCTTCTTGTTGGTCGTAGATAAACAAGAACACACACACATCTTCTTTCAAGTTTAAACACTCCCAAAAATACTCATAAACATCCATCTTCCAAACCCCCATTGTGTGTTTCAAGCTTGGAGCTTAACCACATAGGAAGAACACACTAAACCCCATCAAAATCAAGCATTGTTAGCTTCCCTAGCCTTGTGCTAGTTGTAAGTATTCTTGATCTTGTTATTGTCTTTAAAAAATTATGTTTAATATCTTGAAGCAAGTTGTACAAGGGGTTAACTTGATTAAACTTTTCTTGATAAAACATATGATTTTAAAGACTAAAATGGTGTTAAAATTGCGTGTATGGGCCGAAAATTGGTGATGGATGTGTAGTATTCTTGTAGTTTTTATAAAGTTCATAAATACTTAAAGAAATGGTGATCTAAACATAACTTGTTATTTGAACTTGAATGAACTTAAAAATGGTTTTAATCATCTTAATATAAGCATATAAGACTTGTTATAATGTTGCTTTTGTTAGAAAATAAGTTATACAAAGTTTACATTATCAAAGTCTACACACTTGAAAAATATAATTTGGACATGTTGGACAAAATACACTAATTACACTTATTAGTAGCCTTAATGAGATGATATAAGACTATTAAAAGTGTTGAAACATGAAAATAAACTAACATGACAAAAATGATCCATTGAAGTCCACTAGTTTAGTAGAAAATTATTAATCTTGAAAGATAGAATGGAAAAATGTAACTTTTATAAGTTAAGGGACTATTTTAGTAACTTTAAAAGTTGAGGGACTTAAAATGATATTTTTGGAAACTTGTGTCTAAAAATATAACTATGGAAAGTTTGGTGTCAAAAGTGTAAATAATAATTTTCCAAGGTAGATTTGGTAAATACTAGCAATTATACACATGTATCTTGTATAAGAATGTATTTTTATAAAATGGAGTTTTATAAAATATAGATTTTCTAACATATGGAAGTATATAAAAACAAAGGTTTTTATAAAAATGTTAGACAAATTAAAAACTTGGAAGAACTTATATAAAAATGAATACTTTTATATAAATGGGAATATAAAAGTGTTGGAGCATTTTTATACATAAGTTACCAAGTCTTGTGTTAAAAATACAAAAGTGTTATAAAACTTCCAAGTAATATATGTAGGAAATTAAAAAGGTGAATAAATTTCAAGATTACATATATTAAGGAACTTGGGAAAAATTAACTATATATATATATATAAGTTAAGTAATTGGATTTGGACGTGTTAACGAACCAAGACATAAAAACGGACGAACGAGTAAAGTATTATTACGTCAAATGAAAGGATGAGTATATATATATATATATTTTAAAGGATTTAAAATATATGATTCGGGTGAAAAATACATAACACTTTCCTAAGTGTTGGAAATTATTCGTGGGAGAAAAATAACGTAAATAATCTAACGATTAAACGTTAAACAAGCATATGGACTTAACAATAAAAATATGTAAAAATATCGAATCGACGAGATCCTAGTGTATTTACTTAATGGGAAAGTAAATATACGGTATGGTGAGTCGAGTCAAACGTAGAAAATACATTATCGATCGACAAGACCTTAGTATATTTATTTGAATGAGAAAATAAATATGCGGTAAAGTGATTCGAGTCGAGCGTTAAAAATATTATATCGAACAACAAGATCTTAAGTATAATTATTTAATGGGAAAATAATTATACGTTAAGTGAAGTTGAGTCAAGGATAATATTGTACAAGTTAAGAAATATTCATGAAAATATAAGTGTAACTTGTAAAAAGGGTAATCCATCACCAACGGACCTAGGATACACGTTTAATTAAACGGGGAATTGGATTAAATCGTGGTTTGGGAGTTGGACGTACAACTTGCCGAAACACACGCACTATAGGTTTAGTGACTTATACGTCTAGGACGTTTCTAGGTGTTGACCTCGGACAAACTATTCTCTACTCAGGCTTGTGCACTTGTTGAGGTGAGTTTCACGACCCCATTTTAAACTGTTTTACGTTTTTCGGGGGAAGATATGTTAGGGAAAATGTGTGACGGGATAATTACTTGAGTAGTCATCGCCACTCGGGGTTGAGTCCTCTCTTATGTAACCATTAATTCAGGGAAATGAAACCAAAGGAATATTTGGATAGTACTATTGGTGCCTGACAAGGCCCACCCTTAATTGATAGAGTCGATTATGCATCGGCGTATGCCAGGGGTGCACGTATTCTGAAATTAAGTCGTTGGATACTGAGAAACGACTTGGAGCGGGGCATTATTATTAGTCTTGGTTTGGTTATGGGCTCAAGTAGATTGTAGGAATTTGCAACTCCTATAATAGTCACAACATGTGTTATTTCCCAAAAAGTAAAGTTTTGGAAACTAAAACCTGTGAACTCACCAATATTTATATATTGACGATTTTTAACATATCTTTCAGGTAATTGAATGATGAAGGATGGTGTGGCTAGTTAGGTCGGGGGATCACACACTCATGTGTCGGATGTTTTGGGAGGGGTTTCGCTTTTATTTCCCAAGTGTTGGGATATATTTGGGAAACCTTCATTATTGTATTAAAACAATTTGGTTTATGGATATGTAAACTTAAAACTTGGTTTCGACGTATTAATAAATGATCCCTTTTCTTAATTACTTATAGTTTGTGTTAATCTTGACTTTATACCATTGAACTGTCGCGCCACGTGTTTCCATCATTGGCGTGGTGTGACAATAAACAGATTGGAAGGCCAAAGAAAAAGAGGAGAAAGTCATCCAATGAAGGTGATGAACCTGCAAGCAAGGAAGGTGGTGATCCAAACAACAAGGGAAAGAAAAAAGTCAATGAAGGGGCTGGGTCAACAACTGTTGTGGTTAAAAAGTCAAGAAATGGGGGTACAACAACTTGCAAAAAATGTGGAATGAAGGTGAACAACTCCAAGAGCTGTGGCAAAAGAGGTCAACAACCAAGCTCACAACAGTGCTCACAGTTAGCACCTCAAGATTAAGTCTGATGATGTTGTTTTAAGATTATGAAGTTTTAAACTGACTATGTTTCTTTTGATGGTGAACAATGTGTAATTGTCATGTTTATGTTTCTGTTGTCTGAACAATCATGTTTTGTTGTTGAACAATGTTTAATTGTCATGTTTATGTTGTTGAATGAATGTGCAAATGGGTCAGGTTAATGTGCAGTTTTATGGTCATTTGTTAACTGAATGTATGCAGGTTAATGTGCAAATGGGTCAGTCAAAATGTGCAGTTTTATGGTCATTTGTTAACTGAATGTATGCATGTTAATGTGCAAATGGGTCAGTCAAAATGGGTCAAATGGGTCATTATATTGCAATTTGATGAACAGGTTTAAATATAATTTGTTTCAGTCAACTATAAATGATGTACAAATGGGTCAGTCAAATGGGTCAAATGGGTCATTTTCATTTCATTCATAATCAAACTTATTACAAGAAAATAACGCATACACCTACATTAATCAACTATAAATGACGTACAACACAAAGAACAACCAACTAAAAACAAGCATAATCCTCAGCTTCCTTGCCTCATAGCCTCTTGCTTTTGCTAATTGTTGTTGTTTGTTCAAATTTTTGAGTAATCCGTTGATGACCTTGGTATTACCTTCACTAACTGGACCATCTGCCCATGTCACAAACCCACATCCACTTACACAACAGTGAAACCTTCGACTAGGGTTCGCTTCAGTCCATGATGTTCGAACCTGTGTTTCAGACCCACATCTGCAAATTGGAGGAACATCAATCCATCTTTCAACTCGTCGATGATAATTGGAGCTCGAACTAGACATTGATGATCTGTTATCCCTCGAATTCAACATTAGGTTTTGTGGGATTAGGGTTTAGAAAGCAAAAAGGGGAAGAAATTAACTTGGGGAAGATGATATCAGACTTATGAACGTTAATAAAGAGATGAAATGACAATAATACCCCTCACGTGAGGTGCATGTGAGGATGTTGTAACGACAGAGGTGACGGACGTTAGCTCGAGGGATGTAAATTGTTAGAAAATGAAACCACGAGTACTCAGGGTGTTAAGCCTGGGCTGAACCTGTTAGTTTAGGCAAACCACAGGGACGAAAACTGCAATTTTCTCTAAACAAAATAAAAACGCATCATAGACCACGACAAAAGATTGGTGATGTGGAAGTCGCTTTCGTAGCGCTGCCGATAAGCGTCGTGTGTGAGTTGAATTCCCATCTGTTCGCTAACGCCAGGGCGCGCCTCCATCGTCGCTTCATAGACGGTGTGCCATCTCCTACAGTTATTTTGTATGACAGACCACTTACTGGAGATCTGATCAACGTTACGGTTGTTCGTCTCGCTAATTCGGTTGTACTCGTCCAAGACATTGTGCCAAAAGTCCTCCCTATTGTTTGGAAGGTTTTCCGTAGTGTTGATCCACGCCGTCACCAAATAGAGTTGATCCTGAAAGTCCTCCCACATGTACTTCCCCTCCTCCCCCACGCCAAGCTCATTCTCCCCGCCCTCCTCTTCCGCCCACTCCTCCACGCCCGCAGGGGGCTTCCCGCCGGTGGAGTCCTCTCCCGCCCCACTCCCTCTACTCTAAAAAAATGCATGTCTGTACTTCCTCAATTGGCATTTTTTTGAACGGCCAACGAAACAATCTCCGAGCCCCCGGGTACTTAGGCCAATTCCCCTTGATCCGAACCCGCCTGCCGGACCGCCCCAGATGCGCAGGAAACCCTTGGAATGGGAAAACCTTCGCCCCCGCTTGGAGTCGAACCCGGGTGAAATCCATTCAAACTCTTCTTTGCGATGTCCATCAATTGGCATGTAAATACAATGTCTTGCACGTGCATGACATTCAAAAAAATTGAGATATATTATGTACGTTTGTAAAATACTACATAACATGATAATCGAAGGGCGAGGTCGCGCGATATGCGATTACGATCCGAATGAGGTTGAAGTGAATGCCGAGCCAGTTGACGAGGCACAAAAAGAATCAAACACTTGGGCGTTACAGGATACTACTCTGCATGACCACCTTTGTGTGGATTTAGTCTACCACATTTGGAACAATTTTCATGTCGATTCCGTTGATGACGAGTAGTGTATTTCTTAATTTGTATGTTTTTAGTTGTATTTTTTTTATTTGTGAACTTTAGTTTGTATTTTTTTTAATTTGTAACTCTTCTATAATTTTTTTTAATTTGTAAACTTTCATTTTTCTAATGTTCGGTTATTTTTTTATTTTAATGAAAAAAAAAAGTTTAATGGAATATAAAATATATAAATAAATAAAAGAGAAAAAGAACAAAAAATTATAAGGGGAAATGAGGAAATGAGGAAATGGCGTGATGCTGATGTGGAGTTGGGGAAATTGGGGAAGGGTGTTCCCACATCCCATAGCATTAGGTTTGAGATGGGTTTAGCTAATTCTAACTTTGAACTCAATTAAATAATTTTGTCCTATCGTCTTTATTGAGTAATTGCCCATTGAATATCAGGTAAACCCATTAATTAAGAAAATTACTCATTGGATATATCTGACTTAAAACTGATCGGATAACCACTAATTAATTACATTTAGCATTATCAATATAAAAATAATAAAATATATAAAATAACTACAATGCATATAGATAAAATAGCTAAATGTGTATAAAAATTACTCAATGCATAGATGACAAAAATAGTGTATTTCAATAATCGATATATTATATATATATATATATGCGCGCGCACACACATATCAAAAACAATAAAAAAAATATGTTGAGTGTAGAACCAGGTAAATAGTTACACTATGTTGGGTAATCGGGCCCGGTTTCAATTGACATTTAAAACGGACACAAAGGAGACTTGTTCATGTTTTTATAACTTTAATTGAGAAACGGGTGGATACGAACATATTTTGTGTTCTTGTTTGTCTGCTAAGATAATTGACAAGTTTGTTTTTGTTTATGTTCATTCATATATATGAGCGTAAATGAACGAGCATGTGTGAACGTAAATGGCAAATAAAAGAATACAAGTGAACGTAGATGAATGTCCAAAAACAAAGAAAATAAAAGTGTTTGTGATGTTCATTTACTCGTTATAACTAACCCAAAGTTGGGGTCAAATTTTTGATTAGGTTGATGCACTATGGGCTAACACTTGTATAGCAAAAAGTTCGAATGCATAGTCTCCTATTGAATTCATTCCAGCAGCACTGAAAAAGTCTAATCAAACTCTACAATCTTAGCGGCACTGGAAGTTGTAGAAAGGGTATCAAACGGACTTCAATTGAACTCATTCTAGCGGCACTGGAATAGTCTAATTCGAACTCTACAATCTTAGATTTTAGGCTTTCACATTTTGATTCTTAGCTTGTAAATTATAAAAGTATTGTTAGATCACTGTGTCTTTTTATTTGGCATTTTGTTTTTTATTTTATTTTTGCCCTTTGTTGTTTGTAATCTTCTCACCCTTCTAATTTATTTTACACCTAGTACAATAACTTAATCCAGCTAGTATATGCATATAACTAATAAAAAATTTTAGAGGAATATCTAAACAATTAAACAAAGTTAAACAATGTTCACAAACATAAAAAACAGGACAAGAGCAGGTGTTCATGTTTGTTCAAATATTTTAACGAAAAAAAATTGTTCATGTTCTTTCACAATTAAATAAACACAAACGAATATGCCGTCATACAATTCACACACAATTCACTCAACGCTCAATTCGTTTAAAAGCCAACTGAGATTTTCATCACCAAAAATCCTATCTAAAAGTGGAACTCAAAAACTAACTTGAAATATTAAATACTCAAATATAATCATAAAATTTGTATGTAAAAGCTAATGTTTCCTAATATACATACAAAACAATTAGTAAAATTTGCTACATCACTTCATAGTTCATATACAGATACCATTATTGCATAAACAATACTATGCATTTCTTACATGTACCGTACAACACATCAATTCACACATGGAACTTTTTCTCATTGATCTTTATTAAAGTTTTTGACAGATACTCAACACTTGTAGTTGTGGATAATATTCCACAAATCACAACAAAACTAAATGGCCAGGAAAATACCACATCCTCCAATAAAGTGCTATCCTTTTTGCCAGTTTACTTCAACGACTTTAAGTCCACGTGTAACCCTCCCATTGGCTGAATAATCTGACGTGTAAAAGATTATCCACTGGCCCATACTGAGAATTTGGAAAAGATGGAATCCTACTTGTACAGGATAGGGTTGAAATGAACCTTGTGGTGCACATTCAATGTGTTCATTATTTATTTAGCACTCAAATGTTGTATTGATCCACCATTTGTTGTTGTTTCAAGAATCAAGAACAATGGAGGCTTGTTGTCTTTCTTCTAATCCCTTCACTAAATCATTGGAAGCTGTTATCCCTTCCATCAAATCAAGAATCTTTCTGCAGCCCAAGAGATCATCTTCCAACTTTAAGCTTAGGAAGACTAGCACATGTAAGTTTCTATTTTTTTTTTTTTTTTTTTTTTTTGGGTCAAACTATTGTAATATGACATGTTTTTAGCAAAAAGTTATGGGATTTTGATAATTGAATAACGCGTTTTGTTAATGTTATAAATATATGGTGGTTGCGATGGCCTCTTGGCCTAGTGCTGCCACATGTTTATCCTCACCAAAATGGTATGGATTCAAGTCCTATGTGAATTTTAAGAGCATATTTTGGGGATGTGTGTTTGACGTTCAAAATGGTCGGATTCAAGTCCTATGTGAATTTTAAGGGTAGATTTTGGGGTGTGTGTTTCATGTTCAAAATGGTTGCATCAAGTCCTATGTGAATTTTAAGTGTAGATTTTGGGGTGTGTGTTTGACGTTCAAAATGGTCGGATTTAAGTCCAATGAGAATTTTAAGCGTAGATTTTAGGGATATGTGTTTGACGTTCGAAATGGTCGGATTTAAGTCCTATGTGAATTTTAAGGGTAGATTTCGGGGTGTGTGTTTCACGTTCAAAATGGTCGGATTCAACTCATATGTGAATTCTAAGAGTAGATTTTGGAAGTGTGTTTTATGTTCAAAATAAATATGGTGGATGAACAATGAATATTTAAATTATGGTTAATATGACTATCGTAGGTTGTCAATCTCAATCAAATTCACAATCATCCAAAGATGAGGAAAATATGCTTCCTGATGCTGATTGGCGGTCATTCAGAGCAAGACTGGTGGCGGGAGAACAAGCATTTAGCACACAAGAATCTTCTCTGGCCACTAATCCTAACAGCATGGTAAACCAATCACCATCCGTTTCAATAGGTGACAAATGGGCTCATGCCATACATGAGCCCGAAAAAGGTTGCTTACTAATAGCAACCGAGAAACTAGATGGTGTACACATATTTGAAAAGACCGTGATCCTTTTATTATCGACGGGCCCATTGGGCCCAATGGGCATCATACTCAATCGTCCTTCGCTTATGTCAATCAAAGAGATGAGGTCAAGTGCATTAGACGTGTCAGGGACATTTGCCGACCGACCGTTGTTCTTTGGTGGGCCACTTAAGGAAGGGTTGTTTTTGGTGAGAGGGGGTGAAGGGGTTAGGAATAGTGGTGTGTTTGATGAAGTAATGAAGGGGTTGTATTACGGGTCCAAAGAGAGTGTAGGGTGTGGCGCCGAGATGGTGAAGAGGAATGTGGTTGGTGTGGATGAGTTTAGATTCTTTGATGGGTATTGTGGGTGGGAGGAGGAACAGTTGAGAGATGAGATACAGGCCGGATATTGGGCCGTTGCGGCTTGTAGCCCAGATGTAGTTGGGCTGGCAACTGCGGGAAGTGTTGGGCTTTGGGAAGAGGTTCTTGGGCTTATGGGCCAGAAGAAAGTTTGGTGATTTCTAGCCCATGCCAACTCTTAAACTTTGGGTCAAATTTGTAAATTATGATTATGTAAAATGAATGTATTGATGCATTATAATGTTGCTAACGCCTGACAGAATGAGATATTATACCTCATTTTACATGTTTCTATTATTTTTCCAATCTATGTATTGTACTATACGAAATCGTTCAAAGTGAGTAAAGTTGTCATGTAACCGGTCATTTTGATGATTTCGCATCTAAATTTGAAGATTATTAAAAAAAAAAAAAAAAGTTATTTTGTATGTAAAGGAGGCCGGCATAACATAATTTAGTAACTGTCGAATAAGTTTTGAACGTTTAGTATGCGATGCATAAGATTGCAACTGTATCCGAACTTTGATCAAAATATTTGTCAAATTGTACGCCAATTGTAGCGTGTTGAAACTTATGATTGCAACAATGTTTTAGAACCAAAACCTTGATATACATGAACCAGGGCCGGTCCTGAAAATTCAGGTGCCTGGGCCGAGCCGGAAAATATGTGCCCCTTAGTCTTAGGTCTTTTAAGCAATGTTTTCATAACGGAAGCGGACGTTGAACCGGTTTCCTTACCGGTTCCCTGGTCGGACCGGTCGAACCGGATATGAAAGTGTTGTAATAATTATAAAAATTAATATGTTTGGCTAATTGGCTCATAAAAAACCACTATTTCTTAAAATTCCATAATAATCTGAAGGGCCATTATTTACGTCTAGACTTCAAAAGTTTTTTTAATGAAATGAATTTGACTTGAATCATGTGTACAAGCGTGAGACAATTACTTTTTTTGTAGTACTACTATATATTAAAATTTACTGCAAAGACTGCACAATTACTGTACCACAATACAAATCTCAAATAACACACTTCAACTTTTTTTTTTTTTTATTTTGTCATATCCTTCAAATATAGTTTTTCATGTATGACTCATTTTCTTCCTTATATACTCTTCACCTTCTTGCGTTTATAACCAGTGATGTTTAAGATAGATCTTTTTTTGGGTTGAAAACAGAAAGAAAATACTTGCAGAAAAAATACACTCTACACTCATCGCCGCTCAAAGTGCCCCTTTAGAAATTGGGCCCGGGCCGGGTGTCCTCCCCGCACCCCCTCAGGGCCGGCCCTGACATGAACTTACAACCTAAAAGTAGTGTCTACTCAATCAAAGGCGCGGTACCATCTGGTGAATGAATAGAAGATTTAAAGCTGCTTTGCATACTCATCTCTACACCATGTTGCTTCCTTTGTTGTGACTTTACAAATTCTTTTATTTTCTGCTTCAGTTCTGTGTCTGGAATCAGCATATAAGGTGTAAGATGTGAACGATTGGTTTGGTTTGGTTTGGTTAATGAAGATGAAGGATCAAGAAAGGTTTTTTTATGGATTGTTGTTTGACAACAAAAGTGTTTAAAAAGTTTGGAGAGTATCCAGACAAAGTGTGGATTGTTGGAGAGTTAATTGATTTTCTGCTTTTTTTTTTTAGCAACTCGAGCTTAGTGGCATGTTTGGCGTCGAACTGTTTTAGGAGGACCGGCTAGCTCATAAAATACCATGACATGCCTATGCCTGAAGAGCTCGTTGGCAATCCTTGTTAATAGCAACACATTTTTGGGCCGAGTGAGATTCGATAAAGTTCTTATTTACACCGGCTGGTGTCAGTGGACCAAATACTCGAATTTTTATATGTAACTATGTAAGTTTTTAAAAATGCATATTATAAAGCAAGTAAATTGTTTTTTAGTGAATTTGTGTTATTGTAATGTAATTTATTTTACTTATTTTACAAATATTTCAAAACCATAATACATACATTTATCAAAGGCAAACATACATCTATAAGATGGAAGTGGAATATAACCAAACACTGCATTATCTAGTTACCACTTGCCATGACTTTCCATTGACGATTAATATTTTCACATGGGAAAATGGCCAAAATAGCCCCTTGACCGAGCGTTTTGCGTAAATGGCCCCCTCCACCGTCTTTGGAGAGACGGGACACGGTTTCCAAAAGGGCTGAACCGTCTCCCGAGATCCTTTGGATTCCAACCAGTAGCAACCCAACACGTGGCGGTTACGATCCCGATGTCTGCCACCCGGCTCCCGTGGCGGCTTGAGACGTGTCAGCGCCGTAAAGCCGTCTCCGGTGGGGTCCCTGAGACGGTTCATCAACGGCTCAAGTTAAGCCGTCTTCGGCTCGGCTTAGCCGAATCCCTTTTGGCTGAACCGTCTTCAGCCCCATTAATTAATTTATTTATTTTTTTTCAAATTTTGTTTGGGTATAAATATGTGGGTTTGGTTGAAAAAAAAAAAACACATCTAAATCAAACCAAATCTTCTCAAATGTTTGTTTCAAGCCCGTTTAGATATTTTACCAAGCCAAAATATTTTACCAAATCAAACAAAATCTTCTCAAATGTTTTTTTCAAATTTAGTTTGATTAATCGACGTGTTTTTGAGTTTCAGAATAGCCGAATATTTTTTCGGTTAAAATTATTGCACTTTTTAAACCTAAGCCTTTGGGATTTATCTAATCCCATTCTATGGAAAGCTTCTGTTCCGAAGTTTTTCACCCATTTTCTTTGGCCTTAAAAAGCCTTTCACCCATTTTCTTTAGCCTTAAGTTGACCTCCAACCACTTGGTAATACATTTGGAGCGAAAGGTTGAAGTGATGGATAGGTTTCGGTCGGAGTTAGTGAGAAGTAAAGCGAAAAAGGCTTCAGTTGGATTGCTGTTACATCTACATAATACTACTTGGATTGTTGTTGCATCTACACGTGGGTTAACCCGTGTAATTTGCATCGACGATGTTGTAGTCTACTTTGTTGGCAAGTTCATCCTTTTCCTAAATCTCTATCATGTTCTTCTGGATCATCCGTCTTTTACATGTACAAGACGGTCGGATGTGATATTTAGGAGAGTTTGTTCTTTGACTTGTCCGGGCCGTTGGTAAGCATCTGTCCGTACGTATATTTATGTACGTATTTAGGTGATGAAGATGAAACTGGACAGTGGGTATAAAGTACACTGCGAAAATATATCTTGGCGTTCCAAGCAACGGAAATGTCTCGGTGTTTGACGTGTTGAACCACTTCGTGAATTATAATTGTTTGTATATTGTAATTGTTTTAATACTTTAGTTGTATTTTTATTGGATTCCTATTATTATTTGTTTATGTTAAGTTTGTTTAAGGTCTTGTGTTCTCTACTTTTTGGTGTTAAACAAAACACTCCCTTTAAACAATATAAACTTAAAATAAACATTTTTTATTATGACTTAAAATAAAAGGAGCATTAAAAGTAAGAAAAAAAAAACTACTAATCCAAAGCCCCGGCGACATCACGAATCATCTGCCACGCCGACAAATGAGTAAAGGGTGGTCGGCCCGAAAACTCGTGCTCAATCTTAGCATGTTCTAGTTTTTCATGGTCCGCAGTGTCTTGTGGGAGTTCACGGATAGCGGTTTGATAAAACCCCTCGAAGAGACGGCACTTGTTTTGCAAGTCCGTCCACTTCCGGTTGAGAGACTCCGTTGACCTGCTTGAACCTCCAACCAAAACTTTGAACTCGTTGAGAACGAGTGGCCAAATGGACCCTCGACGTGGTGGGTTTTCTTTAACAGTTATCCAAGCAGTGCACAGGGCAATTTCTTCTTCTTCTGTCCACGGTTTCGGTGCCATTGTGATTTTGGGTTTGGGTTTCTTATCTGTGACGGTGTACTGACGGTCTGTAATGTCAAACCGTCTACTGGCTTTATATAGGAAGGACATATGCGGGTGGGTTAAGCATTCAATAGGGAATATCAATAGATTCCATAGTAAAAATTACAACATTTTTTAAAACACTAAATAAATTAAAACACTTTATTAATAATAAAACATACATTAAAAAAAGAACATTACATAACATTATTTTTAATAAAACCTAAATTTAAATATAATCACGTAACAAATGCCACGCGGAAAGGTATTCGAATTCTTCGTCGTAGTCCAAAAAGTAGTCGATTTTCGCCAATTCTATGAGCCCTTCCTCGGACTCGTTTGGCGACTCCTCTTTGTTGGAGTTGAAGAACCCTTCGAATACGGTGCACTCCGCCTTGACGTTGTGAAACTTTTCTATAACATCTTGTGTCGTACGGTTTGTCTGACCGCCGACAAGTGTTCGAAACTCAAAAAATACTCTACTCCAAAATGGAGTTGCACGAATTTCTTGACTGGTGTTTGAAACTCGGGTGTTTTCGGCAACATTTCGCCATGCCAGTGTAACCCCAAGGATCTCCTCGTCGGTCCATGAAGACATTTTACTTGGTTTGATTGATGTTTTGTAAGAAAAATATGTGATGTAGTGAAGAATTTGTTAATTTGGCGGGTATTTATAGTGTGAAATAATTTAATTTAATTAAATATTTAATTTGGTAGGTAATAAAAATAAATAAGGACAATTAAAAAAATAAATAAACTTCCAAAATAAGAACATTTTATTAAGAATTGTTTGGACGTGGTAAGCACCTCCAGAAATACATTTTTTCAGCCATGAATCGTCTGTAAGACGAACATGTTTGTTTTAGATCACCGTTCGTAGTAATTGGTTTATCAGTAACCAAATGCTCCATCAGCATACAAAGATATACCGCTTCATTACCAGACAGGGAGTTATGTGGTGCAACATAGTCTTCGTTAAGATTGAAAGTTATACATTTTTCTGGATTACCTGTTTTCTTCCAGAATCTTATGTTCACTAGTAAAGCTCCTAAATAAACTTGTATCTTCGTCAGCTTTGGGTGAACAATGGTTCTGTATTTGTCTCTGATACGAAGGTCTTCGCAAGCATACATAACAAGTTCTTGCGTCACCAACTCTAGTCGCACCAATAACCATTCCCTATTTTCAAGCTGAACGGGGAAAAAAACAAAATCAACGTCGAAAAATGAAGGAAACGGTTTGAATTTGCCATTGCAATAGTTGGCCAAGTTTTTTGGTACAGATTCTAATAACGAATTATAAAATTCTGGTGGAAGAATTGTCCACCGCATATTTAGCGAAGCATTTTTTTGTAGCTTTCTACTCCTCCAGTTCATCAGTCTTCCAACCCATCCTTCAACATGCTGAAAAATAATTGAATCACAATTTCAGTAAAAAAAAATAAAAAAAAACATTAAAATTTAAGTTATTACTGTTGGTGTGAGGTAGCCGTTAGAACGATAGCCCAACAAAATTCCCCAAAAATTTTTGTCAAGCTCAATACTTCTTGAAAAAACAGCAGAATAACAAAACGGTGCGTCGCCTTTATTGTAGAAGTCAACAACATTAGTTGCCCAATTATCATTCTCATCGTCCGGTATAGCCCATTTGCCGATAACGTTTCCGTGTAAGCTTTGTCGATTACTGATAAATTCTCTTTCTTTGGTAATTTCAGGTTCCTTCGGACGCCTCCATTTTTTTAGTATCCAACTCGATGAATGTTTCTCTGGTTGAGAAAAGTATTCTTCTGGAGCTATATTTTTATCACGGCCGTCAGACATTTTCTTGAGCGATACTTCTCCAACAACCTTTTTTAACCACAAAATATTTTACGTTTATAACTACTTATATAAAGATGATTTTAAATATAAATTATTTATTTAAATTTTTAATTTTTTGTTTTTTAAATTTTTAATTGATTAGGGGCCCACAAAATGTCTCATCAGACGGGTTAGTATTGGGAACCGTCTCGTCAGACGGGTTAGCGTTGGGAACCGGACCCGGCTTGTGAGACGGGTTGGGAACCGAAACCGGCTCAGCAGTTCTTTCCATGTACCGTCTCAAAAGACGTGTTGGGAACCGGAACCGGCTCAGCAGATCGTTCCGGGTACCGGCTCAAAAGACGGGTTGGGAACCGGGACCCGTCTTTGTCAGAGGGTTGACTGAGAGGCTTTGGGAACCGAACCCGTCTTGGTCAAACCGTCTCCTGAGACGGCTTGGGAACCGGACCCGGCCCATGCAGCCCGGTCCCACTAGGGTTTACCTTTTGGGGGTAAAAGTAAACTTTCGGTGAAAGTCTCTCCACCGAAAGACGCTACGTTGACCGGAACGCTCTTTTTACCGGTTTTCTTGTTTATCATCTATTTTCCGGCGAACGGTTTGCTAGGACTCCGGTCAAATTATCAGACGACGGTCATTTATAATCAAAAAGGTAATATTAACGTTCCTTTTTAAAGTTAAAATTTTTTTTTTCATTGAAAACGACGCAACACAAACGGGACCACCCGACATATTTTTGGTCATGTGGTCCACCACGAACGTGCTCACCGTCGACCGTCGATTAATTTTTAATTTTGTTTGTTTTTTTGTTGTCCGTTAATCGAGGTTGACCAAACCCGTTTGACCATGTTTAATCCGAGTGACTTTGTCGACCCGACGAACCCACATCAAATACTACAAGAGGAACAGTATGAAGAGTTTTTTCGGCACCCACAACAGCCGAATCCTCCTCGGAGCTTACCTCCTCCGGTAAGCGTTTGCTACCATTTTTCAGTCAAGTATTTTTATCATTTTTCATTTACCTTGTTTGTTACTAAAAAAATTTTTATAACCTTTTTTTTAGTCTGATACCGAAATAAAAGTCCGAAGTGCCTGGAACAAAGTAACAGAAATGAATAATAGAATGTCCGAGGCAATGAAGACGCGTTTTAGGGCGACCGTCTTCGGTCACTTTCTGGATGTTATGAGCCATGTTTGCGAAAGTAATTTGTTACTCTCAGTGGCACAACATCAGATTGAGACGGGACTGCCTAGTATCGACGGCCTTTTTTATCAAATCGGTCCTAACAGTCTTCTATTCACTCCACAACAGTTTTGTCTGATAACGGGCCTAAGATTTGGCCGTCACGATGGTTGGGAACTCGCACAATCCCCAACATCGTTTAAAAGACGAATATTCCGTGAAGTGAGTAAGGTATCTTATCAACGTGTGCTTGATATTTTCAACGGTGACTGGATCGATTATGAGGAGGATGATGTTGTCCGTATTTGTATCCTGGTATTAATTGAATCGGTGTTTAAGGGTACCCAAAATAGCGCTACCGTGGATGATCTAGTCCTCGATCTTGTTGATGACTTTGAAGCGTTGAATGCATTTCCATGGGGAAGTTATTTTTGGGAAGATTTGGTTAAAAATATCAATAACATGCACCTGATTCAAAAGCAGGGTACAAGGGGCTTCAGTTTAAAATCTTGTAATTGGGTTTTCAAGGTATTAGTTTTTATGAATTATTTACTTTTACCTTGTTTGTTTTAATAAATATTGTTGATATTTCTAAATTTTGTTTAAAAACTTGCAGATCTGGATATTTGAGATATTTCCAGAATTTAAAACCGATCCACATTTTTTTGTTGGTGATGCAATCCCCAGAGTTCTTTCCTGGGGTCCGGGAAAAAAAATGCAGAGGAACACCATTGATCGTAAGATCACCGTAAATTCTATGGTAATCTTTTGAAATCATTTTCTACCGAATTTTTTTTTGAAAAGCTAAATATAAGTGATAAAATTTTAAAAAAAATTGTTGTGCTTCAGCTTGAAGGGTTTAAGCCGTTTAGGTTTCTACTTCCGAATGACGTTGAGCTGCGCTGTGCCTGGTACACTGATAGTGCCCATTTTTTACGAGGACAAAGGAACCGGGCTCAAGGGTGCTTTAATAAGTCGGCCGAGTTTCATCCGTCTGCCTATGTAAATTTTGATAATACGGGAGCGGATGATATAAATTTCGATGATCTGCATACGGTTTACGGTGATGAGCCTGTTGATTCGACGGCCAAAAAAAGAAAGTCGGAAACTGTTCCGACAACCTACACTATCAACGATGATTTAATAGAGCAATTTAAAGCGTTGATGGATGATAGGTTGGAAAACTTTTATAATAACAAGTTGAAAGGTTTACTGCCTGAGGTAAAGTTGTCGTATGATTATTATTAATCCGTATTAATTTGTTGAAAAGTTTAAAATAATTAACTTTTTTAAATCTTAGGTACGTAAATCCCAACCGACTGGTGAAGAAGGCCCGACGAGCTCGCATCACAATGAAAATGTTGATGAAATGTTTTGCTCGGGTGATGTATATAGACCAGACACCGACGGCCTAAAAAAGCCTGTATGTTTTATTTTATTTTTTTCCTTCATAGTTTAGCATTTAAATTCAAAATAATTGGTTCACTTTTGTCACTTTAACAGTTGAGACGGTCTCAAAGGTCAACAAAGCCATCCTCGTGTATGCTTTCCCCATTTACAACAATAAAAGGTGCAAAAAAGAAGAAGTTCAAATCTGACGATGAAAATGAAAACATAAAAGTAATAAAAAAATGGTATCCAAAACAAAAGGATAAAAATAGAACTTGTGCACTATTTGGGGGAAATATATTCCCGGATGACTTTTGGGAAGATCTTTTCGGCGATTATCCATCGAACGGTTGGTTAGGCAGCGAGGTAATAATTTTTAAATATTTGTTACTTTTATTAACTATGTTTAATTTAATTAATGTATTTACCGCAGTTTAATATTGAATATTCAAATTATTTATTATAGCACATATATGGATGGACACACCATCTCTACGAGACTCTTTGGAGCTCAACCTCCCGTTGGAGCATCCTTCCTCCATATTTTGTGGGGGGTTTATTTAGCCGTACTAATAACCAGCCTTTCAAAGATTTGTTTGATGGGTCATTCGAACCGTTTCCAAAAATCGCTGATGTTGACGAGGTTGTTTTTCAAATTTAAATCATGGTTTTGTTTGTTGAACATATTATGATTTGTTTTTAACATTTTGTTTCAAACTATTTGCGTTTTAATAGGTATATGTTGTGTTGAATATAAGCTTACAACATTGGATCCTCGGAGTTTTTAACCTGCGCCAGCGAAAGTTTACCATCTACGACAGGTAAATGTTGAACCTATTCATTTTAATGCCGGTTTTCATTAGGCAATAGTGTTAATTTTGATAATGTTTTTTCTATATTTTGCAGTTTACTTGGTTTGAGGGGCGCGGAGAAGGCCAAAAGAGACGTCATATGCAATGCTAATTATGCATTTGAGCTTTGGCTAAGATCCAATAATTACTACGAATCCGTAAACCCGTACATATACGCCCCTCCTTTCGATGTCGTAGAGCCTAAAGATGTACCCCAACAGTCCGGAGATCTTGGTGATTGTGGGGTTTGGGTGTGCATATTTATTGAGAGGTTGATTAAAAACGAACCTCTATATAATAAACATGAAAACACCCAAGAAACAGCTTTAAAAATGCGGCACAGGATGGCCTTAGAATTTTATAGGAACGTTTTGCCGGAAGCTGATACGGTAGATAATAGACAGACTCCCGATGAAGACGAACTGAAATTGTTAAATTAATATTACTAATGTCATTATTATTACTACTCCTCTTGTGTTACATTAGTAGATATGCAAACAAAACCCAACTAACTACCAAAAGTAACTTCAACAATCTGGCCTGCAAACGGTATTTTCTAGCCAAAGCTTGTTGCTCGTCTAACGATTGCCTCAACCCCGGAACGATTTTTTTGCACCTGAAACATTCCGACGCTTCTACCCACCTAATAAATCCACAACCAGCAGTCTGTGGTTTAAAAAAAAAAAACAGTTATTTGATGATCATTAAAAGCACACGATAAATATTAAAATTTAATACTTACGCAACACACGAAGTCTCTATCCGGGTTTGCATCAGTTCTCGAGATAAGTATACGTGTAGTTGCACCGCATGAACATATTTCTCTTGACCTGCTAAATCGTCTAGATGAAGACCTTGAAGATGAAGATGATGACTGAGACATGGTGATGGTATATAAACCTCTACACAATTGATGATGAACGGTTGGTGGTAGGTATATTTATAAAAAAACGAAATAGTTATTTGCCAATTTAGTCCTTGACGTTTGGCAAAAATTGCAAATTCCACCCGATATTGGTACACCTATCAACCTAGGTCCTTATATAGAAGCTCATTTCACATGCAGATGAAATAGCATAATGACTAACATTCCTGCTCCCGTAGAGAACACAATTTGGGTTAATCCACATAACCAATCAAGTTTTTGGGCTCCAAATGTTCTTGAGTTTTACTACGATGGTGATAGCACATGTTGCTATACAACCTATATGGGGCGTACACCATTAAACAAAGAGTGGTGGGGTGGTATTTTAGGGTACTGTGGAAGCGGATATCTTCAAAAAACGGTAAATACTATGACTGTTACGTTATACGTTATATGATATGATAATTTTTTTGTGATTTTATTAACATTTATTTACAGCATGTTCGTGCATGGTGCAACAAATTGATGTCGTTAAGGGACATTGAACGACAAAGAAGACCAACAACATGTAGTTATGGTCTTTGGACTGTTCTTCCCCCTAATTTCTATAACCTAATTATTGAACAAGATCACCATGCTTATTGCTACGCAAACGGCTCGAGAAGAATATATCCACCTCTTTGGGAAGTTGATATGGTAGAATACTGTTTTTTTTTGTATATTTTATACCTTTTTATCGTGCTGTATAAAATCTACATTTCGTTTTGGACTGTAATTTTCAGGTATATATACCAGCCTCGATAGACGATGAAAACTGGTTTGTTCTACAAGTTGACATGAAATTACTACAAGTAACAGTGTATTTCCCAAATAACTGTAGTCCCATAGATTGCGGCGATACTTTTTGCAGTCATAGAAAAATTCATCAAATTCTTATAGAATTTGAATCTGCTTTCATATGGTTTCTAGGGGCTATAACGTACTGGCAAAAGTCTGGTAGAAACGAAGTTGAATCATTACAATTTTCGGGTGATGTTGTCTGGCCTGTCACCAATAGTCGCATTGGTCGACATTCAGGGGTAATCGTTTATATGTTGCTGAGAAATCTTGTTCAAAACATTACATTGACTTGGAGAGAAGGCAGCCTACATGATGCTTGCATGAGATTCAGACGTTTCATGGCAGATGAAATTTATGCTGGTCGTTTTGCACCGTCAAATATTTAAATATTTATCTACCTAGTTTATGTATTGATGTAAAACTTGATATATCGAAGTTATTTGTAAGTTTTATGTTATAAACATTGTTAAGTAAATAAATTAAAGTAAATAGCACCACTAAAAATCAGCAAGGTTAACAGTCGAACAAGTATTATGAATTACATATTCTGCAAAGTCATCTGCTTCAACGAAAGTGGGGGACGGTGTTTGATGATGATTTTCTTTCTTTGAACCACGCCTAGCAGATTTTGATCGTGAGGCAACAGGAGCTGAACATCGGTCACGATGATGACCGTGAGTTCTACAACGACTGCAATATACAGGCGTAGGTTCCTCGCCTCTCGATAAAATTCGTTTATTTTCACGAGGACGTCCCGACTGTCGTTTTGTGATATGTGGTGGTTGTAGAGGAATCAAACACTCTGGCGTCTCCCATTCAGACCTGTGGGGTAAAGGATAAATGGCCTCTTCATATGTTGTTTTGTATAACTGGTTGCTATACCAAGGTGACGTATAATGACTGCAGTCCTGTTCCTTCAGTAATTTTGATACTGCAATCATGTGGCCACATGGGAAACCAGATATCTGGGGAACACAACAACTGCATGTTTCATTAGACAGATCAACAAAACCATTTTTCCCACCGTCTAGAACTTGAAAAGTGTTAACCCCAACGCCATAAGCCTTCCACGTTCTAGAATATTCAATCTTTTTAATAATTTTTTTTACCGCGAAAGGAGTCAGTACGTGTTTATTTTGAATAGCCTCATTTCGGCGTTCGTAATACCATTGTTGAAGTTTTTGTCTAAAAAATTCAACCAAATGGGTGATTGGAACTTTTCGTTCGTCCTTAGATAAGGCGTTGATTGACTCTGCACTGTTAGATGTCATATAATGATATCGTTTCCCCGAACAGTGTGCTCTTGACCACTTATGTAAACCGATACTCAATAGAGTATTCCTAACCCGTGGTAGGGCTGCACACAGCGCGTTAAAACTTTCTTCAAAATCAGACACCCGGTAAGCTTTACAAGTGTTCCACCACAGTGTCTCTAAATCCTTCTTTTTGCTTTTTGGTATCTTTAAGTTCACCATCAAATGTCGACAGCACAACCCGTGAAATGCATTAGGAAAAACCGTCCGAACTGCCAAATCTATTGAGTTGGCTCTGTCAGATATGATCGCCAAATCCGGGTGCTCACCGATACACTCTTTAAGTTTCGATAAGAACCACGTCCAACTCTCACCGTCCTCGGATTTGCCGATACCATATCCAACGGGTAAAATTTGGTTGTTACCATCCATGCCAACAGCAAGGAATAACGTTCCCTTAAACTCACCTTTTAAGTGTGCCGCGTCTATAATAATGACCGGTCTTAAAGACAGAAGAAAACTCCGAATCTGTTTAATAAAATGAAAAACAGATAAATTTTAGACTTCAGTAAACCAAAACATCAATAATTTATTTAAGTTGGTATGAAAATAGGTAAAAATATTTTACTGACCGTTGCACCAATGGCAATAAAAAGCATTTCAAAACGATTGTCTTCATCAGTTTTAATCTCAGTAACAGTCCCTGGATTTGCATTTCGCAAATTATAGCAGTAGAACGGAAGCTCAGAAAACGATTGTTTGCTACTTCCTTGCAAAAGCTCAAGTGCATGACACTTCCCCCGCCAAGCTTGAGTATATGATATATCAACCTTAAATCTTTCTCGAAAATCTTGTACTATTTCGTTTCCACGATAAACACGTCTAGTATCTCGCAATTGGTGCTTCAGTATGCTACCAATTACTTGCGGGTTAGCTTGACGAAGATGGGGATGTGTTTGAGTTTTAGAACATGTGTGGTTGTTGTTAAAAAATGTAACAAAAAACGTGTCTGAAGTTGGGACAGAACGTGACCTAAATTGCCAATCACAATCATCAACTAGACATGAAATTTCATACCTCGTTTTAGATGACCTGTCGACTTTATAGGAAAAACGTTCAGACAAACAAAAATTTCCTAACTGCAATTTCAATTCATCTTTGTTACGAAATACGGAACCTTCCGAAAAAACTAAAGAGCTTTTGGTTATATCTGAAAACAATTCAGAACTTGGCTTTCCATAAAATTCTTCTTTTTCAGCTTTCTCATCATCCAAATTTCCAAAACACCCATATGGTGTGTAATGATCAAAATTTTCTATAGACAAATTTAGATCAGGGACTTTTGAATCATTTGAAGGTACGTCGTTTAAATGAGCATTACTAGACGAACCCACACCTGGTTCATCTACAACATACAACTTCAATACTTCATGGGGGTTTTGCAAAGCAACTTTAAAAAGAAAAGATACATCACGATCATTAAAAATGTCGATTGCATCATCAAAAGCTGACATTTTATAAGATAACCTTGAAATGTTTGGAATCTCACACACATCGGAAACTACATTTAAAAAACTAAGATACGAGATATTTGAATCAATTTCAAAACCACGTCTTTTACAGCTACTATCAACAACGTATTCCATTCGACCGTTGACAACTTCCCACCTGCCTCCACTATAGATTATAAAACTAACCATTTTTAAAAACACAACTTTTTTTTAACACTTTGAAAGAAAAATAAGGAATACAAGAAAAAATTCAAACAAAATTGTTACAAAATTTACTAATTTTATAACAAACGGTTCGTCATGGACGTCACATCACCGAAAACGTCTCCGTCGATGTACGACGTCCGGCATCGAGTCGGTTCAGAAACAGTAAAAAGACGGTACGGGAAGCCGTCTTTTTCGTACCCGCTGACGTCTCAGGAGACGGTTCATGAATTTTAAAAGACGTCACCGGAGACGGCTTTTTCGTACCCGCTGACGTCTCAGGAGACGGTTCATAAATTTTAAAAGACGTCACCGGAGACGGCTTTTTCGTACCCGAACCGGCTCAGGAGCCGTCTCCGGTGGGATCGGATATATTATTTTATTATAAGCCGAGCCGAAGACGGCTTAACTTGAGCCGTTGGTGAACCGTCTCAGGGACCCCACCGGAGACGGCTTTGCGGCGCTGACACGTCTCAAGCCGCCACGGGAGCCGGGTGGCAGACATCGGGATCGTAACCGCCACGTGTTGGGTTTCTACTGGTTGGAATCCAAAGGATCTCGGGAGACGGTTCAGCCCTTTTGGAAACCGTGTCCCGTCTCTCCAAAGACGGTGGAGGGGGCCATTTACGCAAAACACGCGGTCAAGGGGCTATTTTGGCCATTTTCCCTTTTCACATTCTCATGCTTATATTCCTTTTTTGTTTGACAATATCAAGAATATGAAACTCTAAAGATGATAAGAAAGAAATATAAACAATTTGTAGAGTAAAAACAGGACAAAGTGATGATAAATATAAAAACACATGTGTATCTACTTTTGAGTCATGTTTAGTACGATAAAACATATATGGTAGTATTATTTTGATATAATGTGTAACATATATTATCTCCGGATGTAAAAGCAAAAGTTGATACTTGACTAGTGTAATATATGTGATGGTTATACCCCCTCACATCATCATGTAACTTGGGTGATCTTCATCTCCTCTACCATCACCTACCACTACAACCCATTGTCGTTGATGTCGCCATCATCACCACAACACCGCCTCTATAGCCTCCTTTAACCGCTATTGCAACTCCCTCCCTCCCTCTCAAGGATATCATTACTTTGGATCTTCCTCTATATATTTGTGGTTGCGACATCAATGCTTGATCAATTATTTTTACAGTAAAGGGTGCATGTAAACGCCCACCCAACCTTTTTCGGACATGTAAAACAGATTTGGATTTTGGTTTGTAAGCTAGAAGCAAATCTGTTATATACTACTAAAGGTTGCTGTAGAAGCATCTCTCTTGAAAAAATAATTTTGAATACATAACCTTTAGTCTTACGCCTTCATGCAAATCGCTAATAGCATTTCAATCCAATATGCTCCAAATGATATGTAATAATATTATACAGGTGGTTGGAGGACGGTTGTGGAAAATGGTCAGCCATGTGAGTTGGGGTGGCAATGGTAGTTTTATAAAAACAATAAGTTTATAAGTTAGTATACAGTTGTTATTCAAATGCAAGTCGAATATCTCCTGACCATTTCATCCTAAAAACTAAAACATGATGTTACGCAGATCAACAGCCATCGGCTCACAAGAACAAGATAAAGACTAACGTGGCTAACTCTTAACATGTGGCACGTTTGATGGCTTTTCGGTCTGATCGCCGTTTGAAATAAGTGACATGATACCTCTGTTAAGGGAATCCTGAGGTAATGAAACTTTAAATACAGCATAATGGTGATTTAAACTTTTCTCCCCTTGTAGTCTGTGAACACTTCCAAGTGCACCAGCGGTTGGATTCGGGAAAGCATAAAATATACGCTTAATTCTTTGGTGAACAAGCGCCATTGCACACCTGCCATGGAAAAAAAAAACCACAAACGCAACATGGGTTTCAGAGGAAAAAAAAGTCAAGCTAAGTATTTCTGTAGTCAACCATTTTCCTATATCGATCGTTGTTGCTATAATTCTTATATACCTTTTGTGAGTTTTGTTATACGTAAAACACAAGGGTGTCGGGATATGTACTCTTAAAGCAATTATTCGATTATTATTACAACAATAATCATATCATTTCACAAAATTTCCACTTTATCCAAGATTCCTTAACTTGATCAATATGAGGAATGTAATTAGATGATAAAAAAATAAGAACATAAAATGAGAAAATGGGCAGCACAAATGGCGGTTAAAGAGCTTACATTGCACATGGTTCCCAGACAAGATAAATATCATAACCAGTACATAGATATGGTCTGGATAGCTCAGGATGGCAGCCATTCATGTGAGCGTTGAGCTCCTCATGGTTGTTTACCTAAATACAGTACAACCGCATTTCATCATCCATTAAAAATTTTATGATATCTAATTACATCATCATCCATTAGAAGTTTATATCAAGCTAAAATGCTGACAATAACATCAAGGATGCCATTTTAACCCATGTAGTTAACGGGTCCAATAAATATATTTAACTGAAACGAAAAAAAGGTCAAATGGTCTGAAAGTTATCGTAGCATATACAAGTGATTACAAAATCCTAAATTGCTATATTCAAAACAGCTGGATCATTTTATAAGTAACAGTTTTGGTGGTGATAGTTATTAACTTAATTATTTAAGGAGTTTTTTTTTTTAAAAAAAAGAAAGAAAATGGCAAAAAAATGTAACCAACGATCCCAAATTTGACAATGGGGAACAAAATAAATGGCTCTCTAATCAATAAGTGAAAGTTTAAACTTCGAAAATTTAGGAGTATGTTAAGTTTTCGCTAATACTGAACTTCTTAATCCTATTGATTAGAGAAATTTGTGCTCCATATGTTTACGCCCCACTTACGGTGTGCGCATATAATGTATATATGTGTGGCCCTTGGGGGGCAAAAGTAAAGTTGCACTACTTTTAACGTTATTTTACTAATTTTGTGAAAATAACGTTAAAAACGACGGACGGTTAATCATGCATCATGTGGTGGCGTGGATAGCCAAAAGACAAAGGGGTACATGCACTAATCGGGTTTGTCCCAATTGCTAAGTGTTTTGTACCTTACGTCCAAGGCTTGATACTAAACCACATCGAGTCGGGGGTCTCACTTAGGGGTAGAGGTAAGGCTGTCTACATCTTACCCTCCTTAGACCCTACCTTAGCTTTGCTATAGGTGGGATTAACTGAGTATGATGATGATGATGATGATGTGTTCCATATGTTGTCAAATATGAGATCTTTGGTTAATTTCCACTTGAAAAACAAAATAAAAGTGTACCAACCTTGACCAGCCCTAAAAACTTGACCTGTTTGACCCGTTACCCACCCTACAAAGCAGCTCGATTTGCCACTTATAACCAAACTCAATAGAAACAAGGAAAAGAAGCAAGGGACTTACTTGAATGGAATTGGTTTTTTGTTTCTTTGGAGAAGGAGGTGTTAAAGCAGGTTCCACGTGATCCATTTCAGCAAGATCAAGTCGACCGCCAGGAAAAAGATGTCTATCTCTGGTTGCGGAATCTTCAATTGCTACAATGGCAGCATGCCTTAAAGGATGCCAGCTATCACATGACTTGTGATTGGAGTCATTGGACCATCCCCAAGGATTTAAACAAGAAACCGCATCATACAACAATTTTGGTTCTTCTGTAGCTGAAGAATGCAAAAGCATATTGTCATGATTTTTAGTGACTTCATGATTTATTGGACAGCTGCAAGAATAGACCTGATCACATGCACGAGCAATCACCTCGTTGGTTGAAGGGTCAACAATAACAGCAGCATTCACCATCTGCACAACTTTCACCATTAATGCAAAACTTCAAAACTATTACCCTCATAAAACTTTACAAAACAAACAATGCATACTGATGGATAAATAATAGAACATACAAAGCAAAGGAGGACCAAAAACAAAGATGCACAAGATAAAACCAAATATAATATCAAGTTATCTTTGATAATATAGTAATAAACTTAAAAGACAGTAGAAACCTGGAATAAACTTGGAGTATAACTGATAAATTTACCTGGCATTCACTTTTTGCCAAATCAAGAGCTAGCTTCATGAATGTGCAAACAGAGTGTGATTCCTCCTCTGAAAACCCGGTAATGCCATTGATGTTGCTGCAGTTTCAACCAAAAGTCCAAAAAGAAATCAGGACATGATGATTATGTGATTCAGGTTACGTATCTGTTTGTTTTAAAAAGTAAAATCATATGGGTTCTGAAAAACACACAATGGTGACTCAATTTTAGATTATTCAATTTCAATCTCGAAGTTCTTATATTCAACATATAATATTTTTAACATGAAGTAGAGTACTGTTAAGTGTTACGTGTGTGTGTGCGCGTGCCCAACTGTGCAAGTGCAACCACTGATTCTGAAGAATAAGAACACAACCTTGAACATAATATGTGTGTGTGTAAATATAAACAAAGAAAATAAAGATTATTGCAGTTTTCTTTAGCATACTATCAAATCACGTGTATAGTTAACTGCAAAACCTTCTAGATTCACACAATTTTATCTTAATCTAGCATACGGATGATTGGTTTAGATCTAAATAATTAACTAGTGCTGTAACTTGTAAGTGACGAAAAGGGAACATGAAAAAGATAAACATAGTTGAGTTAAGATGAAGTACTAAGTCGGTGGATGAAAAGACGTTGGCCATAATTTACATTGTTCTACCCATTCTTCTTTTGATAGTGGAGCATATCTACATACCTAACATTAACAAGAACAAATTGTCAAAAGTTGGCCATCCGACTATAAAAATATTACATCTTTTAAGATTTAACAAACCAGTTGTACAAAACTGGACACATAAATAAAAAAGCTTACTTTTATAATGAAGGTTTCCAACTGATAAGAATCTATTAGCTTAACCACCTCTTGAGGTATGGTGTCCAATTGGCTATCATTTTCACCAGCTAAACATAAGATCACTGATAACTGAGTGGATCCTGGTAAGATACAGAAAACTCATAAACTATGAGATATGGCATATTAAAGATGCAATGCATGCATCAAATATGGCAGATAGATATATATTTATTTACAATAGGATAGGAAAAAACCTCCATCGAGTTGTTGCTTTCGCACGCGTTTGACATGGCGTAGATTTTCTAATGGCAAAATCTGATTTAACTTCCTGAACATTAAACAGCTTAAATCAATCCCAACAGACTGGTTAAGAAGTAATAATAGTGGAAATATACCTAATAAGAGTGTTCGCATGCTTAGGATCAATTACAGCAGCATAAACGTTGACTGTACAATATAAAATTATTCAGAACAAAAAAAAACTGTGAACACATATGCATAATGTATAATCTAACAGAAGAGGTACCTGTGGGTTGTTGGTGAGGAGGGAAGGGTGGTTTATCTGGGATGTAAATGATTTCCCAAGACTCGTGGTCTTCAAAATTTTTCATTTGTACTAGATTAAAAAAAATAATAATAACAACTTGAGTTACAAATCATATATGATTGATTAAACATAAAATAGAAAACAGACTGTTGCTCAAACAGGGTTGTGAAAAATCGTTAAACAAACTGCCACAAATAATAGATTCATCAAATAGTTGTAAAAAGCAACCACCTTTAAGCATTCAATCAGATGAACAGAATAAAAATCCTTCTAATGCTGTTTTAGCATGGTCTAATGCCAGCCAAAGTGGCATTAGGAACATTTTTCGGCACATCTTTAAGAGTGTATATATCATTTCTCATTCATGAATGTACTCGACCATCATCTTTTTTTCTAAATCTGTAGTAAAGGCAATAATATTTGAAAGAAGGTGTTGAAGTCCTTAGGCTCGTTTGTTTAGATGGTTTAGAAGGCCCGTTTAGGTTTCTTGTTCGCCAAGCCTAAAACCCTAAATTAGTCTCTATATATATCTTGTCTATGTAATTGTAAACTTGTTAGAGCTTAATAAAATATCCCTAGTTGCAGCCCGTGGACATAGGTTTCCCACCGGAATCGAACCACGTATTTTCTCATGTTTGTGTGTTGCTTTATATTTTCTCGTACTATTGTGTATTCATTGTGAATCGGTTATTCAGCTGCGCCACTTAAACCAAACATAGAGAACCTACAATGAATGCTCTTACAGAAGTTAAACTTTTTCTCTATTTATAAAGATCAAAACTGAAAAGTCAAATCTCTATGTATTATTGTGAGTGCATGAAAACGAGAAAAATGATAATAATAAACAAAATTTAGAAGAAAATGTCAATGCTCTAAGCCTTAAACATTCTTATTAAAGAGTAATTCTAAGAGACCTGATTTTATAACTATTACACTAAAATGATTATTTTGAGCCAAAGAACAAAACCATAATATTTATAAAATACAACAACAATAATAATAATAATAATAATAATAATAATAATAATAATAAAATTAATAATGCATCATAGTAAGTAGTATTACACAGAATTTTCACATAGGGATAATAAGATTTAAATTCTAAAGAATATAATGATTGAGGCATGGATTAATACAAGATAAAAGGGTAAATATGATGTTTGCAAATTATTATTTAAATCAAAGAATGATAGAAAGATATGGAATGACCAACAGAAGTTCATTGAGACATTTCAACAAACAGTTGGAGTGCATACTACACTGAATCAACCAAAATAATATTAAAGAAATGACCTTATTTGGGGGTTAGGGAAGATGAAGAGGGATATGGTAGCGGCTGGTGAGACAGAAGAAAACGAGCAGAAAGAGTTTTTGTTGTTGTACTGGAAAAGTTAAGCTTATGGTAAAAAGTTTGTGTTGACTTATTGGAAGGCGAGAATGAACCGTGACTTCTTTTTTTAGCTCCTATTAAAAAGCAGTAACAAAAAATGCTTCTGCTCTGCTTACGCAACTAGTTTATTATATTAGAAAAAATAAGTTAATAAGTTGTTTTTAAACTCAATCTTAAACACCATCTAAGACTGTACGGTATACGGTATGGAAGGAAGGGTTCTTCCACGCCAACCTTCCTCCTCCCTAGTTTGACTGCCGCCCTCCTCCTTCCGTTGACCGCCGTTGGTGGTTTTGATTAATTAGAAAAATATTTCATGGTTTGATGATAGTTGTTGAGTTAATCATGATATATCTCAACAATCTGAATATATTTGATCAAATGTTTGTTTTGTTTGTGAAGAGTTTTGTTTTGGTTTGGTTTGGTTTGAGTGTTGAAAGATTGAAGTGTGAGAAAACGGCACAAAGTGTTATTAACACTTGGACACCGATTTAGATCCTAACAACTTCCTATTTTTGACAAGTTTTGCTGTAGCCCATGCCTAATCAAGGTTTAGAGAAAAAAAAAAAAAAAAACTCCCAACTTTGTTATCAAGATGTTTAAATCTTTGAAAGAAATCTAAAGCATAATATGAAGGGAATATCTTTGAAAAAAATCTTGTTATCAATTCTTGTCATATACCAATAGTTATTTTTTATGATGTCAACAAAAATCAATAAAGACACTAAAAATATGTTGAAATACTGAGTAAAAAACAATTCATGTGTTTTATTAAGACGACCCGTATAACATGTTACACGTCGAATATGCATAAACTTTACACCCACACAAGTGACACCAGCATCGTTTCGGATCCATCTAATAGTTCAAAAACCAGCATCACGTCTAACAAGAATATTTATATATATATCACAGCTTGGACCGCAAAACAAGCTGAAAAAGCAGCCGATTGCATGTTTCTAACCACTGCCCATCTTACAATCCTTACCAAACTCAGTAGTTCACAATCAACTACCTGATCAAGAAGCAACAACCTTATGAACAATGCATTCACTTGGTTAACGCGATAGGGCTATGTCTACAGGGAATTAAGTTTTACTAACAGTTTACCTGAATCAACTGTTAGGATAACGAATCAACTGAATTCCGGAACGTCTTCTGAATCAGATAAGGGCAAAAGCGTACAAACACCAAGAACATGTCCATTAAGACACACATAATACTCGATGCAATCTTCATACGCGCCCAAACGACAGCTGGCACTTTGTGGAATCATCTTAGCCTGCAACATGCTCCACAGCTTGCCTTTGCAGTAGGGACAAAATTCGGTAGGGTGAAATTTAGCCTTCTTTCTTATAAGCATCTTACGCACTTTTGATGTAGCAAATGACTTAAATACCCCTCGGAAGAAACCCACGTCCCCTTCTTCTCCTTGGTCCAAATGCTCACACGGGTCAGATACATACAAAACGTCGGATCTACAATTTGGCAAAAGAAAGCTTTTACCAGAAGTTCTAGAGAACCGAGTCCTGTAAGCAAAGTGACCCGGAATGTGAAGTTTGTTAAATAATCCGTCTTTTTTGCACCCCGAGCAATAAATAAGAAGCTTCCCGAGTGCGCTCCAGTTTCCATCGACACTGTGGCTACCACTAGATTGAAGATCTTGCATCATTTTGGGGGCTCGTGTTCGACAAAACTCTTTCCACAGGACTCTTTTCACGAGATCATCAAACCATTTGCAGACGCAAGAAAGTGCAGCGATTACTTTGGGATTCCAGTTTAGATGTTGAAGAAGTAGAAAGATGACGTCTTCGCTTATATGGCCTTTTGTGCACATACAACTAGCAGAGTGTAAGCATCTGTATTGCTTGGTTATGATCATTGTCTGCACATGGTGAATGTTGGAAATACCATGTAAGCTAAACTGATCATAACTAATGTGCAACGCATGGTTTCGTAAATAATAACATTCAGCAACTCCCTCAGATAGTCAGATGTACAAAAGGTTATTATGGTCAATAAGTTATTGATGGAGCAAATGAACCATATTATGAAAAAACCAGAGCTAGCTACTGATCCCGTTTACTGGTTGAACTACGGTAGTATACAAAATCACAAGTATTTTTCAAAACGGGTCAAGTTGGGTCGTAATGTACTGATAGCTCCCCCCCCCCCCCCCCCCCCCACAAAAAAAAAAAAAAAAAAACACTAAGAAGGGAAACAGATCAATAGTTTAAAAGCCGCCTAACTGATCAAGTTTGTGTAAATCGATAATCACAACAAATAAACAAGAGAGCTAGCGCCTTTAATAACTATGCTAAAAATGACACTATTACATTCAGAATGCTTAGGGCATGTTTGGATAAACTTATTTGAGTCAAAAAGGACTTTTAGTTAAAAGGACTTATTAACTTATGACTTTTTAAAAAGGAGTTTTTAGAAAAATGTTTGGATTAGCTTATGTGGTGGGGAAAAACAATAAGTTGATAAGTTATTTTGTAGAAAAGTGTTTGGTTTAACTTATTTATGTAAAATGACTAAAAAGGGTATAAGGAGGGAAGATATAAGGATATAAGAAGGGCATGCAGGTAAATAACCATCAATAAGTTATAAGGAGGTTCAAAAAGTCACTCTTCCCTTACTTTTTCAAAACAACTTATCATAAGCAAACAAAAAGTTAAAACAAAAAGGTCCTTTTCCTTTTGCCAAACACTTTTTTTAACTTATTAATTTTTTAGAAAAGTTATAAGTTATAAGGAGGTGGAAATAAGGAGAGCCAAACATGCTCTTAATGTCATCAGACAAGTAAAA
Organism: Ambrosia trifida; assembly: GCA_028751855.1. Classification (NCBI taxonomy): domain Eukaryota; kingdom Viridiplantae; phylum Streptophyta; class Magnoliopsida; order Asterales; family Asteraceae; genus Ambrosia; species Ambrosia trifida. The sequence goes on from CM054125.1 coordinate 64,243,932, forward strand.
TCTTGGTTGCGAATCGCAATAACCGATTTAAAATCCTCACTCTATTCTCCCTTTATTTTCCTATTTATACTTAAAAAATTAAACCATCATTACAATTTTCACTTGACAAAAATAATTAAAGATCCAAACAATTTAGAATTTCACATATATATTTACACTAAGTCACAAGTATAAATGTATAATAATGCAATAATACAAAATAAATAAAAAGATTCATCACATAAATCTTCTATCAACTACACAAATTAGTTTGAAAATTTGACACAGTCCCAAAACAAAAACTAAACTTGAATTTATAAAAAGAAACTTTACCCTTTCAAAAAAAAAAAAAGTAACAAATTAAGAAGAAAACTTATAAAAAGAAACATAAAGTAAGGATTTTTAACACATTTCAAGAACAAATTGAAGAACCCAGCTATATCTAATTATTAAAAACACAATAAAACCATACCTTCGACAGAGAATTGAGTGAAGAACGGTGAAAGGGTTCTTCAAAGTTTACAAGTCTGATTGGATGAGTTCTTCTATCGGAGATGTGGGCCCCAGGTGTGTAGTGAATGAATGGTTATGATTGGGTTGTTGAGATGTATGTTAATACATCAACTCACCATGTTAGACTTTATTTCTTCCTATACGTGCGGCTAGAGGAGTTGTATAAATTTTCACTAGCTCTGTTAACACATGCGCGTTACGCGTTTTTCATATTGGTTTTTAAAAGACGGCATTCAAATATAATCAAACAACAACCCACAGAGATTAACCGAGTTAAAATCGATTTATCATAAAATTAGATTATACTATTATTATTATTATCATCAATATTATTAATGGTTTTTCACCAAAACCATTTAACACTACTACTATTAAACCCTCAACTCCACTAATGTGATATTAGAAATTTTGGATAGATGCACAAATTCTTCAATAAACAAATCTGTATGGAAAAGTCATCCACACAAAAGACCATCTCCTTAGACTGAATGGTATGGTTTGGGGGAAACCTTCGCAGAGCTGACATGTCCACTTTCCCCCAAGGGGAACCCCCCCCCCCCCCCCCTTCAAAATTCGGTAACTTGGGGGTTTCTTCCCCTTGTCATGTGATTGGTCCTTTTTTTTATCAAACTTTATATAATAAAAAAAATGAAGGGGGAATTAGGGGAATACCATTTCCAAACTTTGAGGGAGGAAAAGAGGAAAATGAGATGGAACTAATGTGACATTTAGGGGAGTTGGTCTCCACACCATATAGTCTTAGTCATTGAAAAACGTCTTCATCATTTTTGTTTCTGAATCAACCTATTAACCATTGTCTTCTCTCTCTCTCTCTCTCTCTCTCTCTCTCTCTCTTTCTCTCTCTCTCTATCTCTCTCTCTCTCTCTCTCACACACACACACACACTCTCTCTCTATACACCCACCACCACCACCACCACAACCAACGGAACCGACAACCGCCAACACCACTACCGCCTCCCCTGCTTCTTTCTCTCTCTTCTCCCCAGTCTAGATCCATGGTCACCGGATGGTGGAAACCATAGAGCTACGCCGAACTTGAATGTTGGTTGTCGCCGGTGACAGACGGAAATCAAGTCATCGGATGTTGGTGATGGAATGGGTTTTATACGGAGGACAGCAGAAACAGAGGTAAGCGAGGTATCCACGCGCTATGCGGAAGAAGCGGCGGATAGCCCACGGTACGCGGACGGCGGTGAAGGCGACGTACGTTAGACATGGTCGGCAGAAGGGGGTACGCGGACGGCGGTGAATGTGGCGTATGTTAGACGTGATCGGCAGAAGGGGGCGCACGATAGAGACAACCCGGTATTCATTTCATCCTTGTTAAATATATATATATATATATATATATATATATAGGGGAAAGTTAATTTGAGAACACCTATATTTCGTGCGAACCGTGAGAACGGCATCTAAAACCATTCAAATTCAAAATTTCTTTTTACACTTGTCTTTATTATTAAAATACAATCTCAAAAACACAATTTACGCGTAAAAATTCAAATGTATACGAAAATAATTTGTTTTTACACATGTGTAAATTTACTATTTATCCATGTGTAAACTGTTTCATTCACACATGTGTAAAAAGTTAATTTAAAAGTGTTTTTGCAAGAAAAGATGAATTATTTGGAAAGAAAATTCATTTATTAATGTTGTATTTTGATTATAATGAGGTTTGTATTAAAAAATTTTGATTTTGATTGATTTTTTTACTTGTTCTCACGGTTCTCACAATATTTAGCGTTCTCAAGATAACCCTCCCCTATATATATATATATATATATATACAGGGGAAAGTTAATTTGAGAACACCTATATTTCGTGCGAACCGCGAGAACGCCATCTAAAACCATTCAAATCAAAAATTTCTTTTTACACTTATCTTTATTACTAAAATACAATCCCAAAAACACAATTTACGCGTAAAAATTTAAACGTATACGGAAATAAATTGTTTTTACACATGTGTAAATTTACTGTTTGTACATGTGTAAACTGTTTCATTTACACATGTGTAAAAAGTTAATTTGAAAGTGTTTTTGCAAGAAAAGATGAATTATTTGGAAAGAAAATTCGTTTTTTAATGTTGTATTTTCATTATAATTAGGTTTGCATTGAAAAAAATGATTTTGATTGGTTTTCTCATTTGTTCTCACGGTTCTCGCGATATTTAGCGTTCTCAAGATAACCCTCCCCTATATATATATATATATATATATATATATATATATATATATATATATAGGGGAAAGTTAATTTGAGAACACCTATATTTCGTGCGAACCGTGAGAACGGCATCTAAAACCATTCAAATTCAAAATTTCTTTTTACAGTTGTCTTTATTACTAAAATACAATCTCAAAAACACAATTTACGCGTAAAAATTCAAACGTATACGAAAATAATTTGTTTTTACACATGTGTAAATTTACTGTTTATACATGTGTAAACTGTTTCATTTACACATGTGTAAAAAGTTAATTTGAAAGTGTTTTTGCAAGAAAAGATGAATTATTTGGAAAGAAAATTCATTTATTAATGTTGTATTTTGATTATAATGAGGTTTGTATTAAAAAAACTTGATTTTGATTGTTTTTTTACTTGTTCCCACGGTTCTCACAATATTTATATATATATATATATATATATATATAGGGAATGGTTATAGAGAAAACCCTCCTTATTTGGTAAACTCTGGAAACTCTGACTTCCCAATATTTTTTTTTTTTGAAAAAAATAGGGCAAGTAATATACAAGATTTTAAGCATTTTGGGCCAAAAAAATTAAAAAAAGCGCCGAGTACTTTTTTTTTAAAAAAAAAAATAAAATTTTGACTAACACATGTTAAGCGCTAATAACAGGTGTTAACAATGTGTTAACTATATGTAAACAGTAGACGTTTTTTATTTTTTAAAAAAAAAACCGTTCGGCGCTTTTTCGATTTTTTTGGCCCGAAATGCTTAAAAAAATGTATATTACATACCCTATTTTTTTCAAAAAAAAAAAAATGTTGGGAAGTCAGAGTTTCCAGAGTTTACCAAATAAGGAGGGTTTCCTCCATATACTTTACCTATATATATATATATATATATATATATATATATATATATATAGGGGAAAGTTATTTTGAGAACACCTATATTTCGTGCGAACTGTGACAACGGCATCTAAAACCATTCAAATTCAAAATTTCTTTTTACACTTGTCTTTATTACTAAAATACAATCCCCAAAACACAATTTACGCGTAAAAATTCAAACGTATACGAAAATAATTTGTTTTTACACATGTGTAAATTTGCTGTTTATACATGTGTAAACTGTTTCATTTACACATGTGTAAAAAGTTAATTTGAACGTGTTTTTGCAAGAAAAGATGGATTATTTGAAAAGAAAATTCATTTATTAATGTTGTATTTTGATTATAATGAGATTTGTATTAAAAAAATTGATTTTGATTGATTTTTGTACTTGTTCTCACGGTTCTCACAATATTTAGCGTTCTCAAGATAACCCTCCCCTATATATATATATATATATATATATATATATATATATATATATATATATATATATATATATAGGGGAGGGTTATCTTGAGAACGCTAAATATTGTGAGAACCGTGAGAACAAGTAAAAAAATCAATCAAAATCAATTTTTTTTTAATACAAACCTCATTATAATCAAAATACAACATTAATAAATGAATTTTCTTTCCAAATAATTCATCTTTTCTTGCAAAAACACTTTCAAATTAACTTTTTACACATGTGTAAATGAAACAGTTTACACATGTATAAACAGTAAATTTACACATGTGTAAAAACAAATTATTGTCGTATACTGATGTGCTCAAAATGGTTTAGTAAAAACTAACTAAATTAACCTAAACTAGACACTCTAAGTTTTAAATTTATTAACTAAGACTCTCTAAACCTAAACCACACAACCGGCAAGCGTACCGGTCAGTGCAGTACAGCTAAAGTAAGTCCGAGTATCGAACCCACGAGACTCTACTAGAAAACGTAAACTAGACTCGATAACTTATCTACAAACTGACTTAAATTGTTTTGTTGCTTAAAGGGGGGTTTTCTAAAAGACTATGCAAATAAATAAAATAAAACTAAAATAACTTAAAACACAAGCTGGAGACTGGAACTGGGATCAGGTGATGGGAAGGCACTACCTAGGCTAGAATCCTACACATGAATGATAAGTCTCTAATGGTTATGGAACTGGTGTGGAACCGGGATCTTAAAATACTAAACATCAAGAATAAACTAGACACCCTCGACCCTTCTCAAGGGGAAACCCTAGAATACTGTTGTGCTGTTAAACCACCGGTTGAGAGGTTACCCTCACAGGCTTACCTACTCGAATCTTAAAGTACCCGCTAGACAGTCTACCTCACACCGCGAAAGTCACAATACACCCGAGAGTGCAAGGGGTAACTACAATATTTCTGATAAGACTTGGCCTACAAGGAATGCTAGGGAAACTAGGAAGATCTTCTCACAAAGCCTCTAGAACTAGCAATTTAACACCCTAGACAGACCAACAATCTCGCACCTTACATCTATTGAGAATTGGTAGAACATGATGTGTTGCAAAACACATCTAATTTCCTTTGTAATTTGTAGTCATTTTTCGAGTCCTTTTATTAGTATTTTATTAGTTTTAGGCTTGTACCTGTCTAATTTATTTATTTTAGCGTTTAATTAGATTTTTATTAGTTTTGAGTCAGTTTTATTATTTATTTATCTATTTTATTATTTTATAGGTGTTTGGAGAAAATGGGCTTAAAAAGAAAGAATTTTAATCAGGACACCAACACTTGAGAGCAGGCGGTCATGGTCGTTGGAGCGTAGACGAGAAACTTTAGTCGAGTCATGAACACCCGAGTTTATAGCACCGAGTATAATACTATACTATTTATAATAATAATAATAAATAGAATAATAAAGTCAAATGGACTTAGACTTCTAGTCCATATCCATACGTAAATTGTTGAAAAAGAAGCCCATTTGTCAACCCTAGTGGAGTGCACATTCATGGAGCCATATAAATTGCCACAAAGAGATAGAGGGACTGGAGGGACATATGCTGACACAATAAAGTGACCGCAAAAAGACGAAAGAAGAAGACAACAGCGGCACTTGCACTTGTGGGAAAAATCAAAGTCAAACAACATTAAAACAATTGATTCTTGAGCAGCATCAAGACGTGAATTAGAGAGCCAAAGGGATTTTATTTTTGAAGGGGTTGAAGGCCAGGGAGGCTTGGTCAAGATTGAAGGCACGGGTTTGACTATAATAATTTCTTGGTTTGTATTTATTTACTCCGTGTTTATAAATATTATTACCATGACTATATATTATTTTGAACCTATGTTTTTATTGATTTCCATGACCATGATTGGCTAAACTTTTAGTGCTACCTAGGTATTGATGACGGGTGACAATTGAATAATAATTTTCGGGTTGGATTTATATAATGTTTTGGATAATGTTTTGGTAAAGGTTTTTCTAATAAGGATTCTTTTGTATATGCGTGCTTAATATCTAAATATTAATTTTTGTTTCGCTTAATTCTAGTTTAATAGATTTTGTATCTTTTGATCTAGAATTTTGTTAGTATCTTAGACTTGGTGTTTTTGATATATTTTGGAGTTGCTAGACGTAGTAAACCCTAGAAACAAGTTAATTAATTATTCGGTAATTTAGCATTCTACCACCTTTGAGACCGAGAGGAGATTAGGTGTCAGTGTGTCTAGCTTGGTAGGTATTCGGGACCGTGGTCTGCACGAGAGTGAGTCACCCCTAGCGTGCCTGTTTTGTTAGCACCCTGTGTTAGAAACCTGTTAGAATAACTATCCCTTGCATCCCTTACACATCCCGGATGTATTGTTTCTGAGGGGGCCGAGAGGACATTCAGATTTAGGATACCTTAGCATAGTTTGGAGAGACCGAGAGGTGATCCGAACCCGAGACCGGTGAGTTTACACACTTCCCTAGATTCAGTATTGCGACATGTTGGAGAATGATTCGCGTTCCAGTGTTGGTCTAGTTTAGTGTATCTTAAGATCCCGGTAGCCAAAACCCATTTATCCAATCCCGAGAGTTATACGTCAGTCACCTTGATTCTTACCTAGGTAGCCATTTTCTCATTATTTGATCTTCCAGTTCTACTTGTTCGTTTGCTTTGTTTGCATTTTATTTACTTTAATAATTATTATATAAAAAAAATCACAAAAAATCCAATTTGCTAGGCTAGGAGTCGATAGAGGTCTAGTACCGAGAGTCGCCACATTGTGTCCACGGATCGATATTCCGGACTTACTTGCTCTGCTACACTGCGACCGGTGCACTTGCCGTTAGTGTGTGGTTTAGAGGGTTTATCCATTTTTAAAACTTGACCCGAATTTATTTAATACACAATTTCACACATCAAGTTTTTGGCGCCGTTGCCGGGGACACACTGCGCTTTCGAGGACGACCCGAGTCGGGGATCTAGTCATTTTATTGCTTTCGTAGTTTGGTAGATTTTTATTTTTAATTTAAAAAAAAAAAGAAAAAAAAAATATTTTGTTTATTTGCTATTTGTTTTTCTTATTCTAGTATAGTTTTAGTCTCTCTGTGTACATAGGAAGTACTTCGTTGCAGTCATAGAACATTTTGCCCACTAGATAGATCACATAGAAATGGCTGCACGTAGGACTGTCGCTGACCACATCAGCATTACACCCACTCATATCCGGTCCAGTATCACACTACCCACTGTTGAGTCGAACAACTGGACCATTGAACCCACTCTGATCAACACCATATCTCATTCAGTTCAGTTTCACGGCATGCGTGATGAAGACCCATATGGCCATTTAACTAGATTTAGTAGAGTCTGTAGCACCTTCCAGCTTAATGGTGCCACTGATGACGCCATTCGTTTGCGTTTGTTCCCGTTCTCACTTACTGATCAGGCCCTCACATGGCTGGACTCCCTCCCACAGGGAGCCATCACCTCTTGGACTGATCTTCAGACGAAATTCCTGCAGAAGTATTTTCCCCCTGCTAAAACTGCTCGTCTTAAAAATCTTATCTATGCCTTCACCGAGCAGTCAAGGGAGTCCTTCTATGAGACATGGGACAGATTCAAGGCACTTTTGAATAAGTGCCCTCATCATGGTCTTGAGGACTGGAGAGTCGTGGAGAAATTTTACACTGGAGTTTCTGACGCGACCAAAAGACTTCTTGACTCTACAGCAGGCGGTAATATGATGAAATCCAAAACCGCTGCTGAATGCCTTGAGATGATAGAGGACCTAGCCACTAGCACGTACATTGAGCCTGGCTTTGGGGGCGTTACTGCTGCCCCTAAGGGTATCCATTCTGTCGAGAGTAGCACTGCACTAGCCGCACAGGTAGAATCCTTAGCTAAGGTCATGAAGGATATTCAGGTTAAGATTAGTGCTAAGTGTGAGATTTGTAGAGGGGATCATGAGACCATAGATTGCCACGTAGGTCCTAGTGAAGAGTTGAACTATGTCCAAAGTTACAACTCTGGATGGCAGAGTATAGGAGATCCTAAGTCTGAGATTAGTGAGTTAATAAAGAAAAATGAGGAGAATCTTGCTAGGACAAATAAGCTCTTAGAGACCATACTGATGCAACGTGAGACCCGTTATCAGGAGCAAGAAAAGAAAAATCAGGAATTTGAGCTGTTATTTAGGAATCAGGGGTCCACGCTTCAGAGTTTAGAGAGGGTCATAGGAGATTTAGTTGGTAAGATGACCAGGAATTCGACAGATGTTCAGGTGAATGCGGTGTTCACCGAAAGTGGGAAGAGCATGGGAGTTGATCACCCGGTGTCGAGAGAGAGTGAGGTAGTTGAAGAGGAGAGTGTTGATGAGGAGATTAGGGTAGAGTCTCCGGGCATGGTGCACCCTACTAGGCTAGACCCAGCAAGTACCGCACAGCCCAAAAGTAAATTGAAGGAGAAACAGTCTGAGGGGGAGCCCAAAAAGGTTTATGTTCCACCTGCCCCTTATGAACCAGTACCGCCCTATCCTGGTAGGTTGAATAAGAGTGAGAACTTAGAGAAATATAGGCCATTCATTGATGTTTGTAGAGATATGCCTAAGTGTGGGAAGTTCTTGAGGGAGATGTTGTCCCGTAAGGAGAAGTTGAAAGAGCTTTCCCAGGTCACTCTGAGTGAGGAGTGTTCGGCTGTCGTTCTTAATAAACTACCGGAGAAGATGACCGATCCTGGGAGTTTCACTATCCCTTGTCAGATAGGTGGTTTGACAGTTAGGAATGCCCTCGCTGATTTAGGTGCTAGCATTAATCTCATGCCCTATTCTATGTTTAAGAGATTAGATTTTGGGGAGTTGAATCCAACTAGGATGTGCTTACAGTTGGCTGATAAATCTGTTAAGTACCCTATGGGCATTCTAGAGAATTTGCTAGTAAGGGTAGAGAGCTTCGTGTTTCCCGTTGATTTTGTCGTACTTGATATACGGGAGGACGAGCATGTGCCGTTGATCTTAGGACGACCCTTCTTACGCACTGCAAGGGCATTGATAGATGTCTCGGACGGTCGGATTACACTGCATGTAGGGGATGACTCCATCACCTTTGGTGTTAATAGGTCTAGGGAGAGTACGAGTAGTCAGGTCGAATCTGCGTGCTTTCTTGGCACTTTCATTTCACATGTCGACCGGTGCATTGACTACATTTGTGGAGTAGACTTATTAGATAGGCGACACCAAACGGAAGAGAGGCATGAGGTAGAGATAGAGACTGTAGTTCCTGTGGAGCATGATCCGGGCTGTGTAGCCGGTGAGCCTCCAGATACGTTAGAGGTAGTTAAGGTTGTAGAGAGTACCGAGGGGGTGGTTGAGAAGCCCTCAGTTCAGGTTCCGCTATTGGCCGAGTGTGAAAGTGAGCACACGATAGATGATGAGAGAGGGACACTATTTAAATCAAGTCTTGAGGTAGTGAATAAACCTAAGTGTGGGGATAGGATCCTGATTCACCACTCGCATTTAAGAATATTTTCTGGTGATCCTAGATTTAGGTGGAAAAGATCGTGCCTTAGGAGAAATGACATAAGTGGGACGATTGGTTTATATGAGGATGATGCGGATATCCTCATTGATCCAGGTTAGAGTGCTTGATAAGAATAGGATCACACGGGTGAAAACCCAAGTGTAGAGTTTTGTATCATCATTTGTCATATATGTTTTTATTTTATTTTATTTTATTTTATTTTCATTCTTCTTTATTTATTATTTTTTTTTTAGTTTATCGAGTCTTATGGGATTGACATGGCCTTTTCATTGCTGGATCTCCCCTCGCCCGTACTCAATCTCCATTCGGGTGGGAGTCGATCTTAAAATTATTTTCTGTAAACAGGCATCTCACTTGTCATTGAGTCATTTTACTTTCACTTTCTTTTTAGTTTATTTTTGCAGGATTCTGACTATGGCCGCGAAGGAAATGCTATACGGCTGTAGATGATGGACGGACGAGACACTTTCTGCGAGCTATCGCAATATAATCCAGGGGAGTTCGTTCCATTTATTTTGTTGTTATATATTTAGTTTATTTCTACTGTATTTTTGCATTTTTATTTTTAGTTTACGTCGTATCCTGGAGCACATTGAGGACATTGTGCCTTTCTAAGTGTGGGGATGGGAGACTTCGTCTTTATTTTGCTTAGTTGTAGGTTGAGAAAAAAAAAATAAAAAATACAAAAATTGAAAAAAAAAGACGTCCCTGATCTTTTGTGCATTTTATATGGAAAATGATAGTAAAATTGGGATTTTTGGTTTTCAAAATATTATATATATGAGAATATAAATAGATTGAAAGCGTGTTTGCTTAAGATGTGTCGGTAGGCCCAGCTAGCTTTGAAAGGTTCCCAGGATTGTCTTAATATACCTTAATAAATCATGAAATCTTGTGGGTTCTCATCTTAGGAGAAACGGTAGAACTGAAACCGCTGATAGTAATTAGGGGTACCACTGTAGGTTGAAAGCCCATATGTATTATTAATTAAATGGCACACTTGATCCTTTTTATGAGAATAAATCCGGTGAAAAGTGGCGCCCCCCAAAAAAAAAAAAAAAAAAAAAAAAAATCCACATGTCCATCAATTGAGCTAGAGCAAAAAAAAAAAAAAAAAAAAAAAACTGAAGCCTCTGATCGAAATCCCCTCGAGGTCAAGTTGAGAAAAATAAATAAATACCGAAGCTCATGCTGTCGCTCTTGGGGATAGTGACTCTGATTGAGACAACCTCTGGGTTAGGTATGAAAAAAATGTGTCTAAGCTCATACACTTCATCCATCATCCATCATAAATTTAATTTCTAATACATTAGGGAGTTTAGTTTGCAGTGGTTGGTAAATCTATATGGTTTAACCTTTGCTTCAAAAGCTTGAGGTGGGATTAGGTGAAACTGGATATCTTAAGTGTGAGACCCATAGATTGATTGTAATAACATGAACTTAATTGCTTTACATGATTGGGGCCTGATTAGCTGGTGGTTGGGTTTAGGTGGACAACAATACTGGCAGTTTTGGTTGATGCGTAATTAAATCTTAATTAATAAACCTAAAAGTTTTTGAAAACAAGAATCCTGGTTATGATTCCATTGCAGTCTTTTTCAGGGACGAAAAAGGTTTAAGTGTGGGGATGTTTGATGTGTTGCAAAACACATCTAATTTCCTTTGTAATTTGTAGTCATTTTTCGAGTCCTTTTATTAGTATTTTATTAGTTTTAGGCTTGTACCTGTCTAATTTATTTATTTTAGCGTTTAATTAGATTTTTATTAGTTTTGAGTCAGTTTTATTATTTATTTATCTATTTTATTATTTTATAGGTGTTTGGAGAAAATGGGCTTAAAAAGAAAGAATTTTAATCAGGACACCAACACTTGAGAGCAGGCGGTCATGGTCGTTGGAGCGTAGACGAGAAACTTTAGTCGAGTCATGAACACCCGAGTTTATAGCACCGAGTATAATACTATACTATTTATAATAATAATAATAAATAGAATAATAAAGTCAAATGGACTTAGACTTCTAGTCCATATCCATACGTAAATTGTTGAAAAAGAAGCCCATTTGTCAACCCTAGTGGAGTGCACATTCATGGAGCCATATAAATTGCCACAAAGAGATAGAGGGACTGGAGGGACATATGCTGACACAATAAAGTGACCGCAAAAAGACGAAAGAAGAAGACAACAGCGGCACTTGCACTTGTGGGAAAAATCAAAGTCAAACAACATTAAAACAATTGATTCTTGAGCAGCATCAAGACGTGAATTAGAGAGCCAAAGGGATTTTATTTTTGAAGGGGTTGAAGGCCAGGGAGGCTTGGTCAAGATTGAAGGCACGGGTTTGACTATAATAATTTCTTGGTTTGTATTTATTTACTCCGTGTTTATAAATATTATTACCATGACTATATATTATTTTGAACCTATGTTTTTATTGATTTCCATGACCATGATTGGCTAAACTTTTAGTGCTACCTAGGTATTGATGACGGGTGACAATTGAATAATAATTTTCGGGTTGGATTTATATAATGTTTTGGATAATGTTTTGGTAAAGGTTTTTCTAATAAGGATTCTTTTGTATATGCGTGCTTAATATCTAAATATTAATTTTTGTTTCGCTTAATTCTAGTTTAATAGATTTTGTATCTTTTGATCTAGAATTTTGTTAGTATCTTAGACTTGGTGTTTTTGATATATTTTGGAGTTGCTAGACGTAGTAAACCCTAGAAACAAGTTAATTAATTATTCGGTAATTTAGCATTCTACCACCTTTGAGACCGAGAGGAGATTAGGTGTCAGTGTGTCTAGCTTGGTAGGTATTCGGGACCGTGGTCTGCACGAGAGTGAGTCACCCCTAGCGTGCCTGTTTTGTTAGCACCCTGTGTTAGAAACCTGTTAGAATAACTATCCCTTGCATCCCTTACACATCCCGGATGTATTGTTTCTGAGGGGGCCGAGAGGACATTCAGATTTAGGATACCTTAGCATAGTTTGGAGAGACCGAGAGGTGATCCGAACCCGAGACCGGTGAGTTTACACACTTCCCTAGATTCAGTATTGCGACATGTTGGAGAATGATTCGCGTTCCAGTGTTGGTCTAGTTTAGTGTATCTTAAGATCCCGGTAGCCAAAACCCATTTATCCAATCCCGAGAGTTATACGTCAGTCACCTTGATTCTTACCTAGGTAGCCATTTTCTCATTATTTGATCTTCCAGTTCTACTTGTTCGTTTGCTTTGTTTGCATTTTATTTACTTTAATAATTATTATATAAAAAAAATCACAAAAAATCCAATTTGCTAGGCTAGGAGTCGATAGAGGTCTAGTACCGAGAGTCGCCACATTGTGTCCACGGATCGATATTCCGGACTTACTTGCTCTGCTACACTGCGACCGGTGCACTTGCCGTTAGTGTGTGGTTTAGAGGGTTTATCCATTTTTAAAACTTGACCCGAATTTATTTAATACACAATTTCACACATCAGAACACTTAGAATCATCTAACTAACAATTACAATTCCTATGGATAACCTGCAGAAATTAACCATAACCTAGATGCTAACACCCAGTCCGCAACCTAACCCGCATTCATACATGAAAGACATTCACAAAAATGCAAGTGGAGTTTATGTGACACCCGGCAAATTCTGGTTAACAACGTTGTCTAGATGAAAGCCTACCTTGGCGAGTCACGCGTATATTGTACTTAACTGGGTTAGTTAAGTCGTGTTATGGTTCGGGAACTGTTAGTTCAGTATAGAGGATCATCGGATGTTAGTCTAGAGGTTCATTAGATGTCAGTCTTTAACCAAGTGTACAAGTGGTGACGATTCGTAGAATCGTCAGAACATAGGGAACATACAAGTCTCGAGTCCCGGGAATTGGTGAACGAGTGTGAATATGTTTGGTTGCAAGTGTTATGTGTTTACAATCATTATGTGACTTGTCGGTATGTGAAAATGTGTTAACATATGTTAAAACGGGGTTTAACGCGCAAAATACACGGAACCAACCCCTATAGGCGATTAGGGTTGGCTAATCGCCTATAAGGGAGGCGATTGGGCCTCTTGGGAGGCGAGTAGCTTGCTAATCGCATGCTACAGGGGGCGATTAGCCCCTAAATGCATGAATGTCATGCGATTAGCAATGCTAATCGCGTATAGCTGCTGCACAATCGCGTGTTACGTGCTGGACGACTAAAAACGACTATAAATACAATACTTGACCTCCTAAACTTCATAATATCAACCCTAGTCGTCCCATAACCCGCCCCAACACACACACAACCTCTAGAACGTGATTTTGGATCAAAACACAAGGTTTCAAGCTTATTTCATCAATCTAACACAATCTAAGGTGTGATTTTCATCCATGAAATCTTTATAAACATTTTTATTAAATCCCTAACGGTCCAGACCTGTTTTAAAACGTATGAGTCTTCTGAAAATCGTTAATAATCATTGTTAATTGGATTCTAAGTAGCATGCATGATGTATGTGGGTTTTCAATCAAAAGCTAGGGTTTTTATGATTCAAGATGGATGATTACATGTTATTAGGTTAGTTTCAGATTAATAATGATGGCATGATGATAGGATCTGAGTAATTGTTCATTAGGGTTATAGTTATGCATGTTAATGTGATGTTTCATGCTATGTGTATTGTGTTTGGATTACATGGTTGCATGCAGGGCTGATAATACGAGGCTAAACGAAGGATTTTGGTTTAAATATGTTTGGTATAGTTGTTGGATTGATATTGGATGATTACACGCGTTCTGGATCTGATTTGGAGTGTTAAACGCGCGAAAAACCGGAACAGTTGGGTTACTGGCGATTAGCAACCCTAATCGCCAGGAGGCCAATCGCCTGTAAGGATGCCCTAATCGCCTATATATCATGCGATTGGGGGCTAAATGCCTCTATTACATGCAATTGTGATCCTAAATGCTAGTTAAGTCCTGAAATACATGTCTTATAGCCCTAATCGCCTATAAACTCAAGATTTACATGTCTTATGACCCTAATCGCCTATATTATAGGCGATTAGCCTTCCTAAATGCCTGTTGACCAACCTAAATGCTAGTTGACTTTTCCTAATCGCGTGTACTGCTGCTGTAAGTGTAAATTAGCATTCCGAGACCCGATTTGACATCTAGGAACATGCTAGGAACCCCGTAACATATCTAATAACTTGGTAACATATGTTTGGATTTAATTATGTGATACGTGAACTACGTGCTATAACTTGTTGGACGTTAACGTATGTTAAGTGTGAATGCATGATTGTATGTTTGAGAGCGTAAGCATAACACGGGGAGTCTCGGGTCACCAATGGGATGTCGAGTCTTGTACTTTGGGTTAATTTAACAGTCACGGTGTTTTCAAACGAACTTGGTTATGGTCTGGACATCTAGGGACTAACTAACCTGCGGGTTATTAGTCTAAGTACTTGTAACTGTCATATGTTAGGTCGCCGCTTTACGGGACTAGCATAGCTTGCTGAGTTTATTCGTATTACGAAGTAACGCAACCTAAGGTGAGTTTACGGCCCCTCTTTTAACTGGTTTCACTTTTCGGGGGAGAAAACATGTGTTAAAACTTATGTTTGGTAACTACTGTCATACTATGGGTTTCTATGGTTTACTATACGATCTTTGGAAGTCCCGGGGGGAACCATGAATGTGCGGGTTTGCACAACGGGGAAATGTGAATAGCGCTATTGGGAGTGACCAACCCCGCTCGTCGACTTGGAGGGTCGGCGAGTGCATATTGTCTCAAACAGGAACAACAGGTTTACTACATCGGGCACGACATCTGGTTTGCGAGTTAGCAATGGTTTTCCAATCGTGATAGTAACAAAACATACGCCTAGCTAGCGTACTTTGGTTTTCGATTTGTTATAGTATGGACAGGTTGAACTTGGTACTTGGATTACAAAACCTGTAAACTCACCAGCATTTTTGTACTGACGTATTCTCTTACATGTTTTCTCAGGTCGCTAAGGTAGCACTACTGGACTAGGACGCACGCGTCTGCACGGCGTCTAGTTAGGGTTGCATGGTTTTTCAAACGTTGAACACTTGGTTTATGTTGGATTATGTTTTGAATAAGCTTCCGCTGTAATTGGGGATTTTAAACATTGTTTTTGAAATTGCATTATGTTCATTTAGACTTGTTTATTGTGATCGTTGGTTTGGATCCTGGTTTGTCATGCGCCTCGCGGTAAAACTCCGCAAGTGGATTTTGAGGGTGTGACAGATTGGTATCAGAGCCAATGGTTATAGTGAACTAGGACTGCATGTAGAGTCTATACTATAGCCGAGTCGCACACACTAGACGATCACTTAGTACTAAACATTATGGTGGATTACGTATGGGCTTGTCGGGGTGTCTCTAAATCATCTGACCTTCCTATGTTACATCCTCCGTTCTATCTTAAGTCGGGTTACTTGCTTTCTAGACAAGTGTGGTATATTGGGGTAAATCGTGTACTCTTGAGATTTGTCCAAGGCTCGGACATCTTCCTTTCATACTCCAATAGAAACACTTGTCATAAACTACCGTAGCATTACGGTGTATAGCTAAGAGTCTATGTTCGGTGATTTGAACTTTGAACTAGGAGAACACTTGGAGGACCATGTAGAGCGGTTTATCATTTTGGGTGCACACAAAATCATAAACCGAAATGCATGAAAGCCCTGGTGAGCTCTGGGTTCGAATGGATATTCCTGGATTGGATCTAGCTTTGATCTTGTAAACGTTAGTGGTTATCATTAGCTACGAAACTAAATTTTCTCGTTCTTTCTGCCAGAATCATGTCTGGAGTACGAGGAGGACGTGGAGGTGGTCGCAATGGTGGACGTGGTGGTGGTCGCGGTGGTGCTGGTGGTCGTGGAGGTGTTAACCTATCACAGGATGATCTGAACAACTTGCTACAAGCTGCCTTTCAGTCAGGGCACAATGGTGGTGGTAAGTTGATTTATCCATTTTTGCCTCATTAGTGAACCTTGTTTACATTCGTCATGTTTCCTCACGCGTTTCATTTCAGGTGGTCCTGTTAACCCACCACCACCCATGTGTACCTACAAGATGTTTCGGGACTGTAAGCCCCAGGAATTTTCTGGCACTGAGGGTGCGGTGAGTTTGCTCAGGTGGTTGGAAAAGGTGGAGTCAGTGTTTCTGATGTGTAACTGTCTCCCAGAGGATCGAGTCAAGTATGCTGCTGCATTATTCCAGGATGTTGCTTTGACCTGGTGGAATAACATCACTCAGAACATGGGTATTGGGGAGGCTTATGCTATGCCTTGGGAGAATTTTGTGCAACTGCTGAAGCGAGAATACTGTCCAAGGGAAGAGGTGCAGAAGTTAGAGCACGAGGTGTGGAACCTCAAGATGACTGGGTCCGAAATTGAAAAGTATACTGTAAGGCGTAATGAGTTGGCAGTGCTGTGTCCTGATCTGCATGTGCCAGAGTACAGGAGGATTGAACATTATATCTCGGGGTTAGTACCAGATATCGCAGGGTTGGTGGCTGCGGGAAATCATCCTACATACTCAGAGGTGGTCCGATCAGCTCACAGGATGACAAACTTGAAGGTGAATGAGGGTATCTTGCCTGCTAAGGGTTCGACTGTCAAGGCCCCGGAGAATAACAAGCGTAAGTGGGAAAACGAGGGGAAAGGATCTGGGCCAGCACAGCAGGGTAAGAGGTTCGATAACGGGGGTTCTTCTTCTTCTGGTAACAAACAGGGTGGTTACGCGGGAAAGTTACCTAAATGCAACAAGTGTGGACGTCATCATCAAGGGAACTGCGACAGTAATCGTTGCCATCGCTGCCAGCGATTTGGGCATTTTGCTAAAGATTGTCGGGCTACACTTCCATCGACCCAGGCCCCAAGCAATACCCCGGCTCCTACTACTCAAGGAACTGCGGGAAAACAGGGTTGTTACAACTGCGGGGAGACTGGGCATTACAAGAAGGATTGCCCAAAACTGAAGTAGGGCGGGAACAACAATAACGGGAACAACGGGGGCGGCGGCAGGAATGCACGTGCCTTCGTCATTGGAGCCGCGGAGGCTAGACAGGATCCTGACACAGTTACCGGTACGTTCCTTCTCAATAATCGCTCTGTTAGCGTTTTATTTGATTCTGGTGCCGATAAAAGTTTTATATCCATGGAAGTTAGTCGACTGCTAGATGTAGTACCCGTACCATTAGAGGCTAAGTATATTATTGAATTGGCTGACGGTAAAAAGATTGAAGCTACTTGTATCCTTCGGGAGTGTCAACTAGAGTTGTCGGGTTTGTCGTTTCCCATCGACCTTATGCCGGTACCTTTGGGTAGTTTTGACGTTGTGGTAGGCATGGATTGGTTGTCTTTGTATCGCGCGGAGATCGTTTGTTACGACAAGATTATTCGGATTCCTCTCCCTGATGGAGAATTCCTTTCTGTGTACGGTATCAAGTGCGGTGTTCCGTTAAATCTCATTTCCAGCATGAAAGCCCTTAAGTGTCTTCGGAGGGGTTACTCGGCCGTTTTGGCACTTTTATCTGTTTCCTCTAGCGATGAGAAGAAGATCGACGATATTCCTGTTGTACGCAAGTTTCCTGATGTATTTCCTGATGATTTATCTAGTCTTCCTCCCCATCGTCAAGTTGAGTTCGGTATTGATCTTGTACCAGGGGCTGCTCCTATTGCTCGGGCCCCCTACCGTCTTGCACCTCCTGAGATGCAAGAATTGTCCAGTCAGTTACAGGAACTCTTGGACAAGGGTTTCATCAGACCAAGTTCTTCCCCTTGGGGAGCCCCGATTCTATTCGTCAAGAAGAAGGATGGAAGTTTCCGATTGTGTGTGGATTACAGAGAACTGAACAAATTGACCGTCAAGAACCGTTATCCTCTTCCACGTATTGATGATCTATTCGACCAACTCCAGGGTTCTAGTTACTACTCCAAGATTGATTTGAGGTCCGGTTATCACCAGTTGCGCGTAAGGGAAGCTGACGTTGCAAAGACTGCCTTTCGTACACGTTATGGCCATTATGAGTTCTTGGTCATGCCTTTCGGTCTCACTAACGCACCGGCGGTTTTCATGGATTTGATGAACCGCGTTTGCAAACCATATCTGGACAAGTTCGTCATTGTGTTTATTGATGATATTCTGATTTACTCCAAGAACAAGACCGAACACGAGGAACACCTGCGTTTGGTTTTGGAACTCTTGCGACGGGAACAACTTTACGCTAAATTCTCAAAGTGTGACTTTTGGTTACGCGAAGTTCAGTTCCTAGGACATGTAGTTAATGAACTAGGAATTCATGTCGATCCAGCTAAGATCGAAGCGATCAAGGACTGGGGAGCACCAAAGACGCCAACTGAGGCGCGGCAATTTCTAGGCCTTGCGGGCTATTATCGTCGTTTCATTATGGGGTTCTCGAAGATCGCTCAACCCCTGACCACTCTCACGCAGAAGGATAGGAAATTCGACTGGGGTGAACCACAAGAGTCAGCGTTTGAAGAATTGAAGTCCAAACTGTGTTCTGCTCCTATTTTGTCCTTACCTGAAGGCCCTGATGATTTAGTTGTTTACTGTGATGCTTCTATTCATGGTCTCGGTTGCGTGTTGATGCAACGCGAGAAAGTAATTGCGTATGCTTCTCGTCAACTCAAGGTGCACGAGAAGAACTACACCACCCATGACTTGGAGTTGGGTGCAGTGGTGTTCGCGTTGAAAATTTGGAGACATTACTTGTACGGTACCAAATGCACCATCTACACCGATCACAAGAGTCTTCAACATATTTTCGACCAACAACATTTGAACATACGACAGCGTCGGTGGATTGAACTTCTGAATGACTATGATTGCGCCATTAAGTACCATCCTGGCAAGGCGAATGTGGTAGCAGACGCCTTGAGCAGGAAAGAATCGATTAAACCTCGTCGCGTTCGGGCGTTGCAACTCACCATTCATTCCTCTCTACCTGACCAACTCCGTTCTGCCCAGTTAGAAGCTTTGAAGGAGGAAAACCTTAAAGCTGAGACTATGCACGGTGCTGACAAGCACCTCGAGCGAAGGTCTGATGGCCTGCACTACTTCGCAGAACGCATATGGGTTCCTTTATTCGGGGGACTTCGGGAGCTTGTGTCACACCCTCAAATTCCACGTGCGGGGTTTTACCGCGAGGCGCGTGACACACCAGGATCTCAGTCAACGATCACAATAAACATACAACAAACATGCATTCATAATTATATTTAAAACCAAAATATCATGCTTTGCTGTAAACCAGCAGCGGGAGCATTCTTGTTTACAACCAAAAGGCATATCATTGTTTACAAAACATTGTTTAACATGCTTCGAAATATTAGACGCTGTGCATGACTCCGTGCGCCTAGCCCATTGACTGCTACCTTAGCGACCTGAGAAAACATGCCAAAAATGTCAACATATAATGCTGGTGAGTTCACAGGTTTTCTTTTATAAGTGTTGTTATAAGTTCGGTAAGATCATTTCCGTTACTACTATGTTATGAAAACGTTAGCTAGACGTTAAGTGTTGCTACTACTGCGGTTGGGAATCCATTACTAAACCGGTATAAGTGTTGAAGCCAGCCCAGACGGACGGGATTACCGATGCCTCGGTAACCCCCAAAGTGTTAGAGACAATATGCACCCGCCCGGCTCCCAGCCGTCGGGTGGGGTTTGTAAGGCCCAATAGATCTATCCACATTTCCCCCGTTGTGCATCCCCGCACATTCATGGTTCCCCCTGGGACTTTCTGTAAAAGCCGCATAGTACGTGAAATAACCATAGTATAACATGATCTATGATGAGTAATCAAAATAAGTAGCATGTTTCTCCCCCGAAAGCAAAACGGTAAAAGTGGGGCTGTGACACTCACCTGATGTACAACGTACAATCAAATATCAGAGAATAGCAAGTCCGTGGTCAAGCACAACTAGCACAAGGCTAGGGAAGCTTTTAATGCTTGATTATGATGGGGTTTAGTGTGTTCTTCCTTAGTGGTTAAGCTCCAAGCTTGAAACACACAATGGGGTTTTGGAAGATGGATGTTTATGAGTGATTTTGGAGTGTTTGAACATGAAAGGAGATGTGTTGGTGTTCTTGCAACCTCACGGCATCAAAGAAAAGGAAGAGAAGAGTTTTTGGTCAAGTGTTAATCTTGGTAATCTTTATAAATAATATCATATCTCACAATGATCTTTCAAGATCCAATGCTAGATTTAAACCTTATATAAAATAGATATGTGTGTACTAGAGGATTTGATATGATCTTGGTGAATATTTGAGGTGTTGGCCGTGAGTTTATAAAAAGAAAAGGAAAAGATTGTGCAATCTTATGTAATCTACACAAAATCATATTATATCTTCCAAGATCTTATGTAATCTTATGTAATCTACACAAAATCATATTATATCTTCCAAGATCTTATGTAATCTACACAAAATCATATTATATCTTCCAAGATCTTATGTAATCTACACAAAATCATATTATATCTTCCAAGATCTTATGTAATCTACACAAAATCATATTATATCTTCCAAGATCATGAGGATCCAAGAACTAGATATTATCTTCATATAATAAGGATGTATGTGTACTAGGAGATTTTGCATTATCTTGATGAATTGTTTTTATGGGTGTTTGGCCGTGTATTTTTAAAAGGAAATAAGAGATTGTATGAATCTTTATAGTACATGTAATCTTCTTAACAAATCACTCCATATCCATCCCACACTCTACCATATCTAGCTAGATATGGATGTGTATATATTGGCCGATTCTTGAAAGATTTTTTTTTTTTTTTAATATTGCAAGTACCACAAAATCTTACACAAGATATCATCCATATCCACTCATGATCTTCCTTAGATCCTCATGGATTTACTTGTACAAAGAGATCTTGGACATGGTTATGGACCGACTCCCGATGGTTCCCCGAATCATCATACCGACTCGACTGACCCCGTTAAGAACGTAATATGCATGACTCGCTAAGGTAGACTTACTAGTTTAGTCAACGTTACTAACCTGAGTTTGCCGGGTGTCACATCATCCCCCTGTTGAAAGAATTTTCGTCCCGAAAATTGCCCAAGGCCCGAAAAGGAAGAGACGAAAGAGAAGAAAAATTTTCCGGTTGCCACATCATTCCCCTGTTGAAAGGAATCTCGACCCGAGATTCATTCAGCTTCAGCAGAGACATGCCTTGATTCGAACGCGCGTTTAGGAAATAAATGGGGATACTTAGCCTTCATTTGATCTTCCCGTTCCCACGTGAACTCCGGTCCACGATCTGAGTTCCAACGGACTTTAACAATGCGGATTTTACTCCGGCGAAGGCTACGGATTTTATAGTCAAGAATTTCAACCGGTTCCTCCACAATACGCAGACGATCATCCACCTTGATCTCCTCGAGAGGAACAACCAAAGATTCATCCACCAAACACTTCTTCAGATTAGAGACATGGAAGACATTATGAACATTACTGAGTTCAGCTGGCAGATCAAGCCTGTATGCTCCCGGTCCAATCCGTTCCAGAATTGCGAACGGTCCTACATACCGAGGATTCAATTTGCCCCGCTTCCCAAAACGTATAACGCCCTTCCACGGAGATACTTTCAACAAAACCCTGTCGCCAACCTCAAACTCCAAAGGCTTGCGACGACGATCGGCATAGCTCTTTTGACGATCCCGAGCTGCTGCCAAGCGGTTACGGATTTGTACGATCTTCGCGGAAGTCTCGTACACAAGTTCTGGGCCGGTGAGTTGACTCTCACCCACTTCGGCCCAACAAAGAGGAGACCGGCATTTCCGCCCGTAAAGAGCCTCGAACGGAGCTGCCTTGATGCTAGAATGGTAACTGTTGTTGTAGGAGAATTCCACCAACGGTAGATGACTCTCCCACCCCTTGCCAAAATCGATCACACATGCCCGAAGCATGTCTTCTAGCGTTTGGATTGTCCGCTCACTTTGACCGTCAGTTTGCGGATGATACGCTGTGCTCATGTCTAACTGAGTACCCAGAGCCTTATGCAAGGATTTCCAGAAGTTAGAGGCGAACCGAGGATCACGATCAGAAATAATAGAGACAGGCACCCCGTGCCGAGAGACCACTTCCTTGAGATATAACCGTGCCAGACGCTCGAGGCCATCGGTATCTTTGATAGCGAGGAAGTGTGCAGACTTTGTCAACCTATCGACAATTACCCAGATCATGTTACAACCACTAGGCGATTTCGGGAGTTTGGTCACAAAGTCCATCGTAATCCGCTCCCACTTCCACTCAGGAATTTCAGGCTGTTGCAGAAGGCCGGATGGCTTTTGGTACTCGACCTTGACCTTGGCACAGGTCAAGCACTTGCTCACGTACGAAGCCACGTCCGCCTTCATGTTCGGCCACCAATAAAGTATCTTTAGGTCTTGATACATCTTATCGGAGCCAGGGTGAATAGAATACCGGGACTTGTGAGCTTCATCAAGAACGAGCTCCCGCAAGCCCCCAAATAGAGGAACCCAAATACGTTCAGCGAAATAGTGTAACCCATCGGACCTGAGCTCAAGGTGGCTATCAGCACCATGCATGGTTTCAGCTTTAAGGTTTTCCTCCTTCAAAGCTTCTTACTGCGCTGAACGGATTCGATCAGGTAAGCCGGAATGGATGGTGAGCTGAAGAGCTCGAACACGACGAGGTTTAGCCGTTTCCTTCCTGCTCAAGGCGTCTGTGACCACATTCGCCTTGCCCGGATGGTATTTAATAGCGCACTCGTAATCGTTAAGAAGCTCGACCCAGCGACGCTGTCTTATATTCAACACCTTCTGATCAAAGATATGCTGGAGGCTCTTGTGATCGGTGTAAATAGTGCATTTGGTACCGTACAAGTAATGCCTCCAAATCTTTAAAGCAAAGACTACAGCACCCAATTCCAGATCATGGGTGGGGTAGTTTTTCTCATGAACTTTGAGCTGACGAGAAGCATAGGCGATGACCTTCTCGCGCTGCATTAGTACACAACCGAGACCCCGGATAGAAGCGTCACAATAAACCACAAAATCGTCCGTGCCCTCAGGCAAGGACAAGATAGGAGCAGAACAGAGTTTAGCCTTTAACATCTGGAAGGCCGACTCCTGCGAATCACCCCAGTCGAACTTCCTGTCCTTCTGGGTAAGCGAGGTGAGGGGTTGAGCGATCTTCGAAAATCCCTCGATAAAACGACGATAATAACCTGCAAGACCCAGGAATTGCCGCACCTCAGATGGCGTCTTTGGTGCTTCCCAGTCTTTAATGGCTTCAATCTTAGCTGGGTCAACGTGAATTCCTTTCTCATTAACTACATGACCAAGGAACTGGACTTCACGCAACCAGAAGCTGCACTTAGAAAACTTGGCGTACAACTGTTCCCGCCTCAGGAGCTCCAAAACAAGACGCAAGTGTTCCTGGTGGTCCACCTCGTTCTTGGAATAGACTAGAATATCATCAATGAAGACAATCACGAACTTATCAAGATAAGGCTTACAAACACGGTTCATCAGATCCATAAAAATGGCCGGTGCATTGGTGAGACCAAAAGGCATGACCAAGAATTCGAAATGGCCATAGCGAGTTCGAAAGGCGGTCTTCGGAATGTCAGCTTCTTGAACCCTCAACTGATGGTACCCCGACCTCAAATCAATCTTCGAATAGAAACTAGAACCCTGAAGCTGGTCAAATAAGTCATCGATGCGAGGAAGAGGATAACGATTCTTGATGGTAACCTTGTTCAATTCCCGGTAGTCGATACACATCCGTAGGCTTCCGTCCTTCTTCTTGACAAACAAAATAGGGGCTCCCCACGGGGACGAACTAGGTCGAATGAAACCCTTCTCTAACAGCTCCTGCAACTGGTTTGACAACTCCTGCATCTCGGGAGGTGCAAGCCGATATGGGGCTCGGGCAATAGGGGCCGCACCTGGAGCAAGTTCAATACCAAATTCGACCTGACGATAAGGCGGAAGACCAGGTAAGTCTTCAGGAAATACATCGGGAAAGTCACGGACAACAGGAATATCTTCAATCTTCTTCTCTTCTTCAGACGAAACCGAAACAAGTGCCAGAATGGCAGAATACCCCTTCCGAAGATACTTATAGGCTTTCATACACGAAATGATACTCAACGGGACCCCGCTCTTCTCACCGTGCACCAACATAATTTCTCCATCAGGGAGAGGAAGTCGAATGACTTTATCAAAACAAACGATCTCAGCATGATACAGAGACAACCAGTCCATACCCACGACAACATCGAAACTACCCAAGGACACCGGCATAAGATCAATAGGGAAGGAATAACCCGACAACTCAAGGTGACACTTCCTAAGGACGTGCGTCGCCTCGACTTTCTCACCATCAGCCAATTCTATCAAGTACTTAGCCTCTAAAGGTGTTGGTACCCTATCAAGCAATTGGCTAAACCCAAGAGATATAAAACTCTTATCGGCACCGGAATCGAATAAAACCGTAGCATAGCGATTATTGAGAAGAAACGTACCAGTAACAGTGTCAGGATCCTGTCGAGCCTCGCTCGAACCAATCACGAAGGCGCGAGCATTCCTGCCTCCGCCCCCATTGTTTCCATTACCCGACCCGTTCTTCCCGGCTTCACCCTGTTTCAACCTGGGGCAGTTACGCTTGTAGTGACCAAGCTCACCACAGTTATAGCACCCTTGTTTCCCCTGATTTTCCTGGGGAGCAGCGACTTGAGGGGCTGGGGCTGGTGTGACCGACGGGTTTCGGTTCCCCAAAGGGTTGGACCTACAATCTTTGGCTTGGTGCCCAATCTTATGGCACCGACGGCAACGGTCCTTATCATCGCAAGGACCGGTATGATGATAGTTGCATCGATCACACTTCGGCAACTTCCCAGCATAAACCCCCGGTTGTCGTTCAGACGACGATCCCCCAGTATCAGTCTTCCTCACCTGCTGAGGCTGAGCCGAACTCGAGCCTTTCCCCACAGCTTCCCACTTCCGCTTGTTACTATCAGGAGCCTTCACAGTAGCGCCTCGAGGAGGCAAGACCCCTTCAGCCACCTTCATGTTGGTCAGCCTGTGAGCCGACCGAACCACCTCAGAATAAACAGTGAGATTACCCGCAGCAACCAACCCTGCAATCTCCGGTACCAACCCAGCGACATAATGTTCAATCCTTCGGTATTCGGGTGCGTGCAGATCAGGGCACAACACCGCCAACTCATTGTGCCTAGCAGTGTAAGTTTCAATCTCGGACCCCACCATCTTATGATTCCAGACTTCGTGCTCAAGCTTTTGGATTTCATCCCTCGGGCAGTACTCGTTTTTCAGCAACTGAATGAACTCCGCCCAGGGCATAGCGTGGGCTTCCCCAATACCCATAGTCTGGGTGGTGGAGTTCCACCAAGTCAGAGCTTGACCCTCCAGGGTCGCAGAAGCATATTTCATCCGGTCGCCTTCCGGGCAGCTGCACATCGAGAAAACCGACTCAATTTTCTCCAACCAGCGGAGCAGTCCCACTGCCCCTTCAGTGCCACTAAAGTTGTGGGGCTTGCAATCCATAAACTTTTTGTAGGAACACTAGGGTGGAGGAGGATTGACAGCACCACCTGGAACAGACACGCAGGTGAGAATCAAGAAAAGGTACAGTACCCCAGAACAAGATAAAATAGGCGAGAATCGACGTACCACCCATAGCATTATGAGCGGCTTGAAATGCAGCCAGAGCAATATTCACGTGCTGCTGCATCAGGTTATCCAACTCCGCTTGGGTCATATTAACGTTCCCACGGCCACCGCCGCCACCACGGCCGCCAGCACGACCGCCAGCACGGCCGCCTCTGCGACCTCCACGAGCTCCCGACATCTTCTGTCATAGCATAAAACAAAAGATTTAGGCTTGCCCGTGGTATAACCCATTAGGAATTTCAAGAAACTAGACCGAGCCCAGCCCGGGTCCATCCGTTCAAGCCCAAAGTCCGCCAGGAATCCCATGCATCACAGTTTATGATCTCGTGTGCACCCGACATGATAAACTGCTCTACATGGTCCTCCAGGCGTGCCTTAAGTTTGAAGTTCAAGTCACCGAACACTAGCGCCCAATCATGGTATTATCACAAGTATAAGTACAAGATAGTATGCATAAGAACGAGCGTGTTCATTAGGGCATAGAAGGGAGATGTCCAAATCCCTGGACAGATCTCAAGAGTACGCCGAAGCTACCCCAATGTACACTGCCGTCAAGAAAGTTCAATAGTATATCGTTCGCCATCGGATCATAGTAAGGATGAGTCAAGAAATAGGATGATAAAGAGTAAATAGATGATGTAGCGTAGAAGATGACGACACCGACACCCCGACAAGTCATATCGTTACTCACTTGTTAAGACTCGACTAATTGTGACCGTCTAGTGTGTGCGACTCAGTTATAGACTAGACTCTACATGCAGTCCTAGTTCACTATAACCGTTGGCTCTGATACCAATCTGTCACACCCTCAAATTCCACGTGCGGGGTTTTACCGCGAGGCGCGTGACACACCAGGATCTCAGTCAACGATCACAATAAACATACAACAAACATGCATTCATAATTATTTTTAAAACCAAAATATCATGCTTTGCTGTAAACCAGCAGCGGGAGCATTCTTGTTTACAACCAAAAGGCATATCATTGTTTACAAAACATTGTTTAACATGCTTCGAAATATTAGACGCTGTGCATGACTCCGTGCGCCTAGCCCATTGACTGCTACCTTAGCGACCTGAGAAAACATGCCAAAAATGTCAACATATAATGCTGGTGAGTTCACAGGTTTTCTTTTATAAGTGTTGTTATAAGTTCGGTAAGATCATTTCCGTTACTACTATGTTATGAAAACGTTAGCTAGACGTTAAGTGTTGCTACTACTGCGGTTGGGAATCCATTACTAAACCGGTATAAGTGTTGAAGCCAGCCCAGACGGACGGGATTACCGATGCCTCGGTAACCCCCAAAGTGTTAGAGACAATATGCACCCGCCCGGCTCCCAGCCGTCGGGTGTGGTTTGTAAGGCCCAATAGATCTATCCACATTTCCCCCGTTGTGCATCCCCGCACATTCATGGTTCCCCCTGGGACTTTCTGTAAAAGCCGCATAGTACGTGAAATAACCATAGTATAACATGATCTATGATGAGTAATCAAAATAAGTAGCATGTTTCTCCCCCGAAAGCAAAACGGTAAAAGTGGGGCTGTGACACTCACCTGATGTACAACGTACAATCAAATATCAGAGAATAGCAAGTCCGTGGTCAAGCACAACTAGCACAAGGCTAGGGAAGCTTTTAATGCTTGATTATGATGGGGTTTAGTGTGTTCTTCCTTAGTGGTTAAGCTCCAAGCTTGAAACACACAATGGGGTTTTGGAAGATGGATGTTTATGAGTGATTTTGGAGTGTTTGAACATGAAAGGAGATGTGTTGGTGTTCTTGCAACCTCACGGCATCAAAGAAAAGGAAGAGAAGAGTTTTTGGTCAAGTGTTAATCTTGGTGATCTTTATAAATAATATCATATCTCACAATGATCTTTCAAGATCCAATGCTAGATTTAAACCTTATATAAAATAGATATGTGTGTACTAGAGGATTTGATATGATCTTGGTGAATATTTGAGGTGTTGGCCGTGAGTTTATAAAAAGAAAAGGAAAAGATTGTGCAATCTTATGTAATCTACACAAAATCATATTATATCTTCCAAGATCTTATGTAATCTTATGTAATCTACACAAAATCATATTATATCTTCCAAGATCTTATGTAATCTACACAAAATCATATTATATCTTCCAAGATCATGAGGATCCAAGAACTAGATATTATCTTCATATAATAAGGATGTATGTGTACTAGGAGATTTTGCATGATCTTGATGAATTGTTTTTATGGGTGTTTGGCCGTGTATTTTTAAAAGGAATAAGAGATTGTATGAATCTTTATAGTACATGTAATCTTCTTAACAAATCACTCCATATCCATCCCACACTCTACCATATCTAGCTAGATATGGATGTGTATATATTGGCCGATTCTTGAAAGATTTTTTTTTTTTTTTAATATTGCAAGTACCACAAAATCTTACACAAGATATCATCCATATCCACTCATGATCTTCCTTAGATCCTCATGGATTTACTTGTACAAAGAGATCTTGGACATGGTTATGGACCGACTCCCGATGATTCCCCGAATCATCATACCGACTCGACTGACCCCGTTAAGAACGTAATATGCATGACTCGCTAAGGTAGACTTACTAGTTTAGTCAACGTTACTAACCTGAGTTTGCCGGGTGTCACAGCTTGTCTTGGATGAGGCTCACAAGTCCCGGTATTCTATTCATCCTGGTTCGGATAAGATGTACCAAGATCTGAAGGTACTTTACTGGTGGCCAAACATGAGGTCGGATATAGCCTCATACGTGAGCAAATGCTTGACCTGTGCTAAGGTCAAGGTGGAATACCAGAAACCGTCGGGTCTCTTGCAACAACCTGAAATTCCGGAGTGGAAATGGGAACGGATTACCATGGATTTTGTCACACAACTGCCTAAGTCACCGAGCGGGAATGATAAGATATGGGTGATTGTTGATCGGTTGACAAAATCAGCCCATTTTCTCGCTATTAAGGAGACCGACACCATGGATCGTTTGGCTCGTCTTTACCTGAAGGAAGTTGTTTCTAAGCACGGGGTGCCGGTTTCTATTATCTCGGATCGTGACTCCCACTTTACTTCTCACTTCTGGAAATCCTTGCACAAAGCTTTGGGTACCCAGCTGGACATGAGTACAGCTTATCACCCACAGACTGACGGTCAGAGTGAACGCACGATTCAAACTTTAGAAGACATGCTGCGGGCATGTGTGATCGACTTTGGCAAAGGTTGGGAAGCTCATCTACCGTTAGTAGAATTCTCTTACAACAACAGTTACCACACGAGCATCAAGGTAGCTCCGTTCGAGGCATTGTACGGGCGGAAATGCCGGTCTCCTCTTTGTTGGGCTGAGGTGGGCGAGAGTCAACTCACTGGGCCTGAACTAGTGTACGAAACTTCGGAAAAGATCGTACAGATTCGTAACCGGTTGGCAGCGGCACGGGACCGGCAAAAGAGTTATGCCGATCAACCCTAGTCGTCCCATAACCCGCCCCAACACACACACAACCTCTGGAACGTGATTTTGGATCAAAACACAAGGTTTCAAGATTATTTCATCAATCTAACACAATCTAAGGTGTGATTTTCATCCATGAAATCTTTATAAACATTTTTATTAAATCCCTAACGGTCCAGACCTGTTTTAAAACGTATGAGTCTTCTGAAAATCGTTAATAATCATTGTTAATTGGATTCTAAGTAGCATGCATGATGTATGTGGGTTTTCAATCAAAAGCTAGGGTTTTTATGATTCAAGATGGATGATTACATGTTATTAGGTTAGTTTCAGATTAATAATGATGGCATGATGATAGGATCTGAGTAATTGTTCATTAGGGTTATAGTTATGCATGTTAATGTGATGTTTCATGCTATGTGTATTGTGTTTGGATTACATGGTTGCATGCAGGGCTGATAATACGAGGCTAAACGAAGGATTTTGGTTTAAACATGTTTGGTATAGTTGTTGGATTGATATTGGATGATTACACGCGTTCTGGATCTGATTTGGAGTGTTAAACGCGCGAAAAACCGGAACAGTTGGGTTACTGGCGATTAGCAACCCTAATTGCCTATGTTATAGGCGATTAGGAGGCCAATCGCCTGTAAGGATGCCCTAATCGCCTATATATCATGCGATTGGGGGCTAAATGCCTCTATTACATGCAATTGTGATCCTAAATGCTAGTTAAGTCCTGAAATACATGTCTTATAGCCCTAATCGCCTATAAACTCAAGATTTACATGTCTTATGACCCTAATCGCCTATATTATAGGCGATTAGCCTTCCTAAATGCCTGTTGACCAACCTAAATGCTAGTTGACTTTTCCTAATCGCGTGTACTGCTGCTGTAAGTGTAAATTAGCATTCCGAGACCCGATTTGACATCTAGGAACATGCTAGGAACCCCGTAACATATCTAATAACTTGGTAACATATGTTTGGATTTAATTATGTGATACGTGAACTACGTGCTATAACTTGTTGGACGTTAACGTATGTTAAGTGTGAATGCATGATTGTATGTTTGAGAGCGTAAGCTCAACACGGGGAGTCTCGGGTCACCAATGGGATGTCGAGTCTTGTACTTTGGGTTAATTTAACAGTCACGGTGTTTTCAAACGAACTTGGTTATGGTCTGGACATCTAGGGACTAACTAACCTGCGGGTTATTAGTCTAAGTACTTGTAACTGTCATATGTTAGGTCGCCGCTTTACGGGACTAGCATAGCTTGCTGAGTTTATTCGTATTACGAAGTAACGCAACCTAAGGTGAGTTTACGGCCCCTCTTTTAACTGGTTTCACTTTTCGGGGGAGAAAACATGTGTTAAAACTTATGTTTGGTAACTACTGTCATACTATGGGTTTCTATGGTTTACTATACGATCTTTGGAAGTCCCGGGGGGAACCATGAATGTGCGGGTTTGCACAACGGGGAAATGTGAATAGCGCTATTGGGAGTGACCAACCCCGCTCGTCGACTTGGAGGGTCGGCGAGTGCATATTGTCTCAAACAGGAACAACAGGTTTACTACATCGGGCACGACATCTGGTTTGCGAGTTAGCAATGGTTTTCCAATCGTGATAGTAACAAAACATACGCCTAGCTAGCGTACTTTGGTTTTCGATTTGTTATAGTATGGACAGGTTGAACTTGGTACTTGGATTACAAAACCTGTAAACTCACCAGCATTTTTGTACTGACGTATTCTCTTACATGTTTTCTCAGGTCGCTAAGGTAGCACTACTGGACTAGGACGCACGCGTCTGCACGGCGTCTAGTTAGGGTTGCATGGTTTTTCAAACGTTGAACACTTGGTTTATGTTGGATTATGTTTTGAATAAGCTTCCGCTGTAATTGGGGATTTTAAACATTGTTTTTGAAATTGCATTATGTTCATTTAGACTTGTTTATTGTGATCGTTGGTTTGGATCCTGGTTTGTCATGCGCCTCGCGGTAAAACTCCGCAAGTGGATTTTGAGGGTGTGACAGTTTATAAAAGTTATTTAGACAAAACTAAATACGCATATACATCAAACCAGAAAATAAAAAGTTCTTTACTTTATAATTCACCCACAACCAATAGTTCCAAAACCAAAAAGAAAAATAATCAAACAAGCGCAATCATCTTTAACCTAGGTAGCGTCAAGGTTTAGCCAATAAAAGTCATGATAATATCAAAACAATAAAAACTAAACATATTCATGGTGTTCACAACGGGTTTAAATAGAATAAATAAATAAATTAGAACCAACCCTTGCTGGCACCTATGCTTCAACCTTGATCTGCGCCTCTTTCTCTTTATTCCTTTCTGTCGTGATGTGGCTCTCCTTCCATGCGATCTCCTCTGGCTCTAGAATAATATTTTCTCCACTCGATGTCGCACCTCCCAAAACTAATAATAATCCTCTCGTCAAATCATGCGCCGCCTTCTTCATCTTTAATATAATCTACGTTTTTTTCTCAAATGAGATGGGCCAATGCCATTAGCCCATGACCAAACTCACATGAAAGTCACATTTTGATTCCGTGCTTTCGACTCGGGTGTTCTTGACTTGACCAAAGTTGCTCGTTTACGCTCCAACGTCCATGAACACCTACCAAAACATAAAATAAAATAGATAAATACTAAAAAAGACCCAAAACTAATAAAAATCTATAAAAACCTATTTTAAATAAAATAGACCGGTACAAGCCTAAAACTAATAAAAGTACATTTAAACGACTCGAAAACTATACACATTTTACACTAGAAATAGATGTATTTTACAATACATCATATACGTTTGAATTTTTACGTGTGAATTGTGTTTTTGAGATTGTATTTTGGTAATAAAGACAAATGTAAAAAGAAATTTTGAATTTGAATGGTTTTAGATGTCGTTCTCACGGTTCGCACAAAATATAGGTGTTCTCAAATTAACTTCCCCCTATAATATGCCCATCAGTCAGAAACATATACGGATCTATATGCGGTGTATAGAACTATTCAATGTCTCCTATTAATGTGCATTAATGATGTGTGTGTAACATTTCGCATTAAAATCCTATGTACGTTACGATTATTATTGAATAAAACGTCGAATTTTATCATTTATCGTTCCTTTTAAAAATATTTCGTGACGCATTTGGACCCCTAGTACCATACTATAAACATATAATATCATTATATTGTTGTTATAATTGTCAAAAAAAATTATGGCATGGGCTAGGGTTCGAACCCGAGCCCATGGCCGGTCCATTACACACATCACCTAAAACCAGCTGGTCTACCACTTGTCTTGGTAATAAACTCTGATGTAAATGTATTTATAACAAGTTTAGAAGTGCAGTTGACTTATGAGAAGTCAACTGCGACGCTTATCCTTCAAATTCAAACCCAATACCGCGTTTTTGAATCTCAATATGGTAAACTATGTAATTGTTTGACTAAAACGCGTGTTATACACGCTGAATCACCTTCAATACTCGCCTTAATCCAACCAATTACGCATCATGGTCTTTAATCGGGTCAAACATTACCATTTCGAACACACGAGCCTCCCACTATAAATTGGACCCTCCTTCACATCCTATACTCGCCGATCTCTCTTCCCCTACCTTCAATTTCTGCTAAAAACACCCTTTCAAGTTTCAATTGCTCGCACAGTTGACTTTTCGGTTGACCGAGCCTTCTATCGCGATTACGTTTTGTAAGTTTTCAATTTGTTTGTTGGTTTTAATCTTCGGCACCCTACGAACAATAGCCCCATCATATCAGGGGCTATTG
Organism: Ambrosia trifida; assembly: GCA_028751855.1. Classification (NCBI taxonomy): domain Eukaryota; kingdom Viridiplantae; phylum Streptophyta; class Magnoliopsida; order Asterales; family Asteraceae; genus Ambrosia; species Ambrosia trifida. Next base: position 64,277,516 of record CM054125.1, read on the forward strand.
GTTATTAATTTTGATTATTAAGAAACCTAGGGTTCGACCTCTTTGATTTGCGGATAAACCTTCTGCAGACCTTGTTATTTAATTAAATCAGAAACAAAAACAGACACAACCACTGATCTAGATCAAGTGGCTGTGTCGTCTGTTTGCAAACATGGGTACGCGGGTTCGAGTCCCGTATCCCACAACCTTTTTCTTTTCTTATAAAAAGATTATATAACTGTTATCAGTATAACTATATATTTAATTTTAAACCTAGATTAATCGTTCTCAGGGTCTAGACCAGATGGTCTAGGCTTGTGATATAAGACACACGAACCGGCCCAGACCTGGGTTCGATTCCTAGCATGTGCAAAACATTTTTTTTAACCTTTTAGATTTATATATATTTACTAGTATTTTTAAAAATGGTTTTAAAATACTAAAATTACTTTATAAATTTTACAAAAATTATTTTATGATGTTCTAATAGAAAAGTTTATCAAACAATTTTTAGTTTTTCAAAAATCTTTTATTTATTATATAAAATAAATATTACAAGTTTATTCTATTAAAATTATAAAATTCTATAAAAATATCAAAACGATTTTATAAAATTCTACAAAAATTATCTTAAGTTTATAAAACAATAGACATTCCAGAAATGCTTTTTATTTCTGAAAAATCATTTATTTAATATTTTTAATTGATTTTTGTTAGTTTAATCATAAATAAATTATAATAAATTCATTTTTCAATATTTTTACACCAAAATTTTATATAAATTATTTCTGTCCATTTAGAACAGAAATACAAATTTTAATTTAAAAATTCTTTAATTTTAATATTTTTAGATATTAAAGTTATATTTTGGCAAAATAGAAATAAATAGATTAAATATTCTATTTTTAAGAAAATAATTTTATAAAAATTATTTTCATACTCAAAACCTTATAATGTGATCATCTTTAATCTTAAACCTACAAAAAGACTTTTGTTTACTTATTTATCGAATTTCTTTTATTTATTAAACAATTTAATTAATAACCAAACGAATACTTATCCCCAAATTAGGAACCCTAGAAAATACTTGTAGACTAGAAAGACTTAGACTTATTTATTACCTTATACATAGGGTAATACTTGGCAACGTTGGGCTACACATATTCTATTTCTCGAGACTTAACACTTTGCTAAGGTGAGTTTACGTAACCATGTTTATGCAATTCTTTATACTTGAAACTTTATACTTAAGCAATTCTACATACATGTCTAGTTGTAAACTTTAATGCCTCATGACTTAGACAACTACTGTTAGACTTAAACTTAAACTTACATAATCATTAGCTATGGCCAAGCCGGCGATACTCAATAATAGATCTATTGGATTGACAATCCCACCTAGATTCGTTGACCATCTTTTATGGGGAGCGCGGGTGATTGTTATCGTTCCAACGTGATATTAAGGTGAACCGTGGATGACGGGATGGACCTAAACTTGTCGGAGGTTCATGCAGACTTAAACTTACGATAGACATATGAATTGCTAAACTTTTATTATTCTTAAACTTAATTGCTTGACATGGCTTATGTATTCTCACCAACTTCTAGTTGACCCCCCCCCCCCCATTTTTCCAAACTCAACAGGAAATAACGATGCTTGAAGTCTAGAGCTAGCATGAGGAGACAATTTGAAGTTTATGCTTTGTTTGGCTATTTGATGTATTAGAATTTCATTCAAGACTTGTTATGTATTTTCAAATTTTGGATATTTTACTCTAAATAAATTTCAATTAAAACTTGAATACCATGTGCTACTGTATACTCATTCTTACGTGACACCTCGATGTTTCCGCCATCGGTTGGGGTGTTACAGTGTGAAAGTTTACGTAACCCCCTGTACGTCGCGTATAGCTCTATGATTATAGATGACACTATTTTTTTCGGGATGACCTCATCTATGAATAATAACTAACCATGTTACGTTTATATATAACTTGGGCTTGAAGCTAACCATGCTTTTCACCCCCACCTACACCACCCCCAAAGGGCTTGAAGCTCGCGTGAACCCTATGGGCGGGAGAAGTTTCACGGGGGGGGGGGGGGTTGAAGATAAGGGGGGATTGTTGATTGGCTTTTTTTATTTAAAAAAAATCTAACACACAATTAATGATAATAATAATAATATTTCTTTCACCCCTATTTACCCCCTTCCACTCCCCACAATTTTCACCCTTTAAACTTGGGCCCACATGTGTCACATGACGTTTTATGCCCCTCTTTCCCCTCCACACCCCATAGTATAATTTTTTTAACAGCAAAACGACTTTATATATATATATATATATATATATATATATATATAAAGCGCCAACAAGGAGCTGGGAATACACCAAAGCTCAAAACGGAGCGAAATCAAACAAAAAACAAACAACACCAAACTAACAAACAAGAGTTACACTATGCTAGAGATATCGAAATTGAGCCATTCATCCCACGACACATTAGCACCGCCACGCCGATTAGATATCCAAAAATAACTGTCCTCTTTGATAAGATCAATCACTTCTCGAACCGTAATGAACCTGCTCTCGATCAATTTAGCATTTCTGACTAGCCATAACCTCCAAGATGTAGCTAGAACCAACATATGAACAATTCTCCTCCACTTTTTGGAACCCGGGGATTTCACAACATACTCGACCAGATCAGCAAGCAAATTACTTTGAGTCGGCCATTGAATTGTGATCCAAACTATAATATTCCACCGAACCGCTTTCGCCCACAAACACTCCGATAAGGCATGATTAGCATCCTCTTGCTCCAAGCCGCATCTAGGACATAATAGATCAGAAAAAACAACCCCACGAGCAGCTAGTTCCACCTTGGTCGCAATCTTCCCTTCAATAGCCCTCCACAGAAAATAATTAACTTTAAGCGGCGCCCATGAGTTCTAAAAAAACTTCCTACTCGGCTACAATATAGAATCAGAAGCAGAAAGCTCAGTTCGGACATCTTTGACAGCAAAACTCAACCCCGAACAGCTGCCCCAGTACCAAAAATCAGAGGAGTCGTTCAAAGAAACATGGAACAGCCGAGCAGACAAGTATGCCAGCTGCTCAGCCTCCGCCGCACCATTTGGAGCCCAAACCCAGTTCCATTACACATTCCCCATGAGCCCAGCCCCATTCAACAGGTCCCCAGCACTAGCATCTTTATACACAACCAGTTTAAATAAATTAGGATAAAGAGAGACGAGAGAGGCTTCCGATAACCAAGGGTCCTTCCAAAAACGTGTTTTAGCCCCATTACCCAACTTCACCTTGAATTTAGACTTGAAATCAACACCTTTGCACATAAGAAGACCCTCCACTTTACCAATATCCTTCCACACTCCCACAACAGTGTTTTTAACGGGAACAAGACGTTTATCTCGGGTCGAAGCATGAATAGCCGCAATCACAGCAGTCCATAGTTGGGGCTGCTCATTTTAGCCCCATTACCCAACTTCACCTTAAATTAATCACTAAAGTGTAGTACATATTGATCCAATTCATCTAGTCAAAATCAATAACGCCACACTCGATCATATTTATTTATATATTGGATTTGAAAACAAGTGTCATTAGAATTTGAAAACAAGTGTCGCATATAAAACAAGTAACTACCTTATATTTAAACATACATGTACATGTACATGTACATATACATACCAACAGAGCCGGTCCTAAGAATTCAAGTGCCTTGGACAAGTCGAAGAAAAGGCCCTCAGACCCTAACTGATTATATAAACTATTTTTTAAACGATTTTATATATATGTGTGTGTAATGTGAGAACCAACATTATTCAAGTAGGGGTCACAATATAATTATAAACGAACAATCATTAGTTGATTTATGCATGAATTGCTCACATACAATTTCATTTTTTTTTAACAACTAATAAAGAATATTGTACAGATCTAGAAAATAATAATAAGTATTAGATCCAATATAATGATAACTTAATGAATAATATATGATAATATATATAGGAGAATATGATATTATACTCTATAAAAATAGTTGACTGGCCCATTCCATATTATTAAAAGCTAGCTAATAAAAAACTAATATAATACAAATAAACAAACAACAAATGAATAAAATATTTGTGTGAGTAGTGAAGGGGTAGGGACCCAAATTTACGTGGGCCCCTACCTGGGCCTTGGGCCCAAAGATCGAAATAGGGCCAGTAAGCCCAAAAGACACCAGTAGATTAATCAAAAGCGGGTCCATCACGGCGGAGCGTGCCCGTCACATGGCGGACATGCTATCAGTGACGGCTTCACCTCAAAGGGTGAAGCCGCAAAGGGGGCACGTGGTGATACCAAACACGTTCGTACAATATGGTACGAGCCAATCAAAATACAACGACGTGTGGCAAGGAGCATGTTGCACGATCAATAAGCAGGAGGATTACACGTGTCCCGGATAAACCCGCAGGGGACAAAAAGTACAATCCCTGCACGCGGCAGCCAATGAAAAGGCAGGGGACCACCTCAACAAAGATCTCCACTAACGAGAGGCTGCAGAGGAGACAACAGTACACTCAGCAGCCAATCATATTCGACCAGACCTGTGACCAATTATACGATGCAACGTCAGAGGAAACGGTACGAACACTCTCTACGATTTACTACCTGTCGAATATATTGTCATATTGGGCCTAATCTTAGGCCGATGTGGAGGCAAGCCCTTAACTGGGTCCAGACCCATTGGGTAAGTTAAGGGTAGATGTTGAGGCCCGTGTGGAACCTATTTAAGGAGCACTTCGTCTCCTTGGATAGGTCATTCAGAAACCCCTGAAGAACACACTAAAGGCCGATAACGTTTTTGTGTCTGCTAAGTAGATTCCTCTGGGATTCGAGGCGGTCGCCCCACTTCGGTATATTGTGTGTTTCAGGTCTCCAATCATCAGGAAGTCATTCATTCTAGCGAATGATCCGATTTGTGGAAACAGGTTTAACCCCCCTACCATAAGATTAGACTTTTGTTTCTTCATTTGAAGGGGTAGGGACCCAAATTTACGTGGGCCCCTACCCGGGCCTTGGACCCACAGTAGTCTCGTTAATATTTTAGTTTTATTTATATTTCATGTATCATCTTCTTCCTTTTGCTTCCCATGAGGCCATGACGAAACAGAGGCAGAGTTCACCGGCTGGAAACGTAAAACACTATCTATCTTCACTCCTCTAGTTTTGCCGATATATATATAAAAATTCAAGGCCCTAGGGGAAAACGGGCATCGGCCGGGAGTGCGCCCAACCCTTGGGCCGGCTCTGCATACCACTTAAAGATTGAAAACACGTACCCAAATTATGAGCACCAGGTCAAGTGATCCAAATCCAATAGTCTTATTATTTTATTTATTTATTTTTTTCGTTTTCGTAGTATTATATAATGTCGATTCTCGACTAACCACATAGGTTATTGAAAGATGACCCCGGTAAATACTATGCCTAATAATAGTATTGTAATAATAATAATAGTAAAACCTAAATATATATTGTACGTCGTTTCTCGACTAACCACATAGGTTATTGAAAGATGACCACATCACATGTAGTGATTATGAAAGAAAGAAACTTGATCAGTCATATCTGGTGGTTCATTGGTAAAGGCAAAGCCTTTAAAACACCTAGGTTGTGAAAGGTTTTGGGTTCAAGTCCCACAGACTACAGGATTTAAAAGAAATTAACCTTTAAAAAAAATATCTTCTATGTATTGTAATAATAATAGTAAAACCTAAATAATCCATCCATAGTGGTGGAGTGGTGGAGAGGCCTTATGTTCACTTAGGTGATCATGGGTTCAATTCCCACTTTCAACATTTATGGTTTGGTATCCGGGTGAAGATCGAATACGGGTGGCGCCGGTTCGAATCTGACGGGCGGCGAGGTTTTACCGAGTTCTATAACACTGTCGTGCCTTCGGGCGGGTGGGGCTCGGGTTTCCGCGCATCGGGAGAAGGCGGGGGCTGCTGGAGGTTGAGTAGTCAATTCTTGGGCACGGCGCCCCGCAAGGGTGGTTGCCACACAGTTGTTCGCCGATCAAAAAAAAGTAAAACCTAAATAAATATATTGTAATAAAAATAATGTCAATAAATAATATCTACTTTAGTCATGTTACTAAACAATGATTACATGAAAATAGCGTGAATATAATTACAAGAAGGTAATATCTAGTAAGGAATAAGGAGGATATCTACTAATATTATGCCACAAATATGATGAGAAGATCTTTCAATGATTACTAGTCAGGTGTCTGCGCGTTGTGACGGAAAACAACATTTAGTTAACATGTGCATTGTGTGTTGTACTTTAAGCAATTATACTGTAAAACTTAAATTCAAGATGTCAATAAAAAAATGTATTATAATTTAGTATAATAAATGATTTCGGTTCATTTTCGTTTGTTTTCGTTTCGGTTATTACTTAACCATAACATATCATTTTTAAATTTGAAAAAAAAACTATAGCAAAACTATACTCAAATTAAAGAGAAAAAAAATGTTCGTTTATACGATGTAATAATATTAAAAAATATTAACGTATAAAGAACTTATGGACATTTAAAAATCGTGGGGTAGTTGGTTATCATAAGGGTGAAAAGTGTAATTGTTTAAATAAAAAAAGTTGACTAAAGTTGAGGGAAAAAAATGTGTAACTATTGTACAAAAGACATATTTGCCCTAAAAAAACTAAAAAAGTAGTTAACATATGTATTGTGTGTTGTACTCTAAGAAATTATGCTTGTAAAACTTAAATTTTAAGAGGTCCTTGTAAAATGTATTATAAGATAGTATAGATTATATACATTGACGTTGTAATTATTGTTGATGGATATAATCTTTTATCTCTTTTGTGAAATCGCTAAAAATACATCATGATGAACATATGTCGTCGATCAACGACTAATACAAAGATGGTCGGTCACAAAGAACACCAACAACTTGTTTACAATTATGATCACAAAGAACATACCGTTTAGTTAGGTATGTTGTGGATTTGAAGAAAATACGTGTTTCTGTTCGCTAAGTTGAGAGCAAACAAGAACATGTTGTCATAAACTCTCGTAACAAATAAGTTTGTTGCAAAAGTAAAGTGATTGCAAAATCGAAAAATTATGACCTACTACTGTCTTTGTAAATTGTGTAATAAAGAGTGCATGCCCCCCTCTGCTCTCGAGATATATATTTCTCTTTATTATGTGTATAAAAGGACATACTGTCTTTTGAAATCTATAGCAAATGAAGGAAGGCTTTCTTATACACAAATCACAATTATGTTAATGTTTAACATAATATGTTTGATACTTTAATATCCCCCAAAACTCGACGCGCGAGTGCAATTCAATTCCAAGGTAACTACCACCAAGTCACAAAAATCTGACGCTTGTTTATAACATGCATAAAACAATTGACACATAATATCTATTCTATACATTATAATAAAACAAAATAAATTTGTCCACATGCCATGCTCCTAAGGCCACTAGCATTGCAAATTCCCTCCTAAAATTTTTAACACCATTAATATTAATTAATGGAATATTTATCTATTAATAATTACTAAAAATAAGTACAATTATTTACTTTCTATCCTCAAACCTATTTCTATTTATTTATGAAAAAAACTGATATACATTTTTTTATCTCATTGTCACTGTCAAATTATTGTTCATTTTAGTGTTTTTTTGTTGTTGTTGATAACTCGATCTTCGCATCATTTGTTTTGATACTTGATCTACATTTTGAAATTGAAACATTATTTTAAGAAGAATTTTAAATACTTTTATATTCTTGAGTTTGTGTATAACCAATAAAGTAGAATTTTAAAAGAGTGAATTATCAGAGGATAAGTTACATGATAGTTATGTGTTTAATGAATCAGAAAGTGAAAGAAAGCAAAACAGTTAGCCAAAGATGTTGCAGCTAAAAACAAACTTACAAGTGAGAAATAGACCATGGTAAATTGGTTTTAAGAACCAAAATGGGTTAGGGATTTTTTTGTTCATCATTAGTATAATGTTCATTTCATTACTATAATGTTTGTTATGATTTGAATTGTTGGCTTGGTATTTGATTCATGATTGATTGTTTTCGTTTCACTTTTAGTTTCTTCATGAACGGGTCTAATAGGTCATCATGTTTAGGCAGAGGGTCGCTAGGGTTGTATTGAAGCAATGGTTTTTTGTTATCTATTTAACTTGGGTATGAGTAAAACAGATCTCGAAATTCATATATTTACGATCTAATCAAGGAGTTGTTCTCAGTTGAACTAAGAATGTTTCTTTTATTGATTGAACAAGAGATGAGGCGATCTGTAGCAGGGTTCTTTGAACGATTGAACCAGGGATGAGTTGATCAGGCGTTAAAGTTCATATTTCCATTCTACTCTTCATTTATGTGGCATTAAAGCTCGTAATAGAAACCATCTATAGACCGGGGGGGGGGGGGGGGTTCGATTTACTGAACTCTTTTTTAACAATTGTATCAGTGTGTGGGAAACAAATGGTTATCTGGTAGTTAGGGGTGTGCACGGTCCAGTTCGATTCGGTTTTTTTTGGTAAAACTATAACTGTAACCAACGTGTTCGGTTTTTATTTTTTTTGAAAACCGTTCGGTTTTAGTAACGGTTCAGTTCGGTTTTTGGTCTTTTCGGTTTTTGAAACTTAATTTCATAAAAATTAAAAATAGAACTTATAATCCAAGGTTTAAGAATCTTTCTTTTATGTTTATATTTATATTAATATACTTAACCTTTTAAATTAATATTGTTCACATAAATCGAACATTCTAAACGATTTTCATACATAAAACGAACATTCTAAACAATTTCATGCATAAACCGAACAATCTAAACGAATTCTATGTTTTCCTAAGTTTTTATTAAGACATTTCTTTTCTAATACTTTGAAAAGTAATTATTTTTAAGAATAAAACTAATAATTCCTAAATCAATGTATAAGGTATATTAAAAAAATGAATTTTTTGGGTTATTCGGTTCGGTTTGATTTTTTCGGTTTTTATAAAATGTAAAACCAAAACCGAAACGCTAATTTCGGTATTTTTGGGTTCGGTTTTCCTATTTTTTATGCGGTGGTTGTTTTCCTATTTTGTTTCGTAAGTTATTAATGCAACATTTTTTTCCATCTAGAAAAATTCTTACAATTTAGTGTATATATATTATAGATTGTTCACATATTATTTACATCTTCTCATTTACACATTTGACATTATTCAACCCGTGTAACACACGGGTATTTAAACTAGTTAATTAATGTAACATTGTCAACATCATAATATTAATTTAACATTGTAACATATCAAAGGACACAGACAGAAGAACCACAATAACATATCAAATTAGTTAACATAACACATAATAATATTAATGTAACATTGTCAACATCATAAGGACACAGAAAAACCCAACTATATGCACAAGTTTTTATTATTACTAGACCGATAGTCACAGACGTGTAACATTGTCACTTGATTTATTCAGACGCAAGTCAAACAAAACATCAAAAACGAAAGCAGCCACTTACCTCAGTTAAAACCAGCTCAAAGAAGTAACCTCAAATCATCCTACTACTTATTTGTGTAAAACTCCCATCACAGTCACCAGGCTCTTCATCTACATTTTCTTTACAAAACCCGAGTTCTTGTGAAAGGAACGACCCCATTTTTGTCACGTGGAAGAAGGTTTACCATCTTGGAGAGAGATTACGGTTTCAAAAGCACCAACCAACGCCTTCACTTTACTCTTCCTCGTTTCGACAAGCTTACTTGCTGTTTCTTCTATCACATTGTTCAACAAACCTTGAGCATCTTTCTTTCCCTGCTCGCCTTGATGCTTCAAAACAACACTTTCAGGACCGTCGTTGGAATCTTTGTTTTCTTCGACGTATTTCTTTTCATAACTTCTTCTGGAAACGCGCTGTTTCTCTTCTTTACCCTCCATTACTTTCCCTGTTGCGAATTTGAGCTTCCTAGGACCGTCAATATCAGTCTGAAGGTCTAAAGTCTTGTTTTTATAACTTCTTGCTGCAATATTTTGACCATCTACGTTACATTCAATAACTCTTCTTCTGAACTTAAGCCTTCTAGGACCGTTATCCTCAGACTTAAGATCAAGAATCTTTCCTCTCCTAAACCTTAACTTTACCGCTTTCTCATCTTTGTCTTTAGAAATTACCACTCTGCCCTTTCTTGGGATCTTGTTTTGATTCTCGACCGAAGTTTCCATTTCATTAACATCAGCCGTTTCAGACCCTTCTGATACCACAACCTCTTCATCATCATCATCATTGTCATCAGTGTATTCAAACTCTCCTTCTAGAACCTCATCATCATAAAAAGATTCAGAGCTGTCAGACAAAGGAGTAGAGATTAACGACTCTCCTAATACCTCTTTGTCTGAACAAGATTGTGAGCTTTCAACAACAGCTGGTACAGTTAATGATTCTTCTTCAAGTTGTTTATCTGTAAACGTCTCAGAGCTTTCAAAAACCGGATGTTTAATCATTGACTCTTCTTCTACAACAGTCTTCCCCGAAAAAGACTCAGAACTATTGCAAAAGGGATCACTGATCGATTCCATTGACGATTGAATAGACTCAAACTCCATTGTCTCAGGTTTGACCTCAGCTTCGGCCTCAAGAGAAAGGATGCTTTCTGTCTTAACATTATCGTCAACTGTTTGTTTAGGCTCGGTTATTTGCATCCTGTTTTGATCTTTCAAAGGAGACACCTGTTTAACGCCTTTATATTTAACCGTATTCAAACTTGCAGCCCTACTGAAAGAAGCTTTAGGGGACTGTGATTCATTGAGGGTCGCTTTAGAAACAACTTTCTTAACCTTAACGACACCCGTCACACCTGCCTTTTTCACAGTCTTTACGTCTACCCTTTTAATCCCGCCATTTGTCCCTTCACGATCCGCCATCATTGCACTTGTTTTCGCAACAGAACCAGACTGTCGAAGCGTTTTAACCTCAATCTTAGTTGGTTTCAAAACTTGCGGCTTCTTAGATGGTAACAAACCAACCTTTTGGCCTACCTCAACAGGTTCACGAGCTTTTACGCTTTCAGGAGGCTTAAGCGTCGTTTTCGCTTTCGTTTTGTCTAGCGCGACTAGAGGTTTCGTAAACCTGTCTTTATTAACAAATGTTGTTGCTTTAAACTTTATAGGCACTGCAGACTTCAAATGTTCATGTTTCTTCCCATATTTACAAAAATCATGACAAGAACCAGTTGAAGCCCTAAGATAATTAGGAACATTATCATTATTATTATTATTATTATTATTACCTTCTTCTCCAATACTCGTTCGAGAACTCGTTATACCGAACGAGTACTGCCTTATATTACCACCTATGGATTTCCTTCTTTGATTACCAGCATCTTTAACAGCTTCTAAACTTTTAGTAATCATTAATCCAAAGGTTAATAACTTTTCTTAACCTGAAAATAACAAATTATGTGTTTATAATAATAATCAATTAAATATCAGAGATCAAAGATGGATCTGCACAGAAAATAAACAATATTACATAAATAATAATAATAATAATAATAATAATAATAATAATAATTTCATGATCTACAAAACTTTAATCATGTCAACCAATACTGCTATCAATTAGCATCTAACTAAAAAAAACACATTAATCAACATACAAAAACAGAAAGTAAATCAGCAAGCAACTACACTTAAAATCTTTATAATAATACCTTAAATTTTCTGCATAAATTTGGGATGGAATTAAACCAAAACCCAAGAAACCCTTTATTACAGAGAAGAAAAGATTATTGTTATTGTTATGTGTCTAAGCTGCTGCTGCATTTAATGAATGAATATTGAAACAGAAAGTTATGAATAAAGAAAAGAATAGAGGAAAAAGATGAAACTGAACAATCGAGTAAGTTACAGAATACCTTTTTTTTTTGTTTTGATTTTATAAATGTGTGTTGGAATGGAATTGGGTAGGTTAAGTAGGAAGTAAAGGAATATAGGGATTGATTATTAATGAAGGGGATCGTAGACGCAACGTATTGGATTGGAATGGAATGGAATGGAAAGGAATATAGCGGTTTTATTGTTGTGATCTAGAGAGAGAGAGAGAGAGAGAGAGAGGAGTGGGCGGGGAAAAGAAAGATGAAAGAACATGAATGTGGAATGTGGAAGGTGGGTCTCACCATGCGACTTATTGTGATCAATTTATCGGCTTCCAATCTTAATTTATCGGGTCGGATTGTGGATAATGGACCTCACATAGGTGACTAGGAATCTTTTTATGCAAGATAAACTTATGGCTGTGGGGCGGCCAAGGCTCGTTGATGGCGTCTAGGGTCGGTCAACACCGCCCCAACCGCTTCTCACGCGGTTAAAATGGTTAATTTGGGATGTTGTGGCCGACTGTGCTGACTGGTTTGTTTGAATGTGGTGGGTCCCTCTTATTTAAAATATAACCGTTGTAAAAAAAACAAAATTACCATTTATCACAGTATAAAAATCTATCTATTTTACAAATCATCTTCATTTCTTCTCTAAATTTTTACCCATTTTCTTTATAAAATCCACCAAAAACCAAAACTCTCTTATCTAAAAATTGGCTTGGACTTCGGATAACGAGATCAAGTTGGTGACGGTCTGGATCAATATCAAAGGGGCAACGACCGACGAAGTAAATACGTCTTCTTTTTGGAACAATGTTTTGGCGGAATTCAATTGATTAAGCCAAACAAATCACTGCACCGTGGATCAACTTGCTATTAAGTGGTGGGAGCTACACAGAAGGTGTGCGAGATGGAACACCCTATTTCAAACCACGATGGAGGCGAACCCGGTATTACCCAACAAGCGGGAATCCAACGCACACAACAAGACTATCGGGCTGCTCATGGCGAAGAATTCAACATCCCTCATCTTCTCACATGGCAATTGATGCGTTTTTTAATGTCGATGTTTAGTGTTTTTTATTTAATGTTTAGGTATTTTTTAAGGTTTCGTTTTTTTTTTTTAAATTTGTAGGTTTTTTTTTTTTTTTTTAACATTAGGGTTCGGCAATTTTTTTTAACTTTTAGGTTTCGTTGTTTTTTAGTGTCTACTTCATTGTAACTTTTTTTTTTTTAATATTATGTGACTTTTTATGTTATTTATTTTAATTATTTAAAAATTAGAACATAAAAAATAAATGGTGGCCAATAGGAGTGGAGGACTATCCAAGGAAAGACTATCCTCACATCCTTGGGTAGTCCTCAAGTTGTCTAAATCCAAGGGTGGCCCATTTTTTGCTGACGTGGCGGCAAGGCTTCTCAAGCCTTGCCTCAACCATACCACATAGTCTAATCTGTATCGCGGTTTGTGACTAGAGGTGCTCAGAATTTGATTCGAATTCGAAAATTTTGAATTTTGACTTAATTCTATTTGATTATCAAAAATTCGATTCAACTATCAAGAATTTGAATTCAAGTCCATTAAATGAAATATGAATTTATAATTTTAAATTCGATTTGAATTCAAATTATACATGTACATTTTTAAAATATACACACATTGAAAAAACTTTTAAACTTAGGCCAAACTCTAAAAGTCCACTATCCCTACTACTTTACCGTAGTCATATTTCACACTAGATTATACCCCGGGAGCGTCCCGGTTTAAGAAATTTATTATGATACATCAATTATACATATGAAATAGACTGATCTATAACTCTAATATTAATATCTAACCTAAAACAAATTAACAATGTACAACTCCAATGCTAACACCTAACCTAAAAGAATGTAGAACTTTAATGTAACTCTAATATTAACACTTATCCTAAAGAATAAACAAATGTACAATTCTAACATACTAATATTGATACCTAACTTAAAACAACGTATAACTCTATTAACCTATTCGGCTTTGGTTGAAAAAAAAAATCATATTTACTGATTTGAACATAATTAGTGACTTGCCTATGCATGATTAATGATTTACCTGAACACTTTGTGTTTTTTTTCCTGTATGAATAAAACCCCACAATTTTTTTTTTCCGTTATTTATATAGCACCATGGTACTCGTTGGAAAGATAATAAAACGCTCGTTAATTTGGTGTAATTTTTTTCTTTAAAAAATCTCGTATATTAAAGATATTAACGTTTAAAAATTATGGGAGGAAACATGAGGGTTAAAAATCCAATTTTGTTTTTAAATTATTTTTTTCCTAAAATATATCAATGCCACATGGGATGACACATGGCGCACTCAAGGAAGAGAATGTCTCTTTGAGTGCCATGTCATTAAAATGGCTTTGGTTTATTATATGTATAGATATTTACCTTATACATTAAAAAACTCTAAAACGCGTAGTTTCTACTACTTTTACTAGTCATGTATTTGATATATTGTTGTTTAGTATTTTGTAGATTAGTATTTTAAATGTTAAAAATAATGAGTATGTAGTAGTTTTAAAATTATAAGTAAAACAATCTATTGTTTATGGTGAACTTGAATTAAATAGAATTTATTCGAATTCGAGTTTCTAATACGAATCGAATAAAACTAATCTTAGTAGAATACGAATTCAAGTAAAAACATTAAAATGTTGATTCGATTAATTCGAAAATTCATTAATCGATTCGTTGAACACCCCTACAAAGGAGCTTGAGGTATCTTTCTTCAACATCTGGGTTGGCCCTCCAGGGTGTACTTGTGTAAATGAATCATGTTGAGGCTAAGTCTGACTTGACTCGAATTTAGCACATTTAATTTATGAGGGGTCGACCTTGAGCTTGTCTTGGTTGGAACTTTGTTTATAAAACTTGAGATCAACTTGTGGGTCATTTTTCAAGCTTGAGTTTAGCTCATTTATTACTTATTAATTAAATTTATATTACTTGCATTTTTTTAGCTCATGTTAGTTAATTATTTTTATCACAATTTTATAACAATAGTTATATTTATATGAATATGTCGTAAATAAATTAATCAATAAGAAGGCTCGCAAGCCAGTTTGAGCTAGATAAGTGAAGCTCGGACTTGGTTGCTTAAGAAGCTTATTTTTAGGTCTGGGCTCGGCTCGAGCTTAGTTGAGCTTGTCTCATTTCGAGTAGCTCGCAAGTATCTTGGGTCGTTCACATCCGTAACTCTCTCTTATTCATATCAACGCTCGTGAGTCGATGGACGCATTACAAATGCTCTAAGTAGGTTGCCAATCGTAATTTCACTACTGATTTGGCTTAAGATGTTGACGTGATGATACACATGTTATGTAACATGAGTTTACTTTTTTTTTTACGACACTACACATGACATTAGCTAGCTACATATGACATGTAGTGTTACTTCCCCTTGAATACTAGTTGGTAAATCAGTTAATTACATAATAATATGTGTGGGTTGATGATTGTTAAAGGTATTACTTATTATTGTCAGGGTAAGTTGGATCTCAAAACTGCACCAACGCACATGGCTCAGTATATGGGACATTTAATTAAATTTGATCGATAGTTGTGTTAGGAATTATTTATTTATAGAGGCAGCCTTTCTACATAATTTAAAACTAGTCACTAGCGGGAAACTCGCACGTTATTGCGAGGCGTTCTTATGAGCTGGGGGTAAATTTGCATTGTTTTTGCACCATTATCTAAATAACTTTTGGTTATATAAAGAGTAGTTACACTTTTGCTCACTCATCTCTATTCATGTATTTCTTTAATTTCATTTTTGAACCAATAATATAATGCCACATGACACTTTATTTTTTGTTTGCCATCTAATAGGGTGCCGCGCTTCGCGGTGGGAACACGATGCATTTATAAGTTTAAAGGTTTCCAAATACTAAACAAAAAATTAGACATTACAACACAAACTATGCAAGTGGTTCAATTTGTTCTTTACTTCACCTCGTTCCTTGGCAGACAATTGTTTGCAACGTTCACTTTATTTTTTGTTTGCCATCTAGTACGGTGCCGCGCTTCGCGGTGGGAACACGATGCATTTGTAAGTTTAAAGGTTTCCGAATACTAAACCAAGAATTAGACATTACAACACAAACTATGCAAGTGGTTTAATTTGTTCTTTACTTCACCTCGTTCCTTGGCAGACAATTGTTTGCAACGTTCATTTAAGGCCATGTTTGGCTCTCCTTCTCCTTATTTCCTTCTTCTACCCTGTTATCTACTTAATCAAAAAGTTACAAATTCTAACTTATAATTTATCTCATTTTCAACCCACAAAAACCTCCTTTTCAACCCATTACCCAAACAATATTTTCTCTCTCTTTTTTTTTATCGGCTAAGGACACCACCTCGATACCCTGTTTTGAATCCCCATTTCCGCATCGTCCTTGAGGGCATAAGCCCTTTCAACGTCAAGGGGTGTATTTTTGCTGGCCCTAAGATTCGAACCGTGTACCTCTCCTTATTAACTTTTTGATTAAGTCAATAAGTTATAAGGAGAGCCAAACATGCACTAAAGAGAATATTTGGCTTTGGCGTTTGTGAGTAGGGTATAAATGGAAGAAAGTGGGTAAAATTTAGTGATTTATACTTGTGCCTTTTTCATATGCCATCTTAAATTTGACATTTTGGACATATTTGCCTATATCTCCCCCTTTATAATGTAGTATAGAAGTATAGATATAGATTATGTCATTGCTACGCGGCGGAAATTCAGTCAATATATGTGATATTCAGTAAAATTTCGGGTAATCTATACATCCAAATCTTTTAAGTTTACTTTAGTTACATGCAAATTGGCTTAATTTTACTTAGTTGAGTCTTTTTAGTCTAGCAAAGCTCATTTACCAATGCATAAGTTTGAATTCAGTGATCTTTAGTTATTAACATATACCGTAGCAATAAATTCCTCAAAACGGACGTTGATGATTACTCGATAAATTTTTAATAACCAGAATTGTTTCAACTTGCCTCGTGACATTAAATTAGTGGCATTTCTTACGTGTTTTGGTGTTTGTTTGTGTGAAAACTCTAATTTAGTGATTTGAATCCCTAATTCCCGGTTTTCACTTGTAATCCCTAATTACTTAAATCTATACATATAATATTTTAAAGCCATTTTGTACACATGGCAATCATTCACTCACTTAGCAATTATCTCTCCTCCCATTATTAAGCCACATGGCATTATGTGAGATTTTATAAAATTTTCGTTTTTTTAAATAAAAAATCACAAAAATATAAAAACCCTAACAAAATACACGCACATAACATATAATCAGTTTCATCATCGCCTCCTTTCAACCGAAACCCTAATTGCTAGGTGATTCAAGCTTTTCATTCATTTCTACTCCAAGGTAATTTCTCTTCGATTCTTATTTCTATTAATCGATGTTCATCTATCTTTTTTTTTTGTGTTGTGTTGAACTGATTTTGCTAATCTGTTTTTATAGTGTCGATTATTGTTAATGTCTCTTTTTCTCAAATATTCGGTTTTACTGATTGTTCTTGGTTTTTTGTTTATTATTGTTCAGTCTTCTTAATTGTTTTGATTTTGTATTGATGTTTTAGGGTTTATTATTTAGGTTTCGATTTAGGGGTTTTTAGGGTTCGATTGATAAGACTAAGGTTTGAGTGATTGTTCTTTATTTTTTGTTGGATTATTATTAAGACTGATTAGTGGTTTATGTGTTAGGTTTCGAATTAGGGTTATATTGATGTCTTTCAGGGTAATACAGTTTGAAGATTTGGATTGCATACAATGGGTGATTCAGAGGGAAGTGAGCAGATGGATGTTGGGGGTTCCTGATTTTCTATTACTACGACGTGATACGCTTTTGTCTCCTGATTTTCTTTGTGCGTGAAATTTTCCAATAGTTGTTTGTTTTTTGTTTTACTGGATGTTCTGATTTATGTAGCTATAACATATTAAGTGGTATTCCGACCTGTTTAATTGTGCAGGGATAGGCAGCAGTTTACTGTTGTTTTTATGCAGGTATGTTGCTCCCAGTTTCAAATGTTATGTGTTGTGTATGTGTAGTCGTATATGTGTGCGATTTTAATTCTATACTAAGTTTTAGTGCAGAGGCACTTACATTTGATATTGATGTTGTTAGTGTCTTCGCTATTTTGTGACCCATTTACATTTCCTTGTATGTTATACATGTTTTAACTATATGATGTTTTGAATTGTTAGTTTAAACTGTTTCCTGCGTTAATGTCTTTTCTTTTAATAGTTCTTTACTGTGTCAGCCTGCACGTTCTAGAAGAATTCGTACTGATCCCTCTTCGGCGGATGCACGTCTTCTTCTAACACTCCATTCAGGGCCTCGGTTGTTTCACGTCGTCAAGCATGTCCTCGAAATTCAATATTAATCAACTTCAAGAAACGAAGAAAAGGATAATGTTACCAAAGCACATTTGGGATCCATCAAAGATTCTGATGATAAACAAGCTACAATATCTGATTCTAAAGTGTTAATTGATAAAGAAAAAGAGTCTACTAAGAGTGATTGTGTTGACTTTCTGAAGCCACTGAATTTTGATGACTTTAACTCAGCAGCAGAGTTGGAGGTATGATTCAACAATTATAGATTGATTTTGTACTTTGCATTTGTGTATTATAACTTTTGATGGTTTCTCTGGAAAAAAATTCCGATCGATTGTTTCACAATAAAGTTGACAAAATCTTTTTTACAACAATTCATTTCGGAGAGTGATTTATTTTTTAGGAAAGACGTCTGTCATAGTTTTGATATTAAATTTTACCAGAAGATGTAATTAGTTTGTAAAAGTGGCCTCCTGTATTTGAACTCATTTATTTTTGTTTACTTTTAGGTTCTGGGTATGGAAAGCCTTAAAAACGAGCTTCAGGAAACGGGATTGAAGTGCGGTGGTACCTTGCAAGAACGTGCAGCCAGGCTTCTCCTTCTAAAAACCACTCCAGTGGAGATTCTACCCAAGAAGCTGCTCGCTAAGAAGTGATTCAAGGATGCCTCACTTGGTTCTATATCATATATTAGAAGGTTTCTTTGATAATTCTGTTCTGTTTAAGAATTTTATGCATTAAAACTCTTTAGTTATGCGAATTCAGCTTGGAAGAATTTTAAATATCTAAGTTTCCCAACCCGGTGTGTTTTTTTAGTACAAAATATGGTTAATATCATGCCAACTCTGTGCTAATGGGTCATATCCCTTAGAATTGCTTCAATTCATGGATTCGGCCAACCATCGAATCTGACCGACCGACCAATTAATCTTGTGTCCGGCCAGCCAGAATTGTACCCTGTTTTGGAAAGAGAAGATAGAGGTAATGTTTAATATTATTATTGTTATTGTTATTGTTTATTGTTTGTGTTTGTTCTTTGTTGTGGTTATAGATCTGATTGACATGTTTCTTTAATTGGTGTAGCATTGGCTAAATCTGTTAATGAAGAACATGCTAGAGATCTACCTCTCATGAATGGAATTAAAGAGGAGATTAAAACTATTATAGTTCTTGATTCGGGGAGTTCTTCGTGTCAAGATGCGCTTTTTAGTTTATCTACTCGGATTAAATCAGTATGTATGTAATATGTTATTTGTTTGATGAAACAGTTGACCTGAAAAGTCAAGCTGCCTTGAATGAAGTTTTATATAATTGAGATTTGGATGTTTAGGAGAAGTGTAAGAAACACTTTGAAGAGGAAGAGAGGGGAATTTTACCGTTGATAGAGGCAGCACAGTTGACTCGAGGTCAACAAGAGAGATTGGTGGAGCAATCTTTGGATGTGATGCACAGTACACATTCTCACTTGCTTAAGTTTTTTTATGGAAGGCTTGCTCCCACATGAAGCAATGCTATATCTTGACTTGATTACTAGATGTACAGATAAAGATCGAGCTGGTTCAATCTACCGCTTTTTGGTCGAGTAAGTTCACTTCTCATTATGAGATTGGTGGATCTGGCACCGTCTCCTCTGGCTCCCCACGACCACCACCCGCCGCCGCCGCCATCCCTCTCTCCGCAGTCGTCCAAATCTTCCCTTCCAAAAAGTCCATCAAAGGCATGTTCGCTAGCCTTACAGTTAGGTTCCAAGTCTCCATTACACCTTATGGTAAAGTGCAAGAAAACGGCTCTAAGGTTATAACCGTTGTGTTGGTTTTTCGCGGGAAATCCGGCCCGGATTCGTTTATGGGGAAATTTTGGGAGGCCTGGAGGGGAAGGGCATGGGAAGTGGAATTAAGAAACTGGTGAGCTAATCAACTGACTTTCATGTGAAATCATGGACAAAGCTCCTAATTTTTCATGAAAAGTGAACCTAGATCATGTTTTTATTCTAAACCATGGGGAAGTTTGCATTTTTTATGTTTTCATGGATAAAGTCTTAAACAACAGTTTAACATTTTGATATTGATATCACCATTGATGATCTGTTACAGATGAATCAGCTGAGAATGGAATGAGAAGGTACATAAAGGCCTCGCTTCCGGTTAATGATAAACTTTTCACTTCAAGAGGCATCACATTGGATTTGTCCCGAAACCTGAGTGGGATGCGCTACCATTGGAAAGTCAAGCGAAACTTAAGTCGCGGCAAGGTGTTAATCATTTAGGGTTAGAAGAAGTCGACGTTAAAGACCCGGTGACGATGAAAAGTGTTGCGTGGGACGCAAAAACAATGGGCGTGGTCATGTTCCGGGGAAACACAGTGGTGAACGGGTACTTAAACGACATTAACGCAACACGAGAAGCTTTTAAAGACGAGTGGTTTCGGAGTGGGGATATAGGCGTTCGACATTCGGATGCTTACATCAAGTTCAAAGATTGATCAAAAGATATTATAATATCTGAAGGCGAGAATATTAGTACAATCGAGGTGGAGTTCGTGCTTTTTTGGCATCCAGCGTTCTCGAGGCTGCGGTCGTGGGCCAACCCGACGAGCATTGGGGCGAGACGCTGTGTGCTTTTGTGGGGCTAAAACAATGATACAAGTTAAAAGAAGATGCGTTGATAGCCAACTGCCGGAATAACTTGCCGCGATATATGGCACCGTGAACCGTGGTGTTTCAAGAGTTGCCGAAGACATCTACGGAAAGACGCCGAAGTTTGTGCTCCGGGAAATTTGATCTGTTTTGATTATGCCTTCAAGGTGTGTTGCTCTTATTCTTTTTGTATATTGCCCATTCTTTACTAGGGTTAGGTAAATTGTAAAAGAATCAGCTAGCTTTTCACCATTTGAAAATCTTTCCATATTTGTTCAAGAAAAGAATTACTATCTGTATGTAATTATGATCTTGGTCATTGCTTTTATTTATTCTACCATCTTCATTTTTCTTCTTATACACGTGTACTAGACACAATCTGGTAAAAATAAATGATCATTTGTTTCATGAGCCGGTGAATAAATGATTGGTGTTGATAAACTCTCAGAACTAAATAATCATAGTGGTTGGGTTATTGTATTGAAGCAATATGCCTATAATGTGACTTTTAATAGTGCAATTTGAGTTGTCTAATGGTGGTATTGTTATTTTTTAATATCCTTACAAGAATTGAGGGCCCCATTTTATGGGAAGTTTGGCAAAAATGCACTAAACTGGATCAATTGGGGATATTTGCATTAAACTCATTGGTTTGTTTGGCAGGCTAATGCCCTAATATACCTAAAGACCAAGAAGAACTAAACTAAATTAAAGAGAACACACACTTCATAATCTACATATCAACTCATCAAACCAGTCAACTACCCAAAAACCACCCTCAAAACTCTTAAAACGTCTTTTTTTTATAGAAAACCTAACGAACTCAAGATGGGCGGCTGACCCATAATTTTAAGCTCTAATAGAAACTTTTACAACAAAGCTTAGATCAACAACCATAGAACCAATGGTAAATCTTAAGATATTTCAATTCCCATTTCATTAAATTTAACTAATTTTTCTTCATTCACATTAGATTTGTCAACCCCGGGACCTTCCCGGGGTAATTAGGCGATTTGGGGATGTGATTCCTTCAAGATAATCAGACATTGTTAAGGCCTTAAAGAAGGTTAATGATGAAGACGACAATGTTCTTTAGTAGCTGGTTCTGGTAAAGTATTTACTTTTCAAGATTTTGTTATTCTATGTCTTAAACATATTTTGAACAGTTAGGTATTGTTAATCTTTAATCTTGACTGAATTTTTTTATATGAATTCAAGGTATGTGACATTTAATTGTGGTTATGGTTCTATTTTTCCTATTGTTATATATATATATATATATATATATATATATTTGGTATGACAGATGGATGTGTGTGTGTTTTCCCTTTTGATTAACAGTTGCTTTGTTTGCCTTTTCAGTTAGCGCTTTTGGCATCTGGCATTGCTGTGGTGGTTCACCTATGAAGGTCTTTGTTTAGAAATTTTTTTCTATGAAAGCTTTATTTTTACTGCTATTTATCTTACAGTTTATTATAAGGTTATGTTACACATATTTGTAATAAATTGTTTGTTGTGTTTGACCTCTGTGCATTTTGCTAGCAGCGGCATGTGAAACTTAGGCGCAGTCAAGTGCCTGACACTGATGTAGCATCCTCATCTACCCACCCTTTTCCTTCATCAGTAACCTCGCATCGTCAAACCGCCTATCAAACTTCTATCGCGCGCTCTAGGTTGCGGACTGCTGGTGGTGGCAATGAGGTTGCAAATTTTGGTGTTGTTCCTGAGAGTTTTTACAGGCCAGTTTCCCATGGCTTAGATTGCATTCTACATCTTGCATGTACTTACATCAAGGCCAAGCAACTGATCTTTAGTAGAAGTAAGCCATTCAGAAGCAACTACCAAGAAGTTTTTGTGGCTGTTACTCAAAAGCATCTGTGGTTCTTTTTCTTTCCATGACTAAAATGGTTTTTGGTCAACTTGCAGGCAACATTTCGTGGATCTGATCACCACCTGGAGTTTGGTCGGTTGTAACAGTTCAAAAGTTTTGGTCAAATGTAACGGTTTAGAAGTTCAGTTGTAAATGCTCAGAGTGAATATCGGTTGCAACTATCATCATGTAGCATGTTTTATTTTTTTTGCACTGTAAAGGGTTATAGGTGGAATAATTTGTCTTTTAGGTTATTAAAACAGTTTGCGACTCATTGTGCAAGTTGTGGGTTCGATTTGGCAGACCCTTTTTTTAATTTTGATGTTTTATTCAACAAGCCAAACTGATAATGACCGTATTCCCGCGCGAAGCGCGGGAGGTCGGCATCTTTTGGGAATTTTTCTGTGACCTTTGATATGAATTGACTGTTAAAAACCATAACTGTTAGTGACAGGTTACAGCCTTAATTCATGGTTGGGCTTGGGAATAATTATGTACATACTTATCAAAAGACAGTGTTGGTACACCAACCTCCTGCAATCATATACGAAACATAGATAATTAGCTTTTTTAAGATGTCAAATGGCTGAACAACTAAGAGGAAGTGGTATGGTCCATATGGAGGTTATTTCCTAAAACGGGGCGTTAGAATCCAAACTTTTAGTGATATCTATACTACTATATAATGGGTGCTTGATGGTTAAGAAGGTAAATTTACATCTTTTTTAAGATGGCATATCAAGAGTCTTAGTATAAATCCATAATTTTTGTCTAATTTCTTTCTTTTATGCCCTCTTGTACAACATTCAATGGCAATTGTATATGTATCTAATACATACTTTATATCCATCTCAAGATGTAACTCACCCTCATAAAACACAATAAATCTTAATTGAATACTTAATATTAAGACCTTTGAGTGTCCATGAAGTGTATATGTATCCTCACCTTCTCATGTCTCAAAAATTACATGCTTCCCATTCTTCTCATCTCCAACCATAGAGAAATAGAATATTCTTCCAATTTATCTTTGAAAAGGGAGGACCAAGCATGTGGACATAGGTTAGTGCCTCTTACTCGCAGGCTTTAATTGCGCGCAAGCATATCGAGCGTGAAATGGAACGATTTATGATTTGTGAAAAGGAGACAAAGACGAAAGCTTTCTGCCTGGGTCATCAGCCTAAAACGGTATGTATTGCATTATTTTTTTCCCAATAAAATATTGAACTTTGGCATACGCTTTTACTTTGTATTGGCTCAGTAACTTCATTTGATAAATTGTAAAATATTTGAGATTTAAATTAATTATCGTGAAGTTTCTTTGTTGATGATCTTTTGTAGGATCCAAAATTGTAAAATATTTGAGATTTAAATTAATTATCGTGAAGTTTCTTTGCTGATGATCTTTTGTAGGATCCAAAGGAGATAGCCAAGTCAGGGACTAGAGATGGTTGAACAATATGGTATGGCATTATTTATCCAATCTAATGGCCTGCTCTTTTTTTTTGCTCGAGTTTCGGTCTTTTATTATTGTTAAGTAAAAATTTCTATGTACAGAAATTAAAACAATGAGAGATTTAAAGAGAATGTGTTTTGAAATAGACGCATCAAATTAATTGATACAGGACATTCGTGTTGTATATAATGATCTTTACCCTAAGACTCGCTAATCTTATCATGTAGCTTTTGGGGTTTTATATCTTTTTTTATTGATACTAGATATTTGATTTAATTATCTTATTCCTCCTAACCACCAAGTATGGCTTCAATCTAACTATATAGTATTTTCCAAATAACTTTCTATAAGTCGTTACATGTGCAAACCTTTTTAACAATTGGATTTGGCACATAGGCTCATTTTTTTTGTTTTGCTTTTAATCAGAACTATATGTTCAGGACATGGAGCTAGGGGTGTGAATTAACACGCCATCAATCCAACACAAAATTTTTAGGTAGGGTTTAGTCTAAATGGACTCGGGTCAGTTTAATATTGGTGGTCCCAATTCTTATCAATTTAATTCAACTTATTAACATAATTAATTTCAGTTTGCGGAAACAACCAACCAGTTGAACATAACAAACACAATACTTTTTAAATAAACTATATACAATGAAAAAAACCATAGAACTTACTAGGAGTTGAATTTTTTGACTGCATCATTTTTAACTCTGTATTACATTTTAAAATTTTATGTTATAAAGCTTTGTTTATATACAACATAGTTTTATAAATGTCGAAATATCACACAGTTATATAAAGTATCCAACGGTAGTTTTACAAACTTATTCAAGGTACTCAAGAACTCATAGATACTAAATAATTTATAACTAAATATTAAGTTGTTGCTTCTTTCATACTTAGTATCACCATAATGAATCGTCCATAAAGACCTTATGACTTTTAGTTTAAAATTATTATATATTTAAAAAAAAGTTTATGGGTGCAGCCCCGCCGCAACGCGCGGGTTCCTGCTAGTTTGTATAAAATCTGTATTGCTTGCTTTTAAATTTTAATAAAATATTTCTACTATATTTTTTTATACGTTTTACCGCTTCAAATAATTGTAAGTTGTTGAACCGCGTGTCAACGCGGGCAAAAGTCTAGTCCTTAATAATTAACATCAATCTATATTTATATCTATATCTATATCTATACTTCTATACTATATTATAAAGCATTTGATAAGGACTTCTTAAATTTTAAGAGGTACAAGTTTAATTGCTTATGATACAACATCCAATGCATATAATAACTATTTTTTGGGGGCAATTTTGTCTTTAAAACACCATATTTAATCAAATGAAGTCAAGAGTCAAGTGATGTTTATGAGAACTAATGACATTTAATTCTATAATTACTTGTAACACATTAAATAGAAGACATATAAAATATAATTTATAATGCTACATGTTTCGTTATAATAGTTTTTTATACATATTATGTACGCTTTATAAAAGTTAAAGTTTTATAAAATTGATAATACTATAAGAAATCGAGAAATCAATAATGAAAACTGTGTTTTTAATCGTGAGGTAGCAAGATGCATTTTGAAATTATTACCTTATATTGATACACCTAAACATGCCTAATCTTATCTAAACTATACGTCATTGAATTTTATGACCGGAGAAGAAACTTTTCGTTTATAATTAATTTCAAACAAATGTTTCACGTAACTATGGTCGATTGATCATGATTAAATTAGATAGACGTGAATTTTCAACCACAAAAAAGGTATTTGACATATTGTAATATGCGAAAACTCGATATCAAATTTTATGATGATTTTAATATAGTACAAATTTGGTTGAATGATTATTAAAAAAAAAACTCTAAAGTTTGTTAGCTAGATAAGTATTATTTGATTATTTATGTTATAAAAATATTATTCTAAAATTGTGTATTCCTAATACTCTCGGGATAGAGGATTGAAAATGAAAATTTATGTTATGGAGAAAATTTGTCTCGTATCCTTAAATTTTTTTATATGTAATAGATCAAACTTATTATTTTTGATAATATAACTTGTGTTTAGAAGAAAGAGAAATGTACTATATTGGTTTTATTTTTATATACGTTTGAATGTAACTTTCGTTTAAAACATAATTGTGTGTGATAATATACAATTCATTTAAGCATAGGCAAACAAGTCATGATTTTTTTTTTAGTTTTTTTTTTATGTGGTTATCTTACGGTTTCCACCTACTTAGTTTTTTCTAACGTAATTTTGAACTTTTTTTAATATGGCGAGTTACCTCGCCGTCACGCGTCTGTTTGACCAAGGGTTTTCACTATATTATAAAACATTTGACAAGGACTTCTTAAAATTTAAAAGGTACAATTTCAATTGCTTATGGAACAACACCCAATGCATATAATAATTACTTTTTTAGGGCAATTTTGTCTTTAGAACACCATATTTAATCACAATGAAGTCAAGAGTTAAGTGATGCTTATGAGAGCTCATGACAATTAATTTTACAATTACTTTAAACACATTAAATAGAAAATTATAAAAAATAATTCATAGTGCTACATGTTTTGTTATAATATTTTGGAAAATTGGATTGTAATAATCTCACCTTTGTATTGTTGGCCAATAATAATCCCACCTAAGTTTATTCTTCCCACCAGTCCCACCTTTTAATTTATTTTTTCTCATTGCATCCGCCGTTAACTCACACTAACGTCGTTAGCTGAAACTCACAATTCTAGGCGATTGTTCACCAGATTTGAAAGAGGGAATCGAGACAATGATATTGGTATGTTCAATTTCAGAAACGAGCATGGTTTGATGGGTCTCAGGTTGATGTTCTCGTCGGAGGGGATGACCGGAACCGACAATTAAACCATAAATCCATGCTCATTCGGCAATTGAACATACCAATGTCATCGTCTCGATTCCCTCTTTCAAATTCGGTGAACAATCTCCTAGAATTGTGACTTTCAGCTAACGGCGTTAGTGTGACTTAACGGAGGGTGCAATGAGAAAAATAAATTAAAAGGTGGGACTGGTGGGAAGAATAACCTTAGGTGAGATTATTATTGGCCAACAACACAAAGGTGGGATTATTACAATCCGATTTTCCTAATATTTTATATAGAATTAGATACTTTATAAAAGTTAACGTTTTAAAAACTTGATAATACTATAAGAAATCGAGAAATCAATAATGAAAGCTGTGTTTTTAATTATGAGGTAACGTTTTGCATTTTAAAATTATCACGTTATATTCATACACGTAAACATGCCTAATCTGATCTGATAAAAACGTTTATGTTTATAATGAATTTCAAACAAAGGTTTCATGTAATTACGTGAACTAATCATGATTAAATTAGATGAAAGTGAACCTTCTTCTACAAAAAGTATTTGACATATTGTTGTGACACCCGGCAAATTCTGGTTAACAACATGGTCTAGATTAAAGTCTACCTTAGCGAGTCACGCGTATATTATACTTAACGAGGGTTATCTAGATAGCTAGATAGGACATACGAGCATTATCTCGGGTTATGAGATGCTTTGACTCCTTGTGTGGGTCGGGTTCTGACTCCTTGTGTGAGTTAACGTGTGATTGCATGATTAGTGAACCTCGGACGTTGGTGAATAATAAACTTAGGTGTCTCGGTGATATCTGACAACTTATGTGAAAACCATACGTGATTATGTGAACCTAGACCGAACACGTTAATAAAAAAAATTATTAAAAGTGGAGCGTGAGGTGGATTAGGGTCTTAACGCATGGGGTTACACTTGTTACGGTCCGTAATAACGAAAACGTCGAAGGATAACGCGTCGGGAGGCGAAACGAGGCAAAAGCGCGCCACCCGGACCTGTGAGCGGCCGCTCACAGGCTCCGAGCGGCCGCTCGAAGGGCACTGACGGGTTTAAACCGCCTCAAACTCGTATTTAAACATCCTTAACTCCCATGCAGCCCTCATACTCAACCCTAATCGCCCCCTTACTGCCCCACACGAATATTTCACTCCAAAAACACCTGCTAAGGCTTAAGATCATCAATTGGGAGGCTCCAAGGCGCGCGATTGATTGATTTGAAGAGCTAAGGGTATAACTCATGATTTCTTACGCTTTTTACTTTATGTTTGATTGTAAAAATCCTATAACAAGTTTGTCCAGGTCTGATTGGATTTAATAAACATTTAAACATGAGTCTTTTTGAAGATTAAACGGATTAAACCTATTAATAAACGCGTAGTA
This sequence comes from Ambrosia trifida, assembly GCA_028751855.1. NCBI lineage: Eukaryota > Viridiplantae > Streptophyta > Magnoliopsida > Asterales > Asteraceae > Ambrosia > Ambrosia trifida. The sequence continues at coordinate 64,306,050 of CM054125.1, forward strand.
ACATCATAGGATGCTTGTTGCGCAAGTTATTGGTGTTTTGATCTTAAAAGCTTTGATCTTGACATGTCTGATAATAGGATCTGATGGGAATAGGTATTAGGAAAGTTGTATGATGATTATTAGGTATTATTGATTGATAATATGCAACTAGGGTTTGATATAATTGATGATATTGTACGATCAGAATCTGGACAGATTCTGAAAGTCGAATTGTAGGGTCTGTTTCGTGGCTTGAAAACAATTGATTTGATCGATTCTTTGCATGATTGTAACGTACATGGTCTTAGCTTTTCATAATGGGCAAAACCATCGAATTTGGACGTCGTTTGAGTCGTTTTTGGAATTTTAATTGATTAGGGGTCATATCAGATTTTCGGATTTGTAAATTGGGTTAACTTTAAATGGTCATAACTTGAGATTTACAAGGAATTAGATTATGAAATTTTTACAGTAGGTCAATACTGGAAAAATAGAGCTTTTCCAAGTGGATTCATATCGTTTGGATGAATACACAATTTTTAAGAATTTTCCTACTAAACTGACCTGTTGAGGAGATTTTCTGGACCTAGCTGTGTTGTACGAATTTTCATAATTTTTGTGTTTGGAATTGAGACAAAAAAAAAATAGGTATTGTCGAGTGAATCCCAAAGTAAATTCAGTAAAAATTTGGGAGGTTAACTCACTGGTTTGCTATTTTAAATAAATTAGTTTTGATGGCGCACAATCTGTCCTGAAAACACAGATTGTGTATTATGTGCTTCTGTGATTAATTGAGGTCTTAGGTGGTATGGAATTGACATGTAACTGAAGTACACTTGTCTGAGACACATACGGAATGTAGAAACTAATTGTAACCAACGTATTCACCAACGGGTCCGTAGGGTTTACTATTGCATGTAGAATCACTAGGCGTCGCATACACACTTTTTGAACATTTAAAACGCCTTGGACAAACGAGTTATATGGGTAATGATATTACGCCTATACTCACTAAGCGACACTGTTATTAGGGTGTCGGTAGCATATATTGCTTGCTGTTCGGATTCTTTGCTTGCACGTTAAGGTGAGTTTACGGCCCCTCTTTTAAACTGGTTTTATACTTTCGGGGGAGAAAACATGTGTTAAAACGATTATTTGGTAACTACTGTCATACTATGGGTTTCTATTGTGTACTACACGATCTTTGGAAGTCCCGGGGGGAACCATGAATGTGCGGGTTTGCACAACGGGGAAATGTGAATAGCGCTATTGGGAGTGACCAACCCCGCTCGTCGACTTGGAGGGTCGGCGGGTGCATATTGTCTCAAACAGGAACAACAGGAACAACAGGAACATACATCGGGCATACTTTTGGTATTCGCGTTAGTAATGGTTTTCCAATCGTGGTAGTAACAAAACGTACGCCTAGCTAGCGTATACTGGTTTTCTATTTGTTATAGTATGGACAGGTGGACTTGGTACTTGGATACAAAACCTGTAAACTCACCAGCATTTTTGTGCTGACGTAAACTTTTACATGTTTTCTCAGGTCGCTAAGGTAGCACAATGGAACTAGGGCGCACGCGTCTGCACGGCGTCTAGTTAGAGTCGCATGGTTTTCATATGTTGAACAATTGGTTTACTTTTGAGATACTGTTTTGAATAAGCTTCCGCTGTAAACGGGAATTTTAAACTATGTTTTGAAATTGCATTTATATTCATTTAGACTTGTTTATTGTGATCGTTGGTTTGGATCCTGGTTTGTCATGCGCCTCGCGGTAAAACCCCGCAAGTGGATTTTGAGGGTGTGACAGATTGGTATCAGAGCCAATGGTTATAGTGAACTAGGACTGCATGTAGGGTCTAGTCTATAGCCGAGTCGCACACACTAGACGATCACATGGTACTAAACGTTATAGTGGTTTACGTATGGTCTTGTCGGGGTGTCTCTAAATCGTTGGTCTTTCTATGTTACATCATCCGTTCTATCTTAGGTTGGGTTACTTGTTTTCTAGGCAGTGAGGTCTGTTGGAGTAACTCGTGTGCTCTTGAGATTTGTCCAAGGCTCGGACATCTCCCTTTCGCACTCCAATAGAAACACTTGTCATGAACTACCGTAGTATTACGGTGTATAGCTAAGAGTCTATGTTCGGTGATTTGAACTTTGAACTAGGAGAACACTTGGAGGACCATGTAGAACGTTTTATCATTTTGGGTGCACACAAAATCATAAAACGAAATGCATGGAAGCCCTGGTGAGCTCTGGGTTTGAGGGGATAGTCCTGGATTGGATCTAGCTTTGATCTTGTGAACATTAGTGGTTATCCTTATCTGCGAAACTAAATTTTCTCGTCCTTTTTGTCGGAAACATGTCTGGAGTGCGAGGAGGACGTGGAGGTGGCCGCGCTGGTGGGCGTGGTGGTGGCGGTCGTGGTGGTGGCGGTCGTGGTGGTGGCGGTCGTGGAGGTGTGGAACCTCAAGATGACTGGGTCTGAGATTGAGAAGTATACGGTAAGGCGTAATGAGTTGGCAGTGCTGTGTCCTGATCTGCATGTGCCAGAGTTCAGGAGGATTGAACACTATGCCTCGGGGTTAGTACCGGAAATTGCAGGGTTAGTGGCTGCTGGGAATCATCCTACTTATGCGGAGGTAGTTCGATCGGCCCATAGGATGACCAACTTAAAGGTGAATGAGGGGATTTTGCCTGCGAAAGGTTCGACTGTTAAGGCCCCAGAGAACAACAAGCGCAAGTGGGAGAACGACGGGAAAGGATCTGGGTCTACACAGCAGGGTAAAAGGTTTGATAATGGAAGTTCATCTTCTTCGGGTAACAAGCAGGGTGGTTATGCGGGAAAACTGCCCAAATGCAACAAGTGTGGACGCCATCATCAAGGGAACTGCGACAGTAACCGTTGCCACCGCTGCCAGCGAACAGGGCATTATGCTAAGGATTGTCGGGCTACACTTCCATCGACTCAGGCTCCGACTAACAGCTCAGCTCCGACTACTCAGGGGACTACAGGGAAACAAGGATGCTACGACTGTGGTGACACTGGGCATTACAAGAAGGATTGCCCAAAACTGAAGCAGGGTGGGAACAACGGGAATGGGAACAACGGGGGCGGCGGCAGAAATGCACGTGCCTTCGTCATTGGAGCTGCTGAGGCTAGACAGGACCCTGACACAGTCACCGGTACTTTCCTTCTCAATAATCGTTCTGTTAGTGTGTTATTTGATTCCGGTGCCGACAAGAGTTTTGTATCCATGGATGTTAGTCGACTGCTAGATGTAGTACCCGTACCATTAGAGACTAAGTATATTATTGAGTTGGCTGACGGTAAAAAGATTGAAGCTACTAGTGTCCTTCGGGAGTGCCAATTAGAGTTGTCGGGTTTAACGTTCCCCATCGATCTTATGCCGGTACCTTTGGGTAGTTTTGACGTTGTGGTAGGCATGGATTGGTTGTCTTTGTATCGCGCGGAGATTGTCTGTTATGATAAGGTTATTCGGATTCCTCTCCCTGATGGAGAATTCCTTTCTGTGTACGGTATCAAGGGTGGTGTTTCGCTAAACATCATCTCTAGCATGAAAGCCCTTAAGTGTCTTCGAAAGGGTTATCCAGCCGTTTTGGCGCTTTTATCTGTTTCCTCTGGTGATGAGAAGAAGATCGACGATATTCCGGTTGTACGCGAGTTTCCTGATGTGTTTCCCGATGATTTACCTGGTCTTCCTCCCCATCGTCAGGTTGAGTTCGGTATCGACCTCGTACCGGGAGCTGCTCCTATTGCTCGGGCCCCCTATCGTCTTGCACCTCCCGAGATGCAGGAATTGTCCAGTCAGTTACAGGAACTCTTGGACAAGGGTTTCATCCGGCCAAGTTCTTCCCCTTGGGGAGCCCCGATTTTATTTGTTAAGAAGAAGGATGGGAGTTTCCGATTGTGTGTGGACTACAGAGAACTGAACAAATTGACCGTCAAGAACCGTTATCCTCTTCCACGTATTGATGATCTATTCGACCAGCTTCAGGGTTCTAGTTATTATTCCAAGATCGACTTGAGGTCCGGTTATCACCAGCTGCGCGTCAGGGAGGCTGACGTTGCAAAGACTGCTTTTCGAACACGTTATGGCCATTTCGAATTCTTGGTCATGCCTTTCGGTCTCACGAACGCACCGGCGGTTTTTATGGACTTGATGAACCGCGTCTGTAAACCATATTTGGACAAATTCGTCATTGTGTTTATTGATGACATTCTGATCTACTCCAAGAACGAGACCGAACACGGGGAACATCTGCGGTTAGTTTTGGAACTCTTGCGACGGGAACAACTTTACGCCAAGTTCTCAAAGTGTGACTTTTGGTTACGCGAAGTTCAATTCCTAGGACATGTGGTCAATGAACTAGGGATACATGTCGATCCAGCTAAGATCGAAGCGATCAAGGACTGGGGAGCACCAAAGACGCCAACTGAGGTGCGGCAATTCCTAGGCCTTGCGGGCTATTATCGTCGTTTCATTCAGGGGTTCTCGAAGATTGCTCAACCCCTCACCACTCTCACTCAGAAGGATAGGAAGTTCGACTGGGGTGAATCACAAGAGTCAGCGTTTGAAGAACTGAAGTCTAAACTGTGTTCTGCTCCTATTTTGTCTTTACCTGAGGGTCCTGACGATTTTGTTGTTTACTGTGATGCTTCCATTCATGGACTCGGTTGCGTGTTGATGCAACGCGAGAAAGTGATTGCGTATGCTTCTCGTCAACTCAAAGTGCATGAGAAGAACTACACCACTCATGATTTGGAGTTGGGTGCCGTGGTATTCGCGTTGAAAATTTGGAGACATTACTTGTACGGTACCAAATGCACCATCTACACCGACCACAAGAGTCTCCAACACATTTTCGACCAACAACACTTGAACATACGGCAACGCCGTTGGATCGAACTTTTGAACGACTATGATTGTGCTATTAAGTACCATCCTGGCAAGGCGAATGTTGTAGCAGACGCCTTGAGCAGGAAGGAATCTACTAAACCTCGTCGCGTTCGGGCGTTGCAGCTCACCATCCATTCGTCGTTACCTGATCAACTCCGTTCTGCCCAGTTGGAAGCTTTGAAGGAGGAAAACCTTAAAGCTGAAACCATGCACGGTGCCGACAAGCACCTAGAGCGAAGGCCTGATGGCCTGCACTATTTCGCAGAACGTATATGGGTTCCTTTGTTCGGGGGACTACGGGAGCTTGTCCTTGATGAGGCTCATAAGTCCCGGTATTCTATTCATCCTGGTTCGGATAAGATGTACCAAGATCTGAAGGTGCTTTACTGGTGGCCAAACATGAGGTCGGACATAGCCTCATACGTGAGCAAATGCTTGACCTGTGCTAAGGTCAAGGTGGAATACCAGAAACCGTCGGGTCTCCTGCAACAACCTGAAATTCCGGAATGGAAATGGGAACGGATTACTATGGATTTTGTCACACAACTTCCTAAATCACCAAGCGGGAACGACAAGATATGGGTGATTGTCGATCGGTTGACGAAATCAGCTCATTTTCTTGCTATTAAGGAGACCGACACCATGGATCGTTTGGCTCGTCTTTACTTGAAAGAAGTTGTTTCTAAGCACGGGGTACCAGTTTCTATTATCTCGGATCGTGACTCCCATTTTACTTCTCACTTCTGGAAGTCTTTGCACAAGGCTTTGGGTACCCAACTAGACATGAGTACGGCTTACCATCCACAGACTGACGGTCAGAGTGAGCGTACGATTCAAACTTTAGAAGACATGCTGCGGGCATGTGTGATCGATTTTGGGAAGGGTTGGGAAGCTCATCTACCGTTGGTAGAATTCTCGTATAATAACAGTTATCACACGAGCATCAAGGCAGCTCCGTTCGAAGCACTGTACGGACGGAAATGCCGTTCTCCTCTTTGCTGGGCTGAAGTGGGTGAGAGTCAACTCACTGGGCCTGAACTAGTGTACGAAACTTCGGAAAAGATCGTACAGATTCGTAATCGGTTGGCGGCGGCACGGGACCGGCAAAAGAGTTATGCTGATCAGCGTCGCAAACCACTGGAATTCCAAGTCAATGACAAGGTACTTCTAAAAGTCTCACCGTGGAAGGGCGTCATACGCTTTGGGAAGCGTGGCAAACTCAATCCACGGTATGTCGGACCATTTACGATCCTGGAACGGATTGGACCGGTGGCATATCGTCTTGATTTACCGACGGAGCTCGGTAACGTACATAACGTCTTTCACGTGTCAAACTTGAAGAAGTGTCTGGCTGACGAGTCTCTCATCGTTCCACTGGAAGAGATCAAGGTTGATGATCGTCTTCGGATTGTGGAAGAACCTGTGGAGATTCTGGATTACAAGATTCGTAGCCTACGTCACAGCAAGATTCGTATCGTTAAGGTTCGGTGGAACTCGGACCGGGGACCAGAGTATACTTGGGAACGGGAGGATCAGATGAAGTCTAAATATCCTCATCTCTTTCCTAAGGAAGCGTTCGAGTCGAGACATGTCTCTTCGGCAGCTGAATGAATCTCGGGTCGAGATTCCTTTTAACGTGGGGATGATGTGACAACTCGGGTAAATCTCTCTCTTTTGGTTTCTATCTTTTGTTTGTTCCTTCGTTATTTCTTTTGTTCTTTTGGTACTTGAGCAATTTTCGGGACGAAAATTCTTTTAACGTGGGGATGATGTGACACCCGGCAAATTCTGGTTAACAACATGGTCTAGATTAAAGTCTACCTTAGCGAGTCACGCGTATATTATACTTAACGAGGGTTATCTAGATAGCTAGATAGGACATACGAGCATTATCTCGGGTTATGAGATGCTTTGACTCCTTGTGTGGGTCGGGTTCTGACTCCTTGTGTGAGTTAACGTGTGATTGCATGATTAGTGAACCTCGGACGTTGGTGAATAATAAACTTAGGTGTCTCGGTGATATCTGACAACTTATGTGAAAACCATACGTGATTATGTGAACCTAGACCGAACACGTTAATAAAAAAAATTATTAAAAGTGGAGCGTGAGGTGGATTAGGGTCTTAACGCATGGGGTTACACTTGTTACGGTCCGTAATAACGAAAACGTCGAAGGATAACGCGTCGGGAGGCGAAACGAGGCAAAAGCGCGCCACCCGGACCTGTGAGCGGCCGCTCACAGGCTCCGAGCGGCCGCTCGAAGGGCACTGACGGGTTTAAACCGCCTCAAACTCGTATTTAAACATCCTTAACTCCCATGCAGCCCTCATACTCAACCCTAATCGCCCCCTTACTGCCCCACACGAATATTTCACTCCAAAAACACCTGCTAAGGCTTAAGATCATCAATTGGGAGGCTCCAAGGCGCGCGATTGATTGATTTGAAGAGCTAAGGGTATAACTCATGATTTCTTACGCTTTTTACTTTATGTTTGATTGTAAAAATCCTATAACAAGTTTGTCCAGGTCTGATTGGATTTAATAAACATTAAAACATGAGTCTTTTTGAAGATTAAACGGATTAAACCTATTAATAAACGCGTAGTAACATCATAGGATGCTTGTTGCGCAAGTTATTGGTGTTTTGATCTTAAAAGCTTTGATCTTGACATGTCTGATAATAGGATCTGATGGGAATAGGTATTAGGAAAGTTGTATGATGATTATTAGGTATTATTGATTGATAATATGCAACTAGGGTTTGATATAATTGATGATATTGTACGATCAGAATCTGGACAGATTCTGAAAGTCGAATTGTAGGGTCTGTTTCGTGGCTTGAAAACAATTGATTTGATCGATTCTTTGCATGATTGTAACGTACATGGTCTTAGCTTTTCATAATGGGCAAAACCATCGAATTTGGACGTCGTTTGAGTCGTTTTTGGAATTTTAATTGATTAGGGGTCATATCAGATTTTCGGATTTGTAAATTGGGTTAACTTTAAATGGTCATAACTTGAGATTTACAAGGAATTAGATTATGAAATTTTTACAGTAGGTCAATACTGGAAAAATAGAGCTTTTCCAAGTGGATTCATCTCGTTTGGATGAATACACAATTTTTAAGAATTTTCCTACTAAACTGACCTGTTGAGGAGATTTTCTGGACCTAGCTGTGTTGTACGAATTTTCATAATTTTTGTGTTTGGAATTGAGACAAAACAAAAATAGGTATTGTCGAGTGAATCCCAAAGTAAATTCAGTAAAAATTTGGGAGGTTAACTCACTGGTTTGCTATTTTAAATAAATTAGTTTTGATGGCGCACAATCTGTCCTGAAAACACAGATTGTGTATTATGTGCTTCTGTGATTAATTGAGGTCTTAGGTGGTATGGAATTGACATGTAACTGAAGTACACTTGTCTGAGACACATACGGAATGTAGAAACTAATTGTAACCAACGTATTCACCAACGGGTCCGTAGGGTTTACTATTGCATGTAGAATCACTAGGCGTCGCATACACACTTTTTGAACATTTAAAACGCCTTGGACAAACGAGTTATATGGGTAATGATATTACGCCTATACTCACTAAGCGACACTGTTATTAGGGTGTCGGTAGCATATATTGCTTGCTGTTCGGATTCTTTGCTTGCACGTTAAGGTGAGTTTACGGCCCCTCTTTTAAACTGGTTTTATACTTTCGGGGGAGAAAACATGTGTTAAAACGATTATTTGGTAACTACTGTCATACTATGGGTTTCTATTGTGTACTACACGATCTTTGGAAGTCCCGGGGGGAACCATGAATGTGCGGGTTTGCACAACGGGGAAATGTGAATAGCGCTATTGGGAGTGACCAACCCCGCTCGTCGACTTGGAGGGTCGGCGGGTGCATATTGTCTCAAACAGGAACAACAGGAACAACAGGAACATACATCGGGCATACTTTTGGTATTCGCGTTAGTAATGGTTTTCCAATCGTGGTAGTAACAAAACGTACGCCTAGCTAGCGTATACTGGTTTTCTATTTGTTATAGTATGGACAGGTGGACTTGGTACTTGGATACAAAACCTGTAAACTCACCAGCATTTTTGTGCTGACGTAAACTTTTACATGTTTTCTCAGGTCGCTAAGGTAGCACAATGGAACTAGGGCGCACGCGTCTGCACGGCGTCTAGTTAGAGTCGCATGGTTTTCATATGTTGAACAATTGGTTTACTTTTGAGATACTGTTTTGAATAAGCTTCCGCTGTAAACGGGAATTTTAAACTATGTTTTGAAATTGCATTTATATTCATTTAGACTTGTTTATTGTGATCGTTGGTTTGGATCCTGGTTTGTCATGCGCCTCGCGGTAAAACCCCGCAAGTGGATTTTGAGGGTGTGACAATTGTAATATGCAAAAATTTGATATCGAATTGTTATGATGATTTTAATACATTATAATTTAGTTGAATGACTATTAATAGAAAAAACTCTGGATGTTTGATAGATAAGTATTATTTGATAATTTGTGTCAAATATCATAATAAAATTTTGTATTCCTAATACCCTAAGAGGAAAGGATTGAAAATGGAAACTTATGTTATGGACAAAAGCGAAGTTTCTTTATTGGTTCTATTTTTATATACGTTTGAATGTAAGTTTTGTTAAAAAGAGAATTGTGTGTGATAATATACAAGTCATCTAAGCATAGGCGAATAAGTCATTAAAGTTTGTTTTTAGTTTTCTATTTCCTTTTTTATGTGTTTATGTTACGGTTTTGACCTACTTAACTTTTTCTATGATAATTTTTAACATTTTTTAATACGGTGAGTGAACTCGCCGCCACACGTGTGCATGATTCAATGTTTTTGCCTATTTTTTGTTTTTTTAACAGTCTCACCGCAACGCGCGGGTTTCCCACTAGTTCACCATAATACCTGCTAAACTATGTCTAGTTACATAGATTAGCCTAAACTAGTAACCCTAATCATGATTAGTAGTATAAACATTCCCTAAAACATCTAGTTCCATACTAACTATAACCAAGCTTAATTGAAATGTAAACTCAAAACCCAATCGACATTTCATCTAGTTCTCGATCTAAAATGGATAAATCAAGGCAATGAATTCCTTGAAATGGTTACATATGTATTTAACCATATTTTAAAATTTATAAATATGGGTATATAAAATAAAACAACTTGAGTCAGCTCACGAGCCAAGCTTAGGCTCAGTTCATTTATAATTTGTGATAAATAAGCTAAGCTCATTTACAGCCAGGCCGATTTCGAGTGGTGAAAAGAATTTATAAAATTTAAACTCTATTGCTTACCAGTTTAACAAAAAATAGGCATGGAAAACATGGTTATATTTCTTAAGCATGGAGACTTCTCTATTAATGGTGGTTTGCTATACGAATTTTGGTATCAACACCAATGTAGGCCAAGCTAAAAAGTCAAATAATAAGGGTCTTATAAGGGTTAAATGATAATGAAACATTTTCATGCATTAGTAAATTACGATGTGGTTTAAGGAGGTCCTCAATCATGTAACTAGCAATTCAGATCGCACTGCGTTTCAAGGTTTGATAGGTTTTGAGATTATCGCATGTGTAAGTGACCTGACCAATATGTATTACTAAAGAAAATTGAATAAAATAAATTTAAAATTTAAAATATTAAATTCAATTAATCAAAAAATATTAAATGTTATGTGACCTGTTCTGATCCATTGTTTTGACCTGAACCCGTTTTAACTCAAACCAAACAGACCCTTTATATGTGACTTGTTCTGGCGCCACACGTTGCCCGACCCGACCAATACGTATTATTAAAAGAAAATTGAATGAAAGAAATTAAAGCTAAAATATTAAATTCAAATAATTAATAAACATTAAATATCTATTCTATCTATATAATAATTGAGGTCACTTGGGTTAAATGAAGGCTTAGGAGAGAGTTTAAGGTATCCATATTGAATATGGAGCTCCAACTTGCTCCCTATAAATAGTCTTTTCTACATTTTAATTTCCTACATTCTTCCATTACACTCTCAAATCCTCACTAACAAATCTTCCAAACCACATTTATCACTCTTCTTTTTATTCATTGTTCCTTCTAGGTATGTCTCTTTTTCACGTAGATTGAAGGAAGTTCATCCATTGTAACGTGTTCCGATTCATAAACGTTAAAAATAGGCATATCATATGATCCTCAAACCTGGAAAACTTTTATGTTATCGTAACATCAATCAATTACTTTGACATAAACCGGTTTAATATTCAAAGAGGAAATCGTGTTTTATAAAGGTTAGTAATAATATGGAATCACTTCAGAATGTGGAAACAATATTCAAACCTTTATGAAGAAATCGTGGTTTATAAAGGTTCCAGATTCGTTTTCTTTATGTCATCGTTTTGTAAAGTAATCGGATGGTATATATTGACTCTTTTTTGATGTTTTTTCATTTGATTAATATGGAACCACTCTTTTTTGTAAAGGAATCGGTTAGTTATAATATGGTATCACTTCTGAAAGTGCAAACGATCTTCAAACCGTTGTGAAGAAATATATTGAATGTTTAGATGATTTTCATTTTAATACTAGAATACCATCCACCGCTGCAACTAAAAGGTATGTGGTAGATCTTTTTTTTGTGTGTGTGTGTTTATTAATGCGAAGTAGCTATTTTTCTAAAAGCAGAATGTCATTGTTTATATCTTTTATTATTATGTGTTTGTGATTAGTGATGTTAACTATTATGTTGGATGGGATGCATGACTTTTAAGGTCGAGATATGATGTTTGTTAGGACAAAAAGGATTGGTGAAACCACTTTTGCAAACCTTAGTCTAATTCACTTCTGTCAAAATACTCTAAGTATAGAACTGCTGAAGACAAATGATCAAACTGCTGAAGAAGAGATTCAGAAGTGCTGAAGAAGAAAAGTCATCAGAAGTTCTGAAGTTCAAACCAGACACTTCTGCTGAAGAACTACTAAAGACAAACTACTCATCAGTAGTTTGTCATTCATCAGTACTTACAGAAGATCTTTTTCACCGCCTTTGTATATCAGTAGTTTAATACTTTAGTATTTCTTTTTGCTTTATGTACAAGTTGTGACATCCGGTAATTTTCTTTTCGTTCTGTTCTTTTCGTTTCTTTCTTTTTGGGGCTTTGCGCAATTTTCGGGACGAAAATTCTTTCAACGTGGGGATGATGTGACACCCGGCATGTTCGGCTTAAACATATTAGTAACATCTAAGTCTACCTTAGCGAGAAACGTTTATAAACAAACTTAACTGGGTTAGTTGAGTCGGGTCAAGTTAGGATTGTCCAAGGTACAATGATCTGGAGGATCATTGGGAGTCGTTTTGGTAATACACTAGTACCGGGTTCCGTTGTTGGTGACATTACATGAACTAATTAAGTATATGTGTAGATTATGGGTCGTGTGGTGGATTATATACATAGATGTGTTTAAATGATGTGTAAATGATTATCTGTGCTTAAATGTGTTAAATATAGACTAAGGATGCATGCTTATGTGTTAAGATGTGTTAGAATGCGTTAAACACGACAAACTGGAAAACTAGTTAAAAAGGGATCTTGGTTCGACCACTTCGAGTGGTCGAAGGAGAAGTAATTGTCTGGTTCGACCCTTGTAAATGGGAGAACCAGGGAAGTGGAATTTAAGGAATTCCCTTCGACCAGACAGGGCTCATTCGACCCTGTGAAAGGGTCGAAGGAGACCACCTTCGACCAATGAATTGGGGCGAAGGAGGATTAGTATAAATACCAACCTTTGTCATTTTTCATCATTTCACAAACCCTAACCGTCCCAAAACGCTCTCAAACGATCTTAAACACTAAGGAAGGAGTTTTTGCTCTTCTTTTTCATAATCTAACCTATCTACAACATCTAAACAAGAATCCAAGGTGTGTTCATAATCCTAAACCTTTTTAAAAGCATTTTGATTCATTTTCATCTAACCCTAATTGTCCAGATCTGTTCTAAGGGTGTTTTTATGATTAAAAACCTTTTAAACATCTTTCTAAATCAAAACATGATCATTTAACATAGGTTTTCATGATGAATAACATATGTAAATTGTGTATTATGTGGTGTTATGTGTTGTTCAATGATTTGCTGCTATATCTATGATAGAAACATGATATAGGATTGTTATTAATGTTGGAATATTGTTGTCTAGGGTTAGGATTGGATATGATGATATTTGGGGGTTTTATTGGATCAAAACTTGATGTATGATATTTATGATCAATAGAATGGATAAGAAAGATCGGATAATCTACAAACTGAGTATTTTAAGCTAAGCATGAATCGATTTCAAAAGTTTCCAAATTGGGTAAATTATTCATGCATGAAAGTGATGTTTCCATAATCTTTACCATTTTGGGAAAGGGCTGAAACGGACGTATTATCGGGGGAAATCGGTGGGGTTTTGTAGGGATAAGTTATCCATGCTTGACTGCTGTGTTTGATGATGTTTCAAATCGTTTTGAATGTGTTTGAAGCGTTTTTAGGAAAAATTGCACAACAGGGGCGAACCTGGCCTCCTTCGACCGATCGAAGGTGCGAAGGAGGAAGACCAGGGTCGAACCTGAGTTTTTGTTGGGCGAATGAGGTAAAACGGGCGAAGGAGACTAAAAAGGTGCGAAGGAGACTTAAAACTGACTGGTTCGACCGTTCTGATGCAGAAATGAGATTTTTGATACAAACTAAGTGTTTTATGCTTGAACCTTGTGTGTAATCTATGAGTACTTGATTAGTTAGGGTAATGGGTCACCAACGGGATGTCGGGTCGGTCTAGTGTGTCGGTTAAACATTTAAACACGTTTTAAAACATACTTGGTTACGATCTGGACAATCAGGGACTAGATAACCTTATGGTTATTAGTCGGAACACTTATGTGAACATTTTGATAGATCTCCGGTAGAGGGATTATCAAGGGCTAAACATCTTTACTTGTAATTGAAGAACGCTATCTAAGATGAGTTCACGGCCCCACTTTTACTGCTTTAACTTTTGGGGGAGAAAACATGCGCTAAACTGTTTTGGTAACATATGTCATACTATGGCTTTTAACTTTATATTGCTATACGATCTTTGGAAAGTCCCGGGGGAAACCATGAATGTGCGGGAATGCACAACGGGGGAAATGTGGATAGATCTATTGGGCGTGACCTGCCCCACTCGTCGGCTTGGAGGGCCGGGCGGGTGCATATTGTCTCGAACAGGTACATTGGTATCATGCTGAACATACGGGCTGCTTAAACATGCTAAACATTGCTAAACGTGTCTAGTAATTGTAACACCCCAACCGATGGCGGAAACATCGGGATGTCACGTAGTGATGATTGTTCAGTAGCTCATGGTGAATAATAAATTTCATTAAATGATTTAAATAAATTACATACAATTGTTCTACAAGAATTCGTACATCAAAATGAATAATACTATGCACACATCTTCAAGCATTAACTCAAATCCTCAAGCAAATAGAACCTGAAACATGTTAAGTTGAAAATATTTTGGGTCAACAAAAGTTGGTGAGAATTACATAGGTTTTTGATAATTGAATAAAAATGTTGTGCAATTCATGTGTCATGTCAATCTAGTCCATATGTGAGAACATACTAGAAATAAATCGAGTGCATAACCAACCCTGATGACTGTTATAATATGATACATACCATACGCTCATGGTCCACTTGAATATGTTATACGATAACAAACACCCACGCTACCTTTGTAGGAGGCACGTATCCGGGTGGGATTGTCAGTCCAATAGATCTATCAATGTATACCGTCGGCTTGTACGGAGTTAATGATTATGCTAGAATGGTGCTTACTCTAATCATGCTCAAGACATAATGCCACATAGAAAACACATAGACACATTGATGATTGAATTGCATAAATGATGTTGTAACATGTTTCACCCCAAAAATGGTGATAAATAGAAAAGGGGCTATGTAAAACTCACCTTGGTAAAATGTTATATCTGTTGGAAAATTTGAATAATTGTGTTGCCCAATGTATCAACTATCACCCTATAATGAGGTAATAAATATGTCTAAGTCTATCAAGTCTACAAATGTATAAGTTTCTAGGGCTTCGAATTGGGGATAAATGCTCGTTTGATTATTATTAAAAATATTCAACAATTGAGAGAAATTTAGTAAATAATTAACCAAAAATCTTTTTATGAAATTTTAAGTCCAAGATGGTCACAAGAATATGTTTAAAGTATAAAAATAATTTTTATAAAATTATTTTCTTTAAAATAGATTATTAAGTCTATTTATTACAAATTGTCAACTTTAACTTTAATAATTTAAAAATACTAAAATTAAAGAATTATTAGTTTAAAATTTATATTTCTGTTCTAAATGATCAGAAATAATTTCTATAAAATTTTGGTGCAAAAATATTAAAAATTGGATTTATTATGATTTAATTATGATTAAAACTAACAAAAATTGATTAAAAAAATTAAATAAATGATTTTTCAGAAATAAAAATCATTTCTGAAAAGCTTAATGTTATAAAAACTTAAAATAATTTTTGTGGAAATTAATAAGATCGTTTTGATATTTTTATAGATTTTTATAAATAAAATAGAATAAACTTGATTTATTTATTATATATATTAAATAAATAAATTTTTGAAAACTAAAAATTGGGTGTTGAACTTTTTCATCAGATTAACATAATATAATTTTTGTAGAATTTATAAAAGGGTTTTGGTATTTTAAAATGAATTTTAAATATATAAATGAATATATATATAAGTTAAGCTTTTAAAAAAAATAGGATGGTGCTTGTGGGACTCGAACCTGGCCATCTGGCCGGTTCATGTCTTTGTGAAAGGAGGCCAACCAACTGATCTGTTGATTAGTTGGTGTTGAATATTGTTTCGAAATAATTAAATACACACAGTAGCAGATCCCATTATCCCCAAATCAGAAGTTACGAGCCCTAGATTATCCAATCAAGCGATTCACACATCAATAACCTGATTAATCTTAGGGTTTATGATGTGTGAATGCCGATAATCAAAACCCACTGAAAAAATTCAAACTTACAATTATGTATCGGGTATAATTGGACAGTCAACGATATAGTCAAATCGCGATTCGAGATCAAGAACAGAGTGTTTATTGTGAAGAATAGGAGGTAGAGAAGAGATTATTGGCGAGTTGTGAAGGCTTGGGGATGACCAATTTATAGTGTGGATGTCCAGGTTGTTTAATTGGAAGGTTTGACCCGTTGTTAATGGTTGACGCGTTAATGATTAATTTTGGTATCAATTGACTGAAATTAATCGTTTTGCTGAGTCAAGGATGGCCGAAAATCATGTAATCTTACCATGTTTGCATAATTAATAGCTAAATCAAAGGTTTGTTAAAAAAAATATTATAATCAGCTGCTGCTGCTGTTTCGCGAACAAGGGAAAAGGAAAAAGGAAAACTGAAGTGGTGTTATATATATTAGTTGCCGGGATTAAATCAAAACAAGGGTCTGGCCCAGGTGGTTAAAGCGTGTGTGTGTGTCTGCCTTGGCTCGGGTTCGAAACCCGGCTGAGGCGTGTTTCTTATTTTTTTTTTTTAAAACAGAGGTGGTGGGTTAGTGGGCTGGATCCACAACAATGGAGGAGATGGGCCGAGTCCTTTGGGCCGCTGAGTCTGGGCTCCGGTTTCCAAAAGAAAGGGAGGAGAGTTTGGGCTGGGTTAAGGGGCTCTTGGTGTTGGACTAGGCCATTGTTGTATTGTTTTGTTCTATCACTCACTTTTTTTTTTAAAACTTAATGTATTATTATTATAATAAAAAAATCTTTATATTTATATATATATATATATATATATATATATTTAAAAAGCTACAAAATAATTAAATGTAAATTTTAATAATAGAACTTGTCGTTTAATCCAAATTATATGTAACGTATAATTATTAAATGCGAATGTTACAGTCTCCCCTACTTTTAGGAACTTCGTCCCGAAGTTAAAGGAAGACACTAGGTTAGCAATTGGTCGACTACCGAAGACCTTGATAAAATTTCACACTACCTTAATGTACCTGTAAATTCATGATTACGTTCCGGACCGTAATTACCAATTTACCTTACATTAGGGTTTTGCGTCCTTTTATGACTCTACCGATTGTTGAGCAGGTCTGATAGTCCCCACCAGTCGTTGAGCAGGTGGTAGGGCCTCTCCCAACTGTTGGAAAGACATGATGACCTCTACCAATCATTAAGTAGGTTGTTTGGTAGTCAACTAATTGTCGTACAAGTAAGCAAGTATGATTATAGATATAGCAATTAGTTCACATTTAAACAAGCACGCACACAGATGTTATGATAATACTTGAATTTATTATTTGAAAATAAAATGTCAATACATGGAATTAAAGAGAAAAATAGACATCATTCAGATAGTAGAGTTTGCTGTTAAGTAGCTGGAGGGTCCCAAGTGGGTTATTTGGAGCAGCAAGGGTGTTTGTAGCAGAAATTCGGCAAGCGTCCGCAAGATGTCCATACCTTTGACAATTGGTACATTGACGGCAGGGCACTTGGGTTGGATGGTGATACTGGCAGGTGTCACACTTAGGTAGCTTCCCGCGGTATTGTTTCTTGTTGGGTGGGGTAGTGGTGTCTTTTGCAAAATTCCTGGCCTTGCGCTTTCCGTTGGTTGAGGCCTCAATTTTGATTTTAACGGCAGGTTGAGGAGTATCTTTTGCAACAGTTTTCTTCTCCCCTTTCCGGGTCAGGGTTCCTGCCTTTACATGATCGTCTGTTAAGGTGGCAGCCAACCGCTTTGCTTCCTCCAAAGTAGCAGGGTTGGTGGGTTGATTAGGGTTTGGGGTCTCGCGACATGTGTTGACCAGATGACCATACCTACCACAATTGGTGCACAAGCGACACGCTGAAACAGTGGGATGATGTCGATTGCATGTGTTACACAATGGAAAGTTTCTTGTATAAGGCTTCTTGTTAGAAACTTGGGTAGTGAGGTTTACATCAGGATCCCTGGTCTTACGTTTCTGATTCTTGGTAGTTACCGCGGCCACGATACTTGTTTTCTTGCCTTTCCGAACTAAGGTCCTGTTCCTTTCGTGATTTCCAACGCCATTTCCAATGCCATTCCCATCCATTTGGATGTCTTGAGTCAACAAGTTAGAAACCAGAGTTGTGATTTGTTGCGCCAATTGTTGGGAAATAATCGCAGCTAGTTGGGCATCACTCCCATTAATGTGGTTAGTGTTGTGGTTGTTGCTATTCACTTCATCTTGATTGTCACTATTGTTAAGGAGAGTGCTGCGACGTGGAGACATGATCTGTAAGAGACACAGTGAAATGAATGAGATTATATAAGGAGTGTAATCATTTATTCATTAAAACGAATAAACGAAAACGTTGACTTATCAAAGATTCTAAATTCTAATAACATATGAAGACATGCTTTAGCCTATAAGTGAACACTCATCCTGAGAATTCCCAGGTAGGCATCCGGGTCCCTCGTCTGATTGGGATATATGCGCAATGCCAGCCTAGACAGAAGACTCAGAATACAGGCGTTCACCCTTCCAGATTGCACGTGTTCGTTATTAAAATATAGAACTTCGACGAGATCTCAAGGGGGTTCAGGTTAAACCCGAGGAATTTTGTCCTATTAGTCTAAGAGTAGATCCACTGATGGAGAGCAACCTTCTTGTAGGAATGAAAGTAGGGATAAGAAGTAGGAGGGAGATAGAGAATAGCAAGTAAAGGAAGCAAGTACTTGTTAAATCCTATGGTTATAGACTAGATTATTTTTCTAATAACCTAATTCCCTATAACCATGGCTCTGATACCAATCTGTAACACCCCAACCGATGGCGGAAACATCGGGATGTCACGTAGTGATGATTGTTCAGTAGCTCATGGTGAATAATAAATTTCATTAAATGATTTAAATAAATTACATACAATTGTTCTACAAGAATTCGTACATCAAAATGAATAATACTATGCACACATCTTCAAGCATTAACTCAAATCCTCAAGCAAATAGAACCTGAAACATGTTAAGTTGAAAATATTTTGGGTCAACAAAAGTTGGTGAGAATTACATAGGTTTTTGATAATTGAATAAAAATGTTGTGCAATTCATGTGTCATGTCAATCTAGTCCATATGTGAGAACATACTAGAAATAAATCGAGTGCATAACCAACCCTGATGACTGTTATAATATGATACATACCATACGCTCATGGTCCACTTGAATATGTTATACGATAACAAACACCCACGCTACCTTTGTAGGAGGCACGTATCCGGGTGGGATTGTCAGTCCAATAGATCTATCAATGTATACCGTCGGCTTGTACGGAGTTAATGATTATGCTAGAATGGTGCTTACTCTAATCATGCTCAAGACATAATGTGTGACACCCGGCAAACTCAGGTTAGTAACGTTGACTAAACTAGTAAGTCTACCTTAGCGAGTCATGCATATTACGTCCTTAACGGGGTCAGTCGAGTCGGTATGATGATTCTGGGAATCATCGGGGGTCGTTATGATGATCCGCGGGGTCATCGGGAGTCGGTCCATAACTATGGGTACAAGGATCGGCGATTCGTGGAATCGCCGGGCCTAACGCACACACGAGTCTCGAGTCCCGGGAATTGGTGAACGGATGTAAACGTGTTGGATATCATGCATTATATGTTTGGAATCATTATGTGACTTATCGGTATGTGAATACGTGTTTAAATATGTTAAAATAGTGTTTAACGCGCCAAAAACCCATTCCAGCACCTTATAGGCGATTAGGAGACTGGGGGACTCCTAATCGCGTGAACAGTACACGATTACAAATGGGAATGGGGCGAGTAGAGGCCTAATCGCGTGAACAGTGGCGATTAGAGCCCCTACTCGCGAGTAGGTGGCAAATCGCATGAACAGTGGAGCGATTAGGCCCCTACTCGCCTGGTCTGGGTTCCTAATCGCGTATACAGCAGGGCTCGGGTCAAAACACCTATAAATAGAACCCTTAACTCCCCAAACACCTCTAGAACAACCCTAGCAGCTCCCAAGTCGCCCACACACCTTAAAACACCTCTGGAACTCATTTTGCTACAAAAATCACCATCCCCAAGCTTACACACCTTTCTTTAGCAAAACCCAAGGTGTGTTCTTCATCCCTAACCTTTGTAAAGTTGTTATTTTGAGTTCCCCTAAAGTTCCAGACCTTGTTTTACCAAATGTGTCTTTAAAAACCTTTCAAAAGAGTCTTAAACCAAGTTTACACCTTAATGCTTGTTATATGTGAAGTTTACATGCATATGTTGGTCTTATTGGTGATTTTAACATGAATGTTTTCAAGATATGATGGTACTTCTGTTATGTAGAGGTTGTTAGGAAGGTTGTCTTAGAATCTTAGCCATTATTATGGTGTTTTGAAGAAAATGCATATTTTGACCCATTTGTATGTTCTTGAGGATTTAGGATGATTATGGTGTGATTGTTGATGCAATGTTGTTAGGATTCACACTAGGAAGATGTTAGATCAGAGATTTTATGAGTTACATGTTGTAGAGTTTGAAATCTGATTATTTCCATTTAAGGAAAGATAAGGTTGGTAGAAGAAACCTAGTACTTTGCCATTTTAGGAAATAATTGCATAGAACATGCTAGATCAGTGATATGTTGGGGGTTTTTGCTTGAAATGGGTTGGTAAATGATTTAGGTTTGATATTGGGTGTTGTTGCATGTTTCGGATCTGATTTGGAGGGTTTAACGCGCGAAAACTCGTTGTACAGCAGCTGCAGGCGATTAGACATCCTAATCGCCTGAGCTAAGGGCGAGTATGCAGACTTTGGGGCGATTGGGACCCTACTCGCCTGATACATCAGGCGATTAGGCCCCTAATCGCATGTACTGCCTACTCGCGTGTAACCTTCCTAATCGCATGTACTGCTGTCGTGAACGCGTTTTGACATCCCGGAACACGATTTGACACCTAGGAGCATGTTAGGAACCCCGGGATACACCCAATGACTTAGTAAGACGTGTTCGGACCTGTTTATGCGTTAATTGGACATTATGCTAGACTAGGTGAATTGTTACGCGTGCTAAGTGTTTAATTGCATATGTTGCACGATGTCTTGCATTTATCTAACACGTGGGATGTCGGGTCACCAATGGGATGTCGGGTCTCGTCTGGCACGGTCGGTTTAACAGTTAAAGGTGTTTTCAAACGTTTATGGTCACGGTCTGGACATTCGGGGACTAGTTAGCCTGCGGGTTATTAGTCCAATACTTATACACATCTTATGATAGGTCGCCGCTATTTGGGACTATCATAACATAACTACTTAACTGTTTTCAAGTAACGCAAACCAAGGTGAGTGTCACAGCCCCACTTTTACCGTTTTACTTTCGGGGGAGAAACATGCTACTTATTTGACTACTTATCATAGATCATGTTATACTATGGTTACTTTACGTACTATGCGGCTTTTACAGAGTCCCAGGGGGAACCATGAATGTGCGGGGATGCACAACGGGGGAAATGTGGATAGATCTATTGGGCCTTACAAACCCCACCCGACGGCTGGGAGCCGGGCGGGTGCATATTGTCTCTAACACTTTGGGGGTTACCGAGGCATCGGTAATCCCGTCCGTCTGGGCTGGCTTCAACACTTATACCGGTTTAGTAATGGATTCCCAACCGCAGTAGTAGCAACACTTAACGTCTAGCTAACGTTCTCATAACATAGTAGTAACGGGAAATGATCTTACCGAACTTATAACAACACTTTTATGAAAGAAAACCTGTGAACTCACCAGCATTATATGTTGACATTTTTGGCATGTTTTCTCAGGTCGCTAAGGTAGCGGTTGTCGGACTAGGCGCACGAGGTCATGCACGGCGTCTATTATTTTGGAAACATATTAAACAATGTCTTTGTAAACAATGATATGTCTTTTGGTTGTAAACAAGAATGCTTCCGCTGCTGGTTTACAGCTCAAAGCATTATATTTTGGTTTTAAATATAATCTTGAATGCATGTTTGTTGTATGTTTATTGTGATCGTTGACTGAGATCCTGGTGTGTCACGCGCCTCGCGGTAAAACCCCGCACGTGGAATTTGAGGGTGTGACAGATTGGTATCAGAGCCAACGGTTATAGTGAACTAGGACTGCATGTAGAGTCTAGTCTATAACTGAGTCGCACACACTAGACGGTCACAATTAGTCGAGTCTTAGCAGGCGGGTAACAATACGACTTGTCGGGGTGTCGGTGTCATCATCTACTACGCTACATCATCCATTTACTCTTTATCATTCTATTTCTTGACTCATCCTTACTATGATCCGATGGCGAACGATATACTATTGAACTTTCTTGACGGCAGTGTACATTGGGGTAGCTTCGGCGTACTCTTGAGATCTGTCCAGAGATTGGACATCTCCCCTCTATGCCCTAATGAACACGCCCGTTCTTATGCATACTATCCTGTACTTATACTTATGATAACACCATGATTGGGCGCTAGTGTTCGGTGACTTGAACTTCAAACCTAAAGCGCGCCTGGAGGACCATGTGGAACAGTTTATCATGTCGGGTGCACACGAGATCATAAACTGTGACGCATGGGATCCCTGGCGGACTTTGGTCTTGAACGGATGGACCCGAGCTAGGCTCTGTCTAGTCTCTTGAAATTCCTAATGGGTTATACCACGGGCGAGCCTAAATCTTTTGTTTCATTTTGTGACAGAAGATGTCAGGAGCTCGTGGAGGTCGCAGAGGCGGCCGTGCTGGCGGTCGTGCTGGCGGCCGTGGTGGCGGCGGTGGCCGCGGGAACATAAATATGACCCAAGCTGAATTGGATAACTTGATGCAGCAGCATGTGAATATTGCTCTGGCTGCATTCCAAGCCGCTCATAATGCTATGGGTGGTACGTCGATTCTCATCTATTCTACCTCGTTCTGGGGTACTTTACCTTTTCTTGATACTCACCTGTGTGTCTGTTCCAGGTGGTGCTATCAATCCTCCTCCATCCCAGTGTTCCTATAAAAAGTTTATGGACTGTAAGCCCCACAACTTTAGCGGCACTGAAGGGGCAGTGGGACTGCTCCGATGGTTGGAGAAAATCGAATCTGTTTTCTCGATGTGCAGCTGCCCGGAAGGCGACCGGGTGAAGTATGCTTCTGCGACCCTGGAGGGTCAAGCTTTGACTTGGTGGAACTCCACCACCCAGACTATGGGCATTGGGGAAGCCCACGCTATGCCCTGGGCAGAATTCATTCAGTTGCTGAAAAATGAGTATTGCCCGAGGGATGAAATCCAGAAGCTTGAGCATGAAGTCTGGAATCATAAGATGGTGGGTTCTGAGATTGAAGCTTATACTGCTAGGCACAATGAGTTGGCGGTGTTGTGCCCCGATCTGCACGCACCTGAATACCGAAGGATTGAGCATTATGTTGCTGGGTTGGTACCGGAGATTGCCGGGTTAGTTGCTGCGGGTAACCTCACGGTTTATTCTGAGGTGGTTCGGTCGGCCCACAGGCTGACCAACATGAAGGTGACTGAAGGGGTCTTGCCTCCTCGAGGCGCTGCTGTGAAGACTTCCGATGGTAACAAGCGGAAGTGGGAAATTGTGGGGAAAGGCTCGAGCTCGGCTCAGCCTCAACAGGTGAAGAAGACTGATGCTGGGGGATCGTCGTCTGAACGACAACCGGGGGTTTATGCTGGGAAGTTGCCAAAGTGTGATCGGTGCAACTATCATCACACCGGTTCTTGCGATGATAAGGACCGTTGCCGTCGGTGCCATAAGATTGGGCACCAAGCCAAGGATTGTAGGTCTAACCCTTTGGGGAACCGAAACCCATCGGTCACACCAGCCCCAGCCCCTCAAGTCGCTGCTCCTCAGGGAAATCAGGGGAAACAAGGGTGCTATAACTGTGGTGAGCTTGGTCACTACAAGCGTAACTGCCCCAAGTTGAAACAGGGTGAAGCCGGGAAAAATGGGTCGGGCAATGGAAACAATGGGGGCGGAGGCAGGAATGCTCGCGCCTTCGTGATCGGTTCGAGTGGTGCTCGACAGGATCCCGACACTGTTACTGGTACGTTTCTCCTCGATAATCGCTATGCTACGGTTTCATATCTCTTGGGTTTAGTCAATTGCTTGATAGGGTACCTACACCTTTAGAGGCTAAGTACTTGATAGAATTGGCTGATGGTAAGAAAGTTGAGGCGACGCACGTCCTTAGGGAGTGTCACCTTGAGTTGTCGGGTTATTCCTTCCCTATTGATCTTATGCCGGTGTCCTTGGGTAGTTTCGATGTTGTCGTGGGTATGGATTGGTTGTCCCTGTATCATGCCGAGATCGTTTGTTTTGATAAAGTCATTCGACTTCCTCTCCCTGATGGAGAAATTCTGTTGGTGCACGGTGAGAAGAGTGGGGTCCCACTGAGTATTATTTCGTGTATGAAAGCCTATAAGTATCTTCGGAAGGGGTATTCTGCCATTCTGGCACTTGTTTCGGTTTCGTCTGAGGAAGAGAAGAAGATTGAAGATATTCCTGTTGTCCGTCACTTTCCCGATGTATTTCCTGAAGACTTACCTGGTCTTCCTCCTTATCGCCAGGTCGAATTTGGTATTGAACTTGCTCCGGGTGCGGCCCCTATTGCTCGTGCCCCTTATCGTCTTGCACCTCCCGAGATGCAGGAATTATCGAACCAGTTGCAGGAGCTGTTAGAAAAGGGTTTCATTCGACCTAGTTCGTCCCCGTGGGGAGCCCCTATTTTGTTTGTCAAGAAGAAGGACGGAAGCCTACGGATGTGTATCGACTACCGGGAGTTGAATAAGGTTACCATCAAGAATCGCTATCCTCTTCCTCGTATCGACGACTTATTTGACCAGCTTCAGGGTTCCAGTTTCTATTCGAAGATCGATCTGAGGTCGGGGTACCATCAGTTGAGAGTTCAAGAAGCTGACATTCCGAAGACCGCCTTTCGAACTCGCTATGGCCATTTTGAATTCCTGGTCATGCCTTTTGGTCTCACCAACGCACCTGCCATCTTTATGGATCTGATGAACCGTGTTTGTAAGCCTTATCTTGATAAGTTCGTGATTGTCTTCATTGATGATATTCTAGTCTATTCTAAGAACAAGGTGGACCACCAGGAACACCTACGTCTTGTTTTGGAACTTCTGAGGCGGGAACAGCTGTACGCTAAGTTTTCTAAGTGTAGCTTCTGGTTGCGTGAAGTCCAATTCCTTGGTCATGTTGTTAATGAGAAAGGAATTCACGTTGACCCAGCTAAGATTGAAGCCATTAAAGACTGGGAAGCACCAAAGACGCCATCTGAGGTGCGGCAATTCCTAGGCCTTGCAGGTTATTACCGTCGTTTCATCGAGGGATTTTCGAAGATCGCTCAACCCCTCACCTCGCTTACCCAGAAGGACAGAAAGTTCGACTGGGGTGATTCGCAGGAGTCGGCCTTCCAGTTGTTAAAGGCTAAACTCTGTTCTGCTCCTATCTTGTCCTTGCCTGAGGGTACGGACGATTTTGTGGTTTATTGTGACGCTTCTATCCGGGGTCTTGGTTGTGTACTGATGCAGCGCGAGAAGGTCATCGCCTATGCTTCTCGTCAGCTCAAAGTTCATGAGAAAAACTACCCCACCCATGATCTGGAATTGGGTGCGGTGGTCTTTGCCTTAAAGATTTGGAGGCATTACTTATACGGTACCAAATGCACTATTTACACCGATCACAAGAGCCTCCAGCATATCTTTGATCAGAAGGTGTTGAATATAAGGCAGCGTCGTTGGGTCGAGCTTCTTAATGACTACGAGTGCGCTATCAAATACCATCCTGGCAAGGCGAATGTGGTCGCAGACGCCTTGAGCAGGAAGGAAACGGCTAAACCTCGTCGTGTTCGAGCTCTTCAGCTCACTATCCATTCCGGCTTACCTGATCGAATCCGTTCAGCGCAGCAAGAGGCCTTGAAGGAGGAAAACCTTAAGGCTGAAACCATGCATGGTGCTGATAGCCACCTTGAACTCAGATCCGATGGGTTACACTATTTCGCCGAACGTATTTGGGTTCCTTTATTTGGGGGCTTGCGGGAGCTTGTTCTCGATGAAGCTCACAAGTCCCGGTACTCTATTCACCCTGGCTCCGATAAGATGTATCAAGACCTGAAGATACTTTATTGGTGGCCGAACATGAAGGCGGATGTGGCTTCGTACGTGAGCAAGTGCTTGACCTGTGCCAAGGTCAAGGTCGAATATCAAAAGCCGTCCGGCCTTCTGCAACAGCCTGAAATCCCCGAGTGGAAGTGGGAGCGGATTACGATGGACTTTGTGACCAAACTCCCGAAATCGCCCAGTGGTTGCGACATGATCTGGGTAATTGTCGATAGGTTGACAAAGTCTGCGCACTTCCTCGCTATCAAAGAGACCGATGGTCTCGAGCGTTTGGCACGGTTATATCTCAAGGAAGTGGTCTCTCGGCACGGGGTGCCTGTCTCTATTATTTCTGATCGTGATCCTCGGTTCGCCTCTAACTTCTGGAAGTCTTTGCATAAGGCTCTGGGTACCCAGTTGGACATGAGCACAGCGTATCATCCGCAAACTGACGGTCAAAGTGAGCGGACAATCCAAACGCTAGAAGGCATGCTTCGGGCATGTGTGATCGATTTTGGCAAGGGGTGGGAGAGTCATTTACCGTTGGTGGAATTCTCCTACAACAACAGTTACCATTCTAGCATCAAGGCAGCTCCGTTCGAGGCTCTTTACGGGCGGAAATGCCGGTCTCCTCTTTGTTGGGCCGAGGTGGGTGAGAGTCAACTCACCGGCCCGGAACTTGTGTACGAGACTTCCGAAAAGATCGTACAAATCCGTAACCGCATGGCAGCAGCTCGGGATCGTCAAAAGAGCTATGCCGATCGTCGTCGCAAGCCTTTGGAGTTCGAGGTTGGCGACAGGGTTTTGTTGAAGGTATCTCCGTGGAAGGGCGTTATACGTTTTGGGAAACGGGGCAAATTGAATCCTCGGTATGTGGGACCGTTCGCAATCCTGGAACGGATTGGACCGGTAGCATACAGGCTTGATCTGCCGGCTGAGCTCAGTAATGTTCATAACGTCTTCCATGTTTCTAATTTGAAGAAATGTTTGGCGGATGAATCTTTGGTTGTTCCTCTCGAAGAGATCAAGGTGGACGATCGTCTGCGTATCGTGGAGGAACCGGTTGAAATTCTAGACTATAAAATCCGTAGCCTTCGCCGGAGTAAAATCCGTATTGTTAAAGTCCGTTGGAACTCTAATCGTGGACCGGAGTTCACGTGGGAACGGGAAGATCAAATGAAGGCTAAGTATCCCCATTTATTTCCTAAGCGCGCGTTCGAATCAAGACATGTCTCTGCTGAAGCTGAATGAATCTCGGGTCGAGATTCCTTTCAACAGGGGGATGATGTGGCAACCGAAAAATTTTTCTTCTCTTTCGTCTCTTCCTTTTTGGCCTTGGGCAATTTTCGGGACGAAAATTCTTTCAACAGGGGGATGATGTGACACCCGGCAAACTCAGGTTAGTAACGTTGACTAAACTAGTAAGTCTACCTTAGCGAGTCATGCATATTACGTCCTTAACGGGGTCAGTCGAGTCGGTATGATGATTCTGGGAATCATCGGGGGTCGTTATGATGATCCGCGGGGTCATCGGGAGTCGGTCCATAACTATGGGTACAAGGATCGGCGATTCGTGGAATCGCCGGGCCTAACGCACACACGAGTCTCGAGTCCCGGGAATTGGTGAACGGATGTAAACGTGTTGGATATCATGCATTATATGTTTGGAATCATTATGTGACTTATCGGTATGTGAATACGTGTTTAAATATGTTAAAATAGTGTTTAACGCGCCAAAAACCCATTCCAGCACCTTATAGGCGATTAGGAGCCTGGGGGACTCCTAATCGCGTGAACAGTACACGATTACAAATGGGAATGGGGCGAG
The DNA here is from genome assembly GCA_028751855.1 of Ambrosia trifida. NCBI lineage: Eukaryota > Viridiplantae > Streptophyta > Magnoliopsida > Asterales > Asteraceae > Ambrosia > Ambrosia trifida. The sequence continues at coordinate 64,333,994 of CM054125.1, forward strand.
TAGAGGCCTAATCGCGTGAACAGTGGCGATTAGAGCCCCTACTCGCGAGTAGGTGGCAAATCGCATGAACAGTGGAGCGATTAGGCCCCTACTCGCCTGGTCTGGGTTCCTAATCGCGTATACAGCAGGGCTCGGGTCAAAACACCTATAAATAGAACCCTTAACTCCCCAAACACCTCTAGAACAACCCTAGCAGCTCCCAAGTCGCCCACACACCTTAAAACACCTCTGGAACTCATTTTGCTACAAAAATCACCATCCCCAAGCTTACACACCTTTCTTTAGCAAAACCCAAGGTGTGTTCTTCATCCCTAACCTTTGTAAAGTTGTTATTTTGAGTTCCCCTAAAGTTCCAGACCTTGTTTTACCAAATGTGTCTTTAAAAACCTTTCAAAAGAGTCTTAAACCAAGTTTACACCTTAATGCTTGTTATATGTGAAGTTTACATGCATATGTTGGTCTTATTGGTGATTTTAACATGAATGTTTTCAAGATATGATGGTACTTCTGTTATGTAGAGGTTGTTAGGAAGGTTGTCTTAGAATCTTAGCCATTATTATGGTGTTTTGAAGAAAATGCATATTTTGACCCATTTGTATGTTCTTGAGGATTTAGGATGATTATGGTGTGATTGTTGATGCAATGTTGTTAGGATTCACACTAGGAAGATGTTAGATCAGAGATTTTATGAGTTACATGTTGTAGAGTTTGAAATCTGATTATTTCCATTTAAGGAAAGATAAGGTTGGTAGAAGAAACCTAGTACTTTGCCATTTTAGGAAATAATTGCATAGAACATGCTAGATCAGTGATATGTTGGGGGTTTTTGCTTGAAATGGGTTGGTAAATGATTTAGGTTTGATATTGGGTGTTGTTGCATGTTTCGGATCTGATTTGGAGGGTTTAACGCGCGAAAACTCGTTGTACAGCAGCTGCAGGCGATTAGACATCCTAATCGCCTGAGCTAAGGGCGAGTATGCAGACTTTGGGGCGATTGGGACCCTACTCGCCTGATACATCAGGCGATTAGGCCCCTAATCGCCTATAGGCTAATGCCTACTCGCGTGTAACCTTCCTAATCGCATGTACTGCTGTCGTGAACGCGTTTTGACATCCCGGAACACGATTTGACACCTAGGAGCATGTTAGGAACCCCGGGATACACCCAATGACTTAGTAAGACGTGTTCGGACCTGTTTATGCGTTAATTGGACATTATGCTAGACTAGGTGAATTGTTACGCGTGCTAAGTGTTTAATTGCATATGTTGCACGATGTCTTGCATTTATCTAACACGTGGGATGTCGGGTCACCAATGGGATGTCGGGTCTCGTCTGGCACGGTCGGTTTAACAGTTAAAGGTGTTTTCAAACGTTTATGGTCACGGTCTGGACATTCGGGGACTAGTTAGCCTGCGGGTTATTAGTCCAATACTTATACACATCTTATGATAGGTCGCCGCTATTTGGGACTATCATAACATAACTACTTAACTGTTTTCAAGTAACGCAAACCAAGGTGAGTGTCACAGCCCCACTTTTACCGTTTTACTTTCGGGGGAGAAACATGCTACTTATTTGACTACTTATCATAGATCATGTTATACTATGGTTACTTTACGTACTATGCGGCTTTTACAGAGTCCCAGGGGGAACCATGAATGTGCGGGGATGCACAACGGGGGAAATGTGGATAGATCTATTGGGCCTTACAAACCCCACCCGACGGCTGGGAGCCGGGCGGGTGCATATTGTCTCTAACACTTTGGGGGTTACCGAGGCATCGGTAATCCCGTCCGTCTGGGCTGGCTTCAACACTTATACCGGTTTAGTAATGGATTCCCAACCGCAGTAGTAGCAACACTTAACGTCTAGCTAACGTTCTCATAACATAGTAGTAACGGGAAATGATCTTACCGAACTTATAACAACACTTTTATGAAAGAAAACCTGTGAACTCACCAGCATTATATGTTGACATTTTTGGCATGTTTTCTCAGGTCGCTAAGGTAGCGGTTGTCGGACTAGGCGCACGAGGTCATGCACGGCGTCTATTATTTTGGAAACATATTAAACAATGTCTTTGTAAACAATGATATGTCTTTTGGTTGTAAACAAGAATGCTTCCGCTGCTGGTTTACAGCTCAAAGCATTATATTTTGGTTTTAAATATAATCTTGAATGCATGTTTGTTGTATGTTTATTGTGATCGTTGACTGAGATCCTGGTGTGTCACGCGCCTCGCGGTAAAACCCCGCACGTGGAATTTGAGGGTGTGACATAATGCCACATAGAAAACACATAGACACATTGATGATTGAATTGCATAAATGATGTTGTAACATGTTTCACCCCAAAAATGGTGATAAATAGAAAAGGGGCTATGTAAAACTCACCTTGGTAAAATGTTATATCTGTTGGAAAATTTGAATAATTGTGTTGCCCAATGTATCAACTATCACCCTATAATGAGGTAATAAATATGTCTAAGTCTATCAAGTCTACAAATGTATAAGTTTCTAGGGCTTCGAATTGGGGATAAATGCTCGTTTGATTATTATTAAAAATATTCAACAATTGAGAGAAATTTAGTAAATAATTAACCAAAAATCTTTTTATGAAATTTTAAGTCCAAGATGGTCACAAGAATATGTTTAAAGTATAAAAATAATTTTTATAAAATTATTTTCTTTAAAATAGATTATTAAGTCTATTTATTACAAATTGTCAACTTTAACTTTAATAATTTAAAAAAACTAAAATTAAAGAATTATTAGTTTAAAATTTATATTTCTGTTCTAAATGATCAGAAATAATTTCTATAAAATTTTGGTGCAAAAATATTAAAAATTGGATTTATTATGATTTAATTATGATTAAAACTAACAAAAATTGATTAAAAAAATTAAATAAATGATTTTTCAGAAATAAAAATCATTTCTGAAAAGCTTAATGTTATAAAAACTTAAAATAATTTTTGTGGAAATTAATAAGATCGTTTTGATATTTTTATAGATTTTTATAAATAAAATAGAATAAACTTGATTTATTTATTATATATATTAAATAAATAAATTTTTGAAAACTAAAAATTGGGTGTTGAACTTTTTCATCAGATTAACATAATATAATTTTTGTAGAATTTATAAAAGGGTTTTGGTATTTTAAAATGAATTTTAAATATATAAATGAATATATATATAAGTTAAGCTTTTAAAAAAAATAGGATGGTGCTTGTGGGACTCGAACCTGGCCATCTGGCCGGTTCATGTCTTTGTGAAAGGAGGCCAACCAACTGATCTGTTGATTAGTTGGTGTTGAATATTGTTTCGAAATAATTAAATACACACAGTAGTAGATCCCATTATCCCCAAATCAGAAGTTGCGAGCCCTAGATTATCCAATCAAGCGATTCACACATCAATAACCTGATTAATCTTAGGGTTTATGATGTGTGAATGCCGATAATCAAAACCCACTGAAAAAATTCAAACTTACAATTATGTATCGGGTATAATTGGACAGTCAACGATATAGTCAAATCGCGATTCGAGATCAAGAACAGATTGTTTATTGTGAAGAATAGGAGGAAGAGAAGAGATTATTGGCGAGTTGTGAAGGCTTGGGGATGACCAATTTATAGTGTGGATGTCCAGGTTGTTTAATTGGAAGGTTTGACCCGTTGTTAATGGTTGACGCGTTAATGATTAATTTTGGTATCAATTGACTGAAATTAATCGTTTTGCTGAGTCAAGGATGGCCGAAAATCATGTAATCTTACCATGTTTGCATAATTAATAGCTAAATCAAAGGTTTGTTAAAAAAAATATTATAATCAGCTGCTGCTGCTGTTTCGCGAACAAGGGAAAAGGAAAAAGGAAAACTGAAGTGGTGTTATATATATTAGTTGCCGGGATTAAATCAAAACAAGGGTCTGGCCCAGGTGGTTAAAGCGTGTGTGTGTGTCTGCCTTGGCTCGGGTTCGAAACCCGGCTGAGGCGTGTTTCTTATTTTTTTTTTTTTAAAACAGAGGTGGTGGGTTAGTGGGCTGGATCCACAACAATGGAGGAGATGGGCCGAGTCCTTTGGGCCGCTGAGTCTGGGCTCCGGTTTCCAAAAGAAAGGGAGGAGAGTTTGGGCTGGGTTAAGGGTGTAACATCGCAAAATTTTCCCCAAAATTTTAATACATAAAAAGCCCTTATATATATATATATTTTTTTTTTATTACACCTTTATCATTAATATTATACAAATGTGCCTAAGTCTTTATTTACCCTAACTCACAACTTATATACATACATAAATGTATATAAATAATAATAATAATAATAATAATAATAATAATAATATGATTCTAAATTCTTTTTTTTTTCACATACAAGATTTTTTTTATTTTTTTTTAAATAAAGCCTTGAGTCAAATAGTCAAAGTCCTAGTCAAAGTCTTAGTCAAATAGTCAATTCATCATAAAACCTTACTTTATGGTGTTGACTAATTTTAATGGCTAATTGACTCCAAAACTAGTATAAAAACCCACCTATGACCCATTATACTTTGCACCTCTAAATCGATTGTTTCAATCCGATTAAACTTTCCCTCATACCTTTCTTCTATAGTCTATTACTTCTACAATTGAAGCTTTGATTATAAGCTCTTGTAATTGGCGAATTGGAAGCTTGATATTCTTTCTTTTTCGTTTTCTTCAATTTGGACTAGCTACATTGTTGAGTCTTTGGGATTCGCCTCGCATACATTCACAACACATTATTCTATTTTTTTTACGAGACATAACATTTTGCTAAGGTGAGTTTTACATAGCCCCTTTTCTATTTATCACCATTTTTGGGGTGAAACATGTTACAACAATATTTATGCAATTCAATCATCAATGTGTCTATGTGTATTTCTATGTTGCATTATGTCTTGAACATGACTAGGGTAAGCACAATTCTAGCATAAACATTCATCAGCCAAACGGTATACATTGATAGATCTATTGGACTAACAATCCCACCCGGATATGTGCCTCCTACAAAGGTTGCGTGGGTGTTTGTTACTGCAATATAAACGAGTGAACCATGAGCGTATGGGATGTACCACAATACAACAGTCACAATGGTTGATTATGCACTCGATTTACTTCTAGTATGTTTTCACATATGGACTAGATTGCCATGACACATGAATTGCACAACAATTTTATTCGATTATCAAAACCTATGTAATTCTCACCAACTTTTGTTGACCCAAAATATTTTCAACTTAACATGTTTCAGGTTCTACTTGCTTGAGGATTTGAATTAATGCTTGAAGATGTGTGCATAGTTTTATTCAATTTGATGTATGAATTATTGTAGAACAATTGTATGTAATTTATCTAAATCATATAATGAGAATTATTATTTACCATGAGCTACTGAACAATCATCAATCTGTAACACCCCAATCTGTAACACCCCAACCGATGGCGGAAACATCGGGATGTCACGTATTGATGATTGTTCAGTAGCTCATGGTAAATAATAATTCTCATTATATGTCATGGCAATCGAATAAAATTGTAGGAGGGATGTCACGTATTGATGATTGTTCAGTAGCTCATGGTAAATAATAATTCTCATTATATGATTTAGATAAATTACATACAATTGTTCTACAATAATTCATACATCAAATTGAATAAAACTATGCACACATCTTCAAGCATTAATTCAAATCCTCAAGCAAGTAGAACCTGAAACATGTTAAGTTGAAAATATTTTGGGTCAACAAAAGTTGGTGAGAATTACATAGGTTTTGATAATCGAATAAAATTGTTGTGCAATTCATGTGTCATGGCAATCTAGTCCATATGTGAAAACATACTAGAAGTAAATCGAGTGCATAATCAACCATTGTGACTGTTGTATTGTGGTACATCCCATACGCTCATGGTTCACTCGTTTATATTGCAGTAACAAACACCCACGCAACCTTTGTAGGAGGCACGTATCCGGGTGGGATTGTCAGTCCAATAGATCTATCAATGTATACCGTTTGGCTGATGAATGTTTATGCTAGAATTGTGCTTACCCTAGTCATGTTCAAGACATAATGCAACATAGAAATACACATAGACACATTGATGATTGAATTGCATAAATATTGTTGTAACATGTTTCACCCCAAAAATGGTGATAAATAGAAAAGGGGCTATGTAAAACTCACCTTAGCAAAATGTTATGTCTCGTAAAAAAAATAGAATAATGTGTTGTGAATGTATGTGAGGCGAATCCCAAAGACTCAACAATGTAGCTAGTCCAAATTGAAGAAAACGAAAAAGAAAGAATATCAAGCTTCCAATTCGCCAATTACAAGAGCTTATAATCAAAGCTTCAATTGTAGAAGTAATAGACTATAGAAGAAAGGTATGAGGGAAAGTTTAATCGGATTGAAACAATCGATTTAGAGGTGCAAAGTATAATGGGTCATAGGTGGGTTTTTATACTAGTTTTGGAGTCAATTAGCCATTAAAATTAGTCAACACCATAAAGTAAGGTTTTATGATGAATTGACTATTTGACTAAGACTTTGACTGTTTGACTAAGACTTTGACTAGGACTTTGACTATTTGACTCAAGGCTTTATTTAAAAAAAAATAAAAAAAATCTTGTATGTGAAAAAAAAAAGAATTTAGAATCATATTATTATTATTATTATTATTATTATTATTTATATACATTTATGTATGTATATAAGTTGTGAGTTAGGGTAAATAAAGACTTAGGCACATTTGTATAATATTAATGATAAAGGTGTAATAAAAATATATATATATATAAGGGCTTTTTATGTATTAAAATTTTGGGGAAAATTTTGCGATGTTACAAAGGGGCTCTTGGTGTTGGACTAGGCCATTGTTGTATTGTTTTGTTCTATCACTCACTTTTTTTTTTTAACTTAATGTATTATTATTATAATAAAAAAATCTTTATATATATATATATATATTTAAAAAGCTACAAAATAATTAAATGTAAATTTTAATAATAGAACTTGTCGTTTAATCCAAATTATATGTAACGTATAATTATTAAATGCGAATGTTACAGTAATGGTTTCCAATCGTAGTAGTAATGAAACATACGCCTAGCTAGCGTACTTGGTAACATTGATATAGTATGGACATGGTAACATTTTGGTAACATTTTGAACAAACCTGTGAACTCACCAGCATTATATGTTGACATCTTTTTGGCATGTTTTTCTCAGGTCGCTAAGGTAGCAATGAACGGAACTAGGCGCACGGGTCTGCATTGGCGTCTAGGCATAGTTGCACGTTTTGTAATAAAAGTATTTTGAACAACTTTTTGAGATGATAGCATAGTTGATTAAATGCTACTTAACCGCTTCCGCTTATTAAATTAATGGTTATGTCTATTTACGTTTTTCATATAGAGTTGTTTATTGTGATCGTTGACTTGGATCCTGGTTTGTCATGCGCCTCGCGGTAAAACTCCGCAAGTGGAAATTTGAGGGTGTGACACAAGTTCCAAGACTGCAACTTGTTGCAACTTGTTTCTGAACTTGCTTTTTGGCAAGGTTCATGTATTTGTAAAGTCTATAAATAGAAGGGTTCATCCCTCTGTTTTAGACATTGATTTTAATACAAGAAATCCTTCAACACTTATTATTGTTATTTCCATTTCGTGTTTACTGAGAATCTGTCAAAGTGTTTCATTCTCATTCAATACTTAGATTCTCAATAAACACTTATCATTTATTAGTTCTTGAATCCAGGGGGAGTAATAACTCCTGTTGATAAGTGTAGCTATAAACTTATAAACATTCCGCTGTGCTATCACTCACCAAGAACTTGCTAAACACTTAAGTGTCAAATAGCAAGTTCAACTAAAAGAGCAGCTTACTGATCCAACAATTGGTATCAGAGCACTGGTTTATCTGATCACATATCAATCTAACACATTGAGAATCAGACACAGGCTCTTATTGATATTCAATAAAGGATTATAAGCTCACTTTTATCAACATCCATCACTTTAAGAGATATTTGTCAAAACAATACTCTTTAAAATGGATCCTCATAATACTGGTTCTGCCACTAAACCTGCCATGCTTGTAAGAAATGAATATAACATATGGCAAAAGAGAATGGCACATACCTTGTCACAGACCAACATAGGTTGTTGGAGATCTGTGATATATGGTCCTCATAAACCAGTAAACATAAATCTTGAAACTAAGGAAGAGATTCCAAAAGAACCAAAAGACTATACTGATGATGATTTCCTAAAACTTGAGCTTGATGCAAAAGCTTTTTCTATGTTGGCAATGGCACTCCCAAATGAAATCTATTCTGGCCTATTACATTGTGATAGTGCCAAAGAGCTTTGGGACTGCCTAAAAGAACAGTTTGGAGGAACTGAAGAGGTGATTGCCAACACCAGAGAAATCTTGGCTCAACAGTATGAAACTTTTGCTCACATTAATGGGGAAACTTTAACTCAACAATTTGAAAGATTTTCCTCATTAATATCTGAGCTAAAACTAAATGGTCAGACCTATACAACTGTATCTATGCTTCATAGATTTTTAAGGTCTTTACCTGATAAATGGGAAACATACTCAATAGTCTTAAGATCTTCATCATATTTTAGCTCCCTCACTCTTACAAAACTTCATGGGAGATTACTTACTTTTGAGAGAGAAATTGATCAAAAGAAAAGGTTACAAAATTCTGGTAAAACTGCTGATGACTATCTACCTGGTAGTACAACACTATTGGGACAAGACTCACCAACTTGTTCAAATAGTTTTGGATCTTTTGACCACATTGACATAACTGCTGGGATCTCATCTGAAAGATCATTCCCAGGTTATGACAATAATGACTTTGGTCAAACTGTTGATAACATGTGTTTTATCATGGATGACTTAAATAGTTTCAGCAGTGATGACCTTGAGGAAATGGATATTTTGCACCAACTGGCCATGTTAAGTTTAAAAACAAATAAATTTTACAAAAGGTCAGGAAGGAAGTTTCCAGGACTTAACAGTTCTACAAAAATTGGTTTTGACAAATCTAAACTTAGATGTCACAAGTGTCAAAAGTTGGGACACTTTGCTAGAGAATGTAGAAGCTCTGGCTTTAACCAATCTCAGTCTGGAAACAATTTTAACCCCAATTATAACAGGAATAATGGAACACAAGGGAGTGCACATTTTGTACAGGCACAAGCTCCACAACATCAATATGTGCAATCCTGATGCAGACAACAAAATGTTTGACATCAACTGGGGAGAGCCTGACAATGGCAGAAAGAACTTTGCCTTAATGGCATTTGAGGGATGCTCCTCAAAATCTGCTTTGTCACAGGTATCAAAAGAATCTTTGACAAAACTATGTTCAAATTCATGCAAAGAATCTTTTGCTCTCATAAGAGAGACAAATGTGCACTTACAAGGAAAGGCTAATGATTCTGAGAGAAAACTCACTCAGATAAAATGTGATTTAGAAAGAAAACTTTCTGCAAAAACAAAAGAAGTTTCTAAATTGACTAACTCTGCTATTGAAACCCAAGCACAAATCAAAATAATGATTAATGACCTAGGAAATGTCAGACAAGAGCTTGCTGACACCAAGGTCACATGTGAAAAATGGGTGGAATCTTGTAAGGGGTACCAACTATTGCTAAACAAACAAAGTGCTTCAAATGTTAGGTTTGGCATAGGGTACAATCACACTGAAACACCAACAGATTTCTCTCCCAAAACTACTGAAGATGGGAGAAAAATTGTTTCAGGTGAAACTTCCGAAGAGGAAGAATGCACATCTTTCCATGAAAACTTTCTAAAATCACACAAAGAAAGTTCTTCAGAAGTACTGAGTAAATCTGACTTTAAGCCATCAGTAGTTTCAACTACATCAGGAGTTGAGAACCTGAAAACTACCGATGACCTAAAACCAATCAAAACAGTCAGAGATTTGTCTTTGAAAGAAAAGAAAAAAGAATGTGAAATTTGTGGTCTGTTCAACCACAAAACAGAATTTTGCAGATATAGAAAAGGTATTTAGTTCATTAAGAAAAATCAACAACTGGTTGTGGGGGAACAAATCAAAAATGATTATGTAAAAACGTTTTCTCCCAAGAAACAACAACCAGCAAAAACCCTTTCTCGGAAAAAGACAAAATCTCAACAAAAGTCTTTTTCTCAAAATTCTCTTTCAGTAGTTAGACCTAAATCTTCAGCAGTTTCACAAACTGCTGAGATTAAAGATCTTATGAACATGGTACAACTACTGATGACCAAAGTTGATGGTGGTCCTCAAAAGGATACCACCATCGTACTTAATGCAAAATCTATTGCCAAAAAGACATGGATTTCTAAACTTGGTCAAGAACAAACTGTAAATGTTCTCAAGAGCAAACCCAAAGCCAAACTGGCTTGGGTTCCTAAATCTAACTAATTTGCTATCTTGTGAAGAGAGTCTCCAGAGGCTTAAATAGCATTTGGTATGTAGACAGTGAAGGCTCAATGCACATGACAGGATGCAGATACCTGATAAACAATTTTATCAGTCAAAGAGATGGATCTGTGTCCTTTGGGAACAATGCTAAGGGATATGTGCTAGGACATGGCAATGTCTCCTCTGGCAAAATACAGTTTGACAAGGTCAATCTGGTTGAAAACCTTGAGTACAACTTGCTAAGTGTGTCACAAATGTGTGATAAAGGATATTCTTCCTTTTTCACAAAGACAGCATGCAAGATCATATCACCAGAAGGCCAGAAGTTGATAGAGAAGATCATTGAAGATCATACTTTGTTAATTGCCAAAAGATGTGGCAATGTCTATGCAGTGGACATTGAAAAAGACAAAGTACTGAACAACACTGCCTGTTTCTTCTCAAGGGCATCAACTTCAGAAACTGATCTCTGGCACAGGAGACTTGGCCATGTGAACTTTAAAACCATAAATAAAGTCACAAAAATGGGCTTGGTCAGAGGTCTACCCTTAAAAGTATACCAGTGTCAAGAACACTGTGTATCCTGTTTAAAGGGTAAACAGCATAAGTCCTCCTATAAGTCTATTGAAGAATCAAAAACAACTGCATGTCTTCAACTACTCCATATGGACTTATTTGGGCCTGTAAAGATCATGAGCCTTGGTAAAAAGAAGTACTGCTTAGTCATCATTGATGACTACTCAAGATTTACATGGGTATTCTTCTTATTTTCCAAGGATGAGGCTGCCGAAATCATCAAGTTCTTCATTCTACAAGTAGAGAAGCAATACTCTCTACCTGTCAAAACCATTAGAAGTGATAATGGGACAGAGTTCAGGAACAAAACTCTGAATGACTTCTGTTTGTCTAAAGGGATTATTAGACAATTCAGTGTTGCCAGAACTCCTGAACAAAATGGTGTGGTAGAAAGGAAGAACAGAACATTAATAGAAGGAGCAAGAACAATGTTAGCTGATTCTGGCCTACCTTTATACTTCTGGGCAGAAGCAGTTAACACATCATGTTATGTTCAAAATAGAGTTCTTGTTGTCAAGAGACATTCAAAGACTGCCTATGAAATTCTTCATGGCATGAAGCCCCTTATCTCCTTTTTTAGGGCTTTTGGGTGTCAATGTTTCATCTTGAACATCAAAGAATCTATTTCAATGTTTGCTTCCAAAGTTGACTCAGGTTACTTTCTTGGTTATTCATCAACTAGAAAAGCCTACAAGGTTTTTAACTCAAAAACCAGGATAGTAGAAGAAACACTGAATGTCAAGTTCAATGAGTCAAAACACACTCTCATTCCAGCACATCCTGCTGAACTCTTTGACCTTGACAACTTTCATTTTGAACCTGAAAAGACTGTCACTTCATCCAAACCTACTTATTATGGTGATCAAAGGTTTGATGATGAGGATCCAGCACCATGGTCTCCTCAAACAGTCATTAAGTCAACTTCAAAACCATCAGAAGTTTCACAAACTTCTGATTCAACAAATACTGAAGGCCAAACTCAAACATCTGCTTCAGCACCTGCAACTACTGAAGACACTGAAACTGCTGAACCAGACATAATAGACCTCAGTAGTTTGTTTGAAAAACATGAGCCACCAACACCTGTTAGTGGTTTACAACAACTGGTCGAACACAAAGACCATCCACTTGATCAAATCATGGGTGATATTGCATCAGGTGTTCTTACAAGAAACCAGCTTTCCAACTTTTGTCTATTCTCAGCATTTATTTCACAGTTGGAACCAAAGAAGTACCAGGAAGCCCTCAAAGACAACAATTGGGTGCAGGCAATGCAAGATGAATTGCTTCAATTCAACAAGCAACAGGTATGGGAAATCTGTCCCCTACCACCAAACAAGCAACCAATTGGCACTAGATGGGTTTTCAGGAACAAACAAGATGAAGCTGGTATGATAACAAAGAACAAGGCAAGACTGGTAGTACAAGGTTACTCTAAAGAAGAAGGCATTGACTATGATGAAACCTTTGCTCCAGTTGCAAGGCTTGAAGCCATCAAGTTATTTCTGGCCTATGCCATTTCCAACAAAATAAAAGTTTATCAAATGGATGTCAAGAGTGCATTTTTGTATGGAAAGATAAAAGAGGAAGTGTATGTTTGTCAACCACCTGGGTTTGAGGATCCTTCTCATCCTGAGTGGGTGTACAAACTAGACAAAGCTCTTTATGGGCTCAAACAGGCTCCAAGAGCCTGGTATGATACACTTTCAACCTTTTAACTCAAAAATAACTTCACAAGAGGTGCCATTGATAAAACACTTTTCATAAAACATGTTGGAAATCATGTCTTACTTGTTCAAATATATGTTGATGATATCATTTTTGGTTCAACAAACACAAAATTGTGTGATGAGTTTAAGAAACTCATGCAATCAAAATTTGAGATGAGTACAATGGGAGAACTGCAGTACTTTTTAGGACTACAGATTAAACAACAAACAAATGGAACTTTTATACATCAATCAAAATATGTTAAAGAATTATTAAACAAATTTTCTTTACAAGACTGTAAATCATGTTCCACTCCCATGACACCAACCACACAAGTTGAACCAGATGATCAAGGAAAACAGGTTGATCAAACCATGTATAGATGTATGATAGGTTCCCTTTTATATCTAACTGCCTCTAGACCAGATATTATGTTTTCAACATGTGTCTGTGCTAGATATCAATCAGCACCTAGGGAATCACACCTTATTGCAGTCAAAAAAAATTTCAGATATCTGAAAGGAACTCCCACACTTGGAATTTGGTATCCTGCTTCAAGCAATACCAAGTTATCATCTTTTTCAGATAGTGACTATGCAGGGTGTAAAATGTCAAGAAAATCAACATCTGGTGGTTGTCAATTCTTGGGAAACTGTCTAGTGTCCTGGCAATCAAAGAAACAAACATCTGTTGCAACTTCAACTGCTGAAGCTGAATACATTGCAGCTGCAAGCATGGTTTTGAAAACCGGACCGGACCGGCCGGTCGGACCGGTCGGACCGGGCTCCGGGGCCTGGACCGGTCCGGTTCGGGTGTTCGGACCGCTGGTGCAGTGAACTGGCTTCGGACCGGTGAACCGGCCGGTCGAACCGGAAAACCGGGAGGTCGGACCGGAAAACCGGGAGGTTGGACCGGTTTTTTGTATTTTTTTTATTTTTTTTTGTTTTTTGGCCGGTTCGTTGGACCGGTCGAACCGGTCAGACCGGTCGAACCGGTGAACCGGCCGGGGGTCCGGTTTGACGTCCGGTCCGGTTCTGAAAACCTTGGCTGCAAGTTGTACATCACAGATACAATGGCTCCAATATCAACTTCTTGATTATGGAATCAAAGAGACCAAGACACCATTGCTTGTAGACAGCAAATCTGCCATTAGCATCATTCAAAATCCTGTTCAGTTTTCAAAGACTAAACACATTGAAATCAGGTATCATTTCATAAGAGATTGCTATGAAAAAGGCAAGATTGAAGTGAAACATGTAGCAACAGCTAATCAAATAGCTGACATTTTCACTAAACCCCTTGACACATCAACATTTCAGAAGTTAGTATCCATGCTAGGGATGCTAAATTTGTAAGTGTTTCTCTTTATTTTTCTGCACAACTTTTTTATTTTTCACTTACATCTGTTTTCAAAAACTTGAAAAACTTCTGAAAAGAGAGAAACTATTGATGAACAAAACATCAGTATGGGGATAATTTCTGAAAAGTGATTAACTTCTGATAAGATAACCTTCAGAAGTTATAAATAAAAGTATTTATAAAGTATTTCTCATCAGCTGTTCAAAACTACTGAAGAGAAAATGGGAACTACTAATGAAGATAATCCTTCATCAGCAGTTTGGTCAAAAAGGGCAAATCTGACTTTTCCTATCATCAGAAGTTTGACCTAGTCGGTTTAAAACTTCTGATAAAGAGATTTTTAACCTAGGCGGTTTAAAACTTCTAATAAAGAAGATCCAAGCGGTTAAAAACTTCTGATAAATATCTTTTTTCAACACTTATCCTTTCAAACACAAAAATTCCCTCCTTCTCTCTCAAGAAAGCTCTCAAACCCCTGAACCTACAACACAGAAACACTGTTCGATTCATCAACACACACAAACCACATGGCTTTAGTTCTCAAACAGGGACACAATCTCAGAGCCTACTTAGAAAAACAAGAAGGCTGGTCCCAATACGATGAGATCATTGATCTTGTTGTCAAATCCCAATATTTCACCGCTCTCACCATAGACCCACCAATACATCCTGAAACTCTCAATGAGTTCTGGGCTAATGCTGAGACAGTGATGGTGGATGATGAAGTTATCTCCCTCAACTCAACAATTAAAGGGAGACAAATGGCCATAACACAGGCCATACTCTCAAACAGACTGGGGTTGAATGATGTGAATGCCCCTGAGAAGTTTGACAACTCTGCTATCCACCTAACCATGACTGAGTGTGGTTATCAAGGTACTCTCTCACAAGCTACAATCTTTAAAAAGTATTTTGAACCAAAATATAAACTTTTGTTTCATTATATTATTATGTGCTTGAGTCCTAAAACTGGGTCTTATGACCAGATGCCCTCAACCTTTCAACCAATTTTTCATATAGAGTTGTTTATTGTGATCGTTGACTTGGATCCTGGTTTGTCATGTGCCTCGCGGTAAAACTCCGCAAGTGGAAATTTGAGGGTGTGACACAAGTTCCAAGACTGCAACTTGTTTCCGAACTTGCTTTTTGGCAAGGTTCATGTATTTGTAACGTCTATAAATAGAAGGGTTCATCCCTCTGTTTTAGACATTGATTTTAATACAAGAAATCCTTCAACACTTATTATTGTTATTTCCATTTCGTGTTTACTGAGAATCTGTCAAAGTGTTTCATTCTCATTCAATACTTAGATTCTCAATAAACACTTATCATTTATTAGTTCTTGAATCCAAGGGGAGTAATAACTCCTGTTGATAAGTGTAGCTATAAACTTATAAACATTCCGCTGTGCTATCACTCACCAAGAACTTGCTAAACATTTAAGTGTCAAATAGCAAGTTCAACTAAAAGAGCAGCTTACTGATCCAACAGATGTTCATATATTGTTCTTAAAGATCTCATATGGTTTGGTGTTAAAGAGTGGATTGTTATGTTAATATGATTTGATCGAGTAAGGAGCCAAATCTCAGTTCGGATTCTGGATATGGATCTGAAATAATTATGGAGCATTCAATTTTGGATTATTAGTTTCCTAAGTTTGTGCCACATATTTGGAAAGGTAGTAAATATCCTTGAATGCATTAATTATTGGTTGACCAAGAAACTTAGGCGCCAAGCATAATTTTTTCAAAAATTATAAAGGAGTCGGGTTTATAATAATTCATGTTTCTTTTATTACTTCTTTTTGTCATATTTATTTTTAAGTTAGCGTATTTAATATTTACGTTTTTTTAAGACTACTCGATAAGCTTTTTCTACTGCATTGTATATACTCTTTGAATATGAAAATGCAAATGAGACAAATGCTATTGTTTTGGGGCACACCAATGTCAAATGTAATGTTGTAATTGCTTAGGTACATGTTTTTTAAATCTTTAAATTTTTATAATTCAGTGTTTTCTTTATCTTTAAATTGATTTTGTAAATTGTTTATTCGTGTTTTTGTTTACCAGTTTATTGACTGATTATATGCATTCGTGTGTTAGGGTTTCGATTTATAAACCGAATTTTGGATCATCAGGAGCAGGGCGGACTTTTAATAAAAAAGTTGTTGAAGCTATGTCGTCAATAATATGGGTAATGATATGTACCCAAGAGTTTATTCTTTTGTATTAATTATATTGACTGTCAATCAATTAAAATAATTAATGTGATTTAGGTTAACCATAATAGGTGGAGTAATTTTAGGACAAAATTTAAATTTCAAATACTAATTTGCACTACATAATTAATGCTTTATCATAATTTACGCTTTCTATATTCATACTAAAATTTAAACTTTCCATAATACAAATATATAAGGAAAAAAACACTTATATTATAAGTGTATACTAAATTAAATAGTTTTTGTTACAGAAAAATATGTTAATTTACATATTTAGTTTACATTTTATAAACTACCATGTTTGATATATAACATCAATACATATATATTTAGATGTAAAAGACGTATTTATAATATGTAAACAACTAACAAACCAATCATTTTTATAATACGTTTGAATTTCGTAAGGCATAATTATTACTCGTAGAAATGAATAAACAAAAAAAAGCCACATTTGGTATATTTTATTTTTGAATTTCAAAACTTATAAATCTTTTACACAAAAATACTAAACACATAATGGAAACTTACCAATTTTACTTATACGACTTTAATAATCAATCAAGATTTGATCCTGAAAACTATATTAAGTGTTTAATGTGATTTGTTAAGATTTGAATATTAATTCACATTTATTCTTTTGTATTAATTATATTGACTGTCAATCAATTAAAATAATTAATGTAATTTAGGTTAACCATAATAGGTGGAGTAATTTAGGACAATATTTAGATTTCAAATACTAATTTGCACTACATAATTAATGCTTTATCATAATTTACGCTTTCTATATTCATACTAAACTTTAAACTTTCCATAATACAAATATATAAGGAAAAAAATCACTTATATTATAATTGTATATTAAATTAAATAGATTTTGTTACAGAAAAGTATGTTAATTTATATATTTAGTTTACATTTTATAAACTACCATGTTTGGTATATAACATCAATCCATATATATTTATATGTAAAAGACGTATTTATAATATGTAAACAACTAACAAACCAATCATTTATATAATACGTTTAAATTTCGTAAGTCATAATTATTACTTGTAAAAATGTTTAAACAAAAAAACCACATTTAGTATATCTTATTTTTGAATTTCAAAACTTATAAATCTTTTACACCAAAATACTAAACACATAATGGAAACTTACCAATTTTACTTATACGACTTTAATAATTAATCAATACTAATTTATCAGTTAATTTTATATATTATACTGTTCTAATTAGTCATAAATGCTATTTAAAATATGATGACAATAACTTCGCTAATTTCAATCAATTTTCATTGATTGACGTCTTAATACATGCCTTCCATTTTTGCACTTCATCTATATTGATAGTTTTATCAAATCCATCTCAGTTGCTCTACACAGAATTACTTGATTGTGCAACAGCATTCCAACTAATACTAAAACTAATATTACGGTTTTTAAACCCATTTATATCTTATTGACCGAATTGAATTTTTCTATTACTATTTTACGAATATATTACTAATTACTAATAATTACTAATACTAATGAAATTAATGAAATTGAATTTGGATTGGTAAGTCAATTTGAAATATAAATAATTTAATGAGACAAAAAAATGGTAATAAATTTAGGTTTACTATATTTGCTTTACTATAATAACTCTCATTAAATTTATTACCATTTTTTTTTTGTCTCATTAAATTATTTTACGAAATTATGTCTCATTAAATTTATTAAATTTAACTCTAATTTCAGCTTACCATAATTTAATGAGACGAAATTAAGTTTAATACGAAATTATTGTTGGTAATTATGAATCAATTTAATCAATCTTTTATTATGTATGATTGATTATAAATCAATTTATAATCAATAAGTTAGACTTACCATAACTTAATGAAACGAATTTAATTTTAATACGAAATTATTTTTGGTAATTAGTAATCAATTTAATCCGTAAGATGGAACATCAATTCAATCCATAATTATATATAATTTTAATCAATTTTTTATTATGTATGATTGATTATAAATCAATTAAATCTGTAATTTCGACTTACCATAATTTATTTATCGAATTTATGTATGATTGATTATGAATCAATTTTACCATTTTTTTGTATTAATGATTCATTATGAATCAATTTAATCCATAATTAAAATACAATAAAGCATTCAGTTGTATATTATTCAAAATATATAATCAATTAGGAGTAGAAATATTAACTCAATGAATATTCTAGACAACCATTTTAAACATATATCTATGTATACAAATTTTAAGAATCGATTAACAACTAAAGTTTTTTTTTTTTTTAATTTTAACACTTATTATACAAATCTTTTATTCTAAAAAAGTATGTTATGAATGTGTAGTTATCGAATTGTTATGAATTGATACTTAACTAAGTATAGAGTGTAACTTGCGAATTTCTAAAATTGAATGAATTTTACACAATTATGGCATAATCGGTCATCAATTTATAGAGTAAATTAGATTTCTAAATGTAGCGAAGATTGATTGACTGATTGATTGATAAACCAATCTTTACCAAAATTTTCGCAACCATTAACTTCAATAGTTATTTAATCTCATATTTTTACGAATTCTGATTGGTGTTCATTGCAATTAATAAGATTTATTCAATTTGAAATGTGAATGTTTCTAATATAATTGATTTGAATTACTGATTGCGATTTTAAGGTTATTTATTAAGATTTTTAATCTTATTTATTTATATTACTATTTTTACGAATTCTGATTGGTCTCCATTGCAATTAATAATATTTATTCATTTTTAATGTTATTTATTAAGAGTTTTAATGTTATTTATTGACATTAATGATAGTTGACCAAATTTAATGTTATTTAGTAAAAAAAATTAATCTCATTTATGTATATTTCTAATTTTTCGAATTTATGTTTAAAATTATTGACCAAATTTAATTTTTTATATTATGACTTTCGTTTAATCAATTCTTATTAAAAGATAATCATCAAAATCATTTCAATAGTAATATGCTAATTTTAAGATGTCTATAATAATTTGTCGATAATTGGTAAGTCAATTTGAAACGCGGATGTTTTTATGTAACTGATTTGAATTATTGATTACGATTTTAAAGTTATTTATTAAGATTTTTAAACTCATTTATTTATATTACTATTTTTACGAATTCTGATTGGTCTTGATTGCAATTAAAAAGATTTATTCATTTTTAATGTTATTTATTAAGAGTTTTAATGTTATTTATTGACATTAATAATAATTGCAAGAATGTAATGTTATTTAGTAAAAAAATTAATCTCATTTATATATTATTAATTTTATGAATTTATGTTTAATATTATTGACCAAAATTAATTTTTTATATTATGACTTTCTGTAATCAGTTTTCATTAAAACATAATCATCAAAATCATTTTAATAGTAATATGCTAATTTTAAAATGTCAATAATAATTTGTCGATAATTGGTAAGTTAATTTCAAATGCGGATGTTTTTAATGTAATTGTTTTGAATTATTGATTACAATTTTGAGGTTACTTATTAACATTTTTAATCTCATTTATTTATATTACTATTTTTACAAATTTATTTTTAATATTACTGACCTAATTTAATTTTTCTATTATTTTTAATATTATTGACCCAATTTAATTGATTTGAATTATTGATTACATTTTTTGAGGTTACTTATTAACATTTTTAATCTCATTTAGTATTGATTTTCACCGTGGTTTTAGCTTGATTTTTAGGTCATTGGTTATGAGTCAAACCGTCAAAACAGTTTAGGGTCTTCTGGATATATTTACCTTAAATTCTTGATGATAATACAATTATAATGCCAAATGTCTTTCTTTTCCTCACCAGAGTTGTTTTTGACAAATTTTACTGTTTTGTTATTCAAATGGTTCAGGGATCCTATAAGTGGACATAAATACTTTTCAAAGCCACAAGTTTCAAATCGTCTTGCCATGTCAAATCGTGTTATAGAAGCTAAAATAATTCAGGGAGTAACATTGGAATGCGAACTTTTTTCCAAAGAATTCAGCTGTCCCCATCTGATAAGAAGATTCCTTTCAAATTTAACAGAAGACAATTCCCTCTTACTTTATGTTTCGCAATGACAATAAATACGAGTCAAGGACAAACCTTATTTAGGGTAGGTCTGTATTTGAAAGATCCTGTTTTTACACATGGGCAGTTTTATGTCGCTGCCAAGTGACAAAAGTAGAGATGGCCTGAAGATACTAATATTGGGCAAAGATGACAACGTTAATAATAAATAGCAAATGTTGTCTATAAAAAAATATTTTGAAGTTTGTGAATAAGTATGCAATCATATTTTGCATAAATTGTTTAATTTTTTTTATAATTTTTGGGTTGTATGATTTGTTAAACTACATTTATTTACTTTGAATTTAATCTTCATTTGTATGTCGGTACAATAAATATATGTTTATTCATTTCATTATTTGTTTTTAATTCACGTCAACTCAAACATTTGTTGATTCATATATATGTTATTGGGTAACATTAAACTTTTTTATGATAATATACAATCAACCAAAATTCACACGAATTGTATTACGTAATTTTCAATAAATAAATTTGCATACTACAATCTTTATAGAATTTTTTTCATTTGACATGGATATGTACCGTGTGTACACGCGGGGCTCTAACCTAGTTATGGTATAAATAAAAATTATATTGTTGATGCACTTTCTGTGGACGTCACTGTCGAATAGACTAGGGTTGAGTCTTTGTATGTTGTTACATGAGATTGTGGTGATCCATAAGGGCATTTTATGGATCTGATGCTTTTGTAAATATAGGACAACAAACAAAGTTCAGGTTCGACCTTATAGAAGGGGCGAATGTGGAAAATCTCCACATTTGACCTCCTCATAGAGGCGAAGGTGGAACTTGTGTGTTGGACTATAAATAGCAATCTCATGTGTTGGTTTTCATTTGTAGATTTGAGTTTATGCTTTGAATGCTCTCAAGGGGGAGGTCATGCCCGACCTCCCCCGGCCTCGAGATAGATGTTTATCCTACTGATGACAGTGTCTGTAACCGTTTCTGAATTACTACAAATCTGTGATGACTTTGTTATCGTATGTTTCTGTCTCGTCTCGAATCTCCCGTCTGAAACCGAGTTGTTTTCGCGTAATCGATCCATGAATTCGGTTTTTAACCGGATTCTCATATATTTGTATAATTGATGTTGAATATTTCATTAATATCACAAAAGGGGCAAAACGGTAAATGACAAGTTTTTTATGCATTAAGAGTTGTACTAAAAAATATATTTTCTTAAATGTTTTAACATTGAAGTTAAATTACATGTTGCCCTAAGAAGATACATTATGGGGGTGTTTGGGATTTTGATTATTCAAAACAGATTATGCGTTTTGGAAAAGCAGGGGTGGAGCTGCTTATAGATTATTGCGTTTTGGTAGCCTAAAAAACTGATTATCTGCGTTTTCAAAACGCAATCCCAAACACTAAAAACTAATTATCTGCTTTTTCAAAACGCAAGATAGAGATAATTTATTGTTATTGTTTAATTTTTATCGTTTATTATTATAAGTAATTTTAAGCGAATTTTATCTTCATCGATATACGATGTTTTAACTTTTAATGTTTATGAATATGCCAATACGATGTTCATATTTTTATCTACGCATCGATATCAATATTTTCAAAAGTGAGTTGTTGAATAGTAATGTACAAGTAATCGAAACACAAACGTATATTTTTATCAAAGCTTCCTCACATAATTTTTTTTGTAATTGAAGTCGTTTACAATTTTCGTTATTTTAGTAATATAAGTTTTATAAAATCCTAAATATACTGTTGCGACGTGCTTATCTATGTTTCTATGTTACCTTATTAAGGAGGAGACATGGTTAGAAAAGTAATTTTATATCCATTTTAATATGGGATATCAAGAGACTCATGCTTTAACATAGATATGTCATGTAAAAGTTCCCCATAATACCCCTTATTGCATTATGCACTTGTACTATACCTATAACCCTTGAGTATTGAATCGTTTCTTTTTCTACAGCAACATTGTTGAATCTTTGTATTATATAACAACAGATTTGGAATCACCTTCGATTGGAATTTTTTTTGGAATCGCTCAACCCAACATCGCAGGGAATCACTAATCTTAAGGTCTGCCCCGATTTTAATTAAATTTTATGTTTGTGTTAGATTAGATAGTGTTAATATGATGTTTTCATAGTTTTTCTGCTAATTATTCATCAGATTTGAAGAGGAAACCAGGTCCGCCAATCAACAGTAACAACACAGATCCATTTAGGGGTTTTCAGCGTGAAAAATAAGCAATTAAGAGCTCTTGATCGCAACAAGGTAATGGTTCGTTGTTGTGTTCGCCAGATAGCGTAGAACCGTTTATGTTCATACAGGAAGTTGATTTTGTTTTATGTTCGTAGTTTACAGATCATATAGTATGAAATAGGTGGATATTTGGACGGTTAAACCCTATTATCTTCTTCGTATTTTACAGATTCATTTTTCACATTATTCTTAATTTTCACAGTTGGCTAAGCTTCTATCGGATAATTATTTATTTTGTAAGTCACTTTTTCAAACACATTGTGTGCCCATCCACTCTCCATAATTTGACTTACATTTTCAAGCCCTAAATAGTTTATTTATCTTCCATCTGCTCGCAATTGTTCAACAGACGTATGTGGTCTGTATTGTTGTTTTGCTTATGCATTTTTGTTTAACTATATGCTACAATTGAGTTAAGTTTGACTATTCCGCATTGTTTTTAATATATGCATACCAACTGCTTGATGAAATGCATGTATGAGATGAAAACTATAGCCGTACTTATTTAGGTCTTGACTCTTGATAGTACTTTTATGATTTGTGTTTAAATGCATGTTCATGTTAATATGAGTATGCTAATATGCTATTATTCTGGTATGTTTAAGAATTTGAAGTTGAATTGAGTCTATCAATTAATCAGATCTCAAAAAGTCAAGTGCATAAATGCAAATGCTTTTATATAACTTGTTTTAGTTTTATAATAATAATGTTGTATTGTAGTCATATTGCCATTGAAGGAACTTGTGAGCATGGCCCTATTTTTGTCCCTTGTTTGTTTTTGTTCATAGTTTGAAGCTCCTTTTGCAGTCTTATTATTTTCATAATTTAGGTTCTAAAGATAAAGTGAACTACATATTTAGCATTATGGTCGGTCATCTGGTGGGTTGGGTAAACCAAATTGTTTTGTTCAAAATTTATGTGTAAAACACAATACAAAAAATATAGTGTACACTAATAATCCATGCTTTAGACCTACTTTATTGTTAATTTGATGCGTTACTCATTTGATCTTTTAGAAGTAACACATTACTTGAATCATTTTTCATGCTTTTTAAAAGAGTTATATATATATACTAGCTGATTACCCCGGGAGGGTCCCGGGGTTGAAAAATCTAATTTTACGTGATAACCTATTGCAAATGGCTCAAGTTAACTAACCACAAAATCTCTCAATCATTGCATGTTCATAGAATTCTAATCAGTAATAACTAATATTCCCTAATCTAAAACCTAATCAGTAATCATCTAAAGAAGCACCTATGTAAGCTGCAACTATTCAAAAACTCATCACATCTCTCTAATTTTTCACATTCTAATGGCTCTTATAATTCCTAACCTACTCAACTAAACAAACACTTAAGTTGGAAGTTGTAACCATTGCATCTCATTATGCCACGTGGCATAATCAAGAGATGGTTGAGGCCACCATGGAACGCCACGTTAGCAACTATCAATTCTTCCCGGGAGCGTCCCGGGGTTGAAAAATATAACCATTCTAATAATACTAATACTAATAGTAATAATTATTACTCTTGTAATTAAATAAATAAAAAAATAACTTTGCTATAAGGTGACACCATGTGTTGCAGTGTTGCGTGATTCTTTCTCTTAGTTTCTCTTGATGAAGTATACATAGTAAAATTCCAATGATAACATGGCGATTTGGCTGATTTTCAACATCGTAGATAAGAACCTGGTTTAAAAGAAAAAACATGATTAATGAATAACATGAATACTTTGTGTTTTTTTTCCTGTATGAACAAAACCACACAAAAAATAGTCTATTTTTTCTCCGTTTTTTATATAGCACTATGGTACTCGTTAGAAAGATAACAAAACGCTCGTTAATTTGGTGTAATTTTTTTCTTTAAAAAATCTCGTATATAAAAAATATAAACGTTTAAAAATTATGGGAGGAAACATGAGAGAGAAAATTTTAAATTTATTTTTAAATTCTTTTTCCTAAAATAACTCAATTTAATTTTAGTAATTGAGAATTGAGAGATAGACAGCGAGATAAATTTAGGGTTTTATGTTTATTTTTTTTTTAACTAAAAAGGAAATAATTCAAAAACATTAAAATCTGTCAATTATGATGCCACGTGGCAGTTTTATGGAGAGGTTGAAGGCACCATTGCACGCCACGTCAGCAATGTTCAATTCTTTTATATATATTAATAGATATATATATGATAGATACAAACACTTGATATATGATATGTATATAACAGATGCAGGGGTGTAACCAAGAGGGTAAAAACAGTGCTGAAAGATAAAATAAATGGAAAAAAGATAAGAGCAATAATGTCTATGCAAGGCTGGTAGCAGTTATATTAAATGTCAGCAACAATTGTGATTAACTACTGATTATGTTCAGGTTGCCAATCATATAAGTATATATAACTGAATCATTCCTTACTAATTATTTCCAACTCGTTACAGATATTGTTGGCTCATTAATCTTGATCGTAATACAAGAACAAACAAAACCGGAAAAACCCTTTGATTAAAAATGATAACTCTTAAAAGTTTTACATTAACCTTATATTTATATTAAACCTATAGTACCCAACTCAAACATAGTTTTTAAAAAAAAACTACCTGATATATGGACGTGTACAACATTATGCCCGTATATAAACTGATACATTTAGCTATGATATCATTATTGTTAATAAGGTTGTAGATTAACCTACATTTGGTATTTTTAATGAAAATTTCTTTTGGTTTAATAAAGTTGGCTCTTCATAAGGAAATTCTAGACTTTCTTTCATATGGAAATCTAGACTTTCTTTGCATGTTTACTGCTATTTCTCGTTGAATGGAATAAAATGTTAGAAATCCGGAGTACTAGGTTGTGATTCGTAAAATACATCATAATTGAATCTAATATCAGTATGAGCTGGGATGCCCACTGCAACCACTAGTTTTTATATAATTTTCGATAAAATTTTTGTTCAAATCAGAGTAAATCAAGTATAGTTGATATTTTTTCTTATTGTATTTATATTTGTTCAAAAGCTTCCGTAACGGTGCCATCATTTGTTTTTACGGTATTAGGGCATAACTTTTATTTAAAACAGAGTTGTTTATGCAATAAAAAAATTGGTATTTTATATCGTAATCAATAGCGAGTGTCGGTACGGTTGTAGTATCGTGATGAGCTGAAATGATACCGTTCTAGCAATATCGATTCCACATCAATATCGATCAAATAACATCGGTACTAATGTTGTATTACTGGAACGATTATTGATTAATAACTAGTATTATTTTCAATTGATGTAAAACATGGGATAACTTTAGTTTGAGCATATAAGTACCACTAGTTTTATACCCGTCTGTTGGACGGGTTGTAAACAAAATTATACAAAAACTTATAAACTTTATATTTCTTTATTTTGGTTTGTTACAACTCCAATTTAAAACAACCTTTGTATATGAAAGTATATACAAAAGTAAACGGTAGTATCACTTAACATTTAATAAAAACTATAAAGAAACAGAAAAATAGTTTAAATATTTAGTTGATGTGAACAATATTAATTTAAAAGGTCAAATTAAAATGTAAACACGTATGTTTTTTTATAGTTCTTAGATTATGCGTTTTAGTCTTTATATTTTACGTAATGTGGGTCAAAAAAACTGAAACTTTGATAAACCGAACCAATCCCTTAATAAAACCGAAAACAAAACCAAACGGTTTTAAGAAATCGAACTAAACCGATATTTTGAAATCATTATTATTTAGACTAATGAAACGATAGCATCGCATCTTATAATACAAAGCTTGTAAAGCACACATTTGGTTTCATTGATCTACCTTATCTAACATTTTTATGTTGTAGATAACAATTTTTTATTAAGGGAAATGAACATTGTAAATATTTGTTTGCATGTAACCTACATATATAAAAACATTATTACAAATCTCGTGTGAAAATACGAGAAGACTAAGTCAAACTAAAGCTGGAAATACATTTATTGGTTTTTGTGCTTCTGCCTTTCGTAACCACTGATGAATGAAACAACCGATGATAAATCAACAGAAGCATGAAAAGCTCTGTTGGGATAACAGATATTAAAAAGAAACAGATAATCTTAATCTTCAACTGAGATTTCATTACTCTGTTTACGAATATCTGTTGACTTGCCAACAAATTTGTCAAACAGTTGTTATAAGATTTAAATTTATTATTACAATTACATAATTTCAATGAAATATATGAGTTAACAAAACAACATACAAAATGGAAAACTTGGTCTGTTTAAGACAACATACTCCCCAAAATATAAAAAACATAAACAGGCGAACTTTACTAAACACCAAATTAAGAAGTCAGTCATTTGTTGCAAGAAAAAATGTGCTTAGTAACGTATGTTCAAGGGCAGAGGGTCTGTTTAGGAGATCTTTCTAAAATAGCTGTTACTGCAAACAGTTGTTGATTCAAACATATATTACTTCAATAGTTTCCTTCAAACAGATGTAGCTTTAAATAGTTGTTACTAAGCTCTGTTTCATAATCATCTTAGTAAATGAATACTCTTTACATATTCGTCTAATTTGACAGGTTTATTATAACAAAAGTGTAAACTATAACTATTACTTATATGGTACTTGTTGGAAAGATAATAAAACGCCCGTTTTTTTTTCGATTTTTTTTTGTATAGCACTATGGTAGTCGTTGGAAAGATAATAAAACGTTCGTTAATTTGGTGTAATTTTTTTTCCAAAAAAAAATGTCGTTTAAAAAACTTATTAACGTTTAAAAATCATGGGGGAAAGTGCATGTGCTATGCACATGAGAGAAAAAAATAATTTATTAGTAGATGGGGTATCCATGACCCATTTAATTGACTCGGTAAAATAAGCGGGAAAAACTTAAAGAAAGCCCCCATAAAATGTCATGTGTCCCTCGTTAACTTTCATTTATATATATTATTTCCAAAAAAAAATGTCGTTTAAAAAACTTATTAACGTTTAAAAATCATGGGGGAAAGTGCATGTGCTATGCACATGAGAGAAAAAATAATTTATTAGTAGATGGGGTATCCATGACCCATTTAATTGATCCGGTAAAATAAGCGGGAAAAACTTAAAGAAAACCCCCATAAAATGTCATGTGTCCCTCGTTAACTTTCATTTATATCTATTAATATATATAAAAGAATTGCACTATGATGACATGACATTCAATGGGGCAACCTTTTACCCTTTGAATGTGCCATGTGGCATCATGTAGTGCATTCTTTTTAATTTTATTTTTTTAAATAAAATTAAATCACATAAAACCCTACCTATCATCATATATAATCCTCATCTTCTCACCCCAAACCCTAAAATTCTTCAAAGTCATTCTGCTCCATTCTCTCAGCCATAAGGTTCAAAAAAACATCGAAGGGGTACACCGAGTTGCTGCTCAAGAATACTGGGCCCAATCTAGCCGACTCACCATGTGCACCTAATTCTTAAAAGAGTTCATGGCGCACCTAATTCTTAAAAGAGTTCATGGCTGCACACGTGGTTTGCACTGGGTAATTTGCTTGCATTTAATTAAGTAAATTGTGTGTATATATCAAATCATAGGGATGAATTTTATTACTTACAATTCAAATATGATAATTTCTGTTTACTATTTTCGTAATTATGCACTTTAGAGTTTGTAGATTACTATATTTTTTGTTAAATAAATTGAATCATTTAGCTAGAATTGTAATATTATATTGTTGCAGGGAGATGGTGGTTGAGGAGATGACGGTTGTTAGAGTTGTGTAGAGGTGGTGTGGCGATTATTAGTTGTAACTTACGATTTGTTTAAACTTTTGAACCGACGTTAAAAGAATATTTCAGTGATGATGTCCTAAAGCCTCTTCGATGGGTGAATTTGGATGAAGAAGAACGTGACGATTTAGCCATGTTTCTATCTGGGAGTGAAGAGAGATCAAAGAACACAAAAGATTCCAGTTACACAACAAGTTGTAAAGACGTTGACAGTTATGTTATAGATGTGCATGAAAAGGATATTTGTTTAATTTGATACTTTTTTTTGTTTCTCATTCATTAATTTTGAGTTTAATATTATTAAAATTTGGTTGACCAGGCTCTCGATTTGAAATTGGAAGCTATAGGTGGTGAATCGAAGTGTCACACCCTCAAATTTCCACCTGCGGAGTTCTACCGCGAGGCGTGTGACACACCAGGATCCAAGTCAACGGTCACAATAAACGACGTCTAAATGTAACAACATACGTAAACAAAAACCATGCATAAGTTTAAAACCAACATTCAACAGTGCGGAAGCATTTGAAGTTTACAAAAGTCATGCAGAAATAAAACATAAGTTCAAAAGTTCATAATTCCAAAACGTGCAAATGAGACCCTAGACGCGAGACGACTCCGGTGCGACCTCGTGCGCCTATCTGACAGCTGCTACCTTAGCGACCTGAGAAAACATGCTAAAAGAGTCAACATATAATGCTGGTGAGTTCACAGGTTTTAATTAAACGTTTAAAGTGATCCTTCGAAAACCGTTACCATCACAGTTACTACTATGCTTGTGAGAACGCTAGCTAGGCGCAGAATGAGATACTCATACGGGTGAAACCATTGCTGACTAAGCCTTGTAGTGACCCTTAGTTTCCTATGGGCTACCGTCATCACCGGTAGACCTTGTTTTATTAGAGACAATATGCACCCGCCCGGTCCAACCGTCGAGTGGGGTTTGTCAGTTCCTAATAGCGCTATCCATATTTCCCCGCCATATACCCATGTTAGTGGTTTCTAAGGGACTTTTGATGAACCGTATAGTACGATAAGTAAGCCATAGTATAACGTGATAAAGAGTCATGAGCCATAAGAGTTTAACAAGTCATAAGTTATAAAAGAGTTTTAAGCATGTTTCTCCCCCGAAAACATAAACCGTAAAATGTGGGGCCGTGAACTCACCTTAGGTTGCGTATTCCGTTTAAGAGTAAACCGTATGCGTGATATGAGTAAACCGTCTGTAAGATATGATAGCCCCAACTATTGGCGACCTATCATAAGATATGTGTCAAGTTAGACTAATAACCCGTCGGGTTCATTAGTCCCTAAGTCCAGTCCATGACCATTATGTGTCCGAAAAGCGTGTTTGACCGACAACCAGACTACGTAAGACAAGACTCGACATCCCATTGGTGACCCGACATTCCACGTGTTAGATAAATACAAGACATCATGCCACATATGCAATTAAACACTTAATACGCGCAACAGTTCACCTAGTCTAGCATAATGTCCGATTAACGCGTAAACAGGTCCGAACACGTGTTACTAAGTCATTGGG
The DNA here is from genome assembly GCA_028751855.1 of Ambrosia trifida. Taxonomy (NCBI): domain Eukaryota; kingdom Viridiplantae; phylum Streptophyta; class Magnoliopsida; order Asterales; family Asteraceae; genus Ambrosia; species Ambrosia trifida. Next base: position 64,364,026 of record CM054125.1, read on the forward strand.
TGTATCCCGGGGTTCCTATCATGTTCCTAGGCGTCAAATCATGTTCCGGGATGTTAAAATATACATACAGCAGCATTATACGCGATTAGGAATCAAACTAGCATTTAGGATTGTAATCACCTGAACATTAAGCATTTAGGATTGTAATTGCCTAAACATTAAGCATTTAGGATTGTAATTGCCTAAACATTAAGCATTTAGGATTGTAATCACTAGTCAAAGTAGCATTTAGGAATCAAACTAGCATTTAGGATTGTATTTGCTAGTTGTTGAGGTGAATAGGCCTCTATTCGCCTATATATAGGCGATTAGGGTTTGTATTCGCCTGAACATTAGGCATTTAGGAGCCTATTCGCATGAAGCCTCATGCGAATAGGTTCCTACTCGCCTCTGCAGTTCTGTAGCGCAATTTCGCGCGCCGAACACTCTAAATCAGATCCGAAACATGTAAAAACACCCAATAATCATCCTAACACATTAACAAACATATTTCAAGCAAAACCCCTAAGTTTTCATCGTTCTAACAGTTCCGAATGCGAGCGTTTTCCCAAAATAGCAACTTAGCAAGTAAACATCACATCAACATGCAAGAACTTGCCCTAAATAGCAATTATTCAGATTAAATCACATAACCACGTTGTCCGATAGCATCCTACTGTTCTAGCATCATCTTAGAGCAAACCCTAACATCATACAATCAACAACACACCTCATATCATCCTTAATCATCCAAAATCCTTCAAATGGGTCAAAACATCAAGTATCAACAATACACAACCAAAACCATTCAAACCCCTAGGACATCATCATACTAACTTGTAACAGCCATAAACATCATGATAACACAAAAACAACCATGACTTAATCCTAAAAATTCTATCTTTAATCACATATAACACATATAACACATGTAAAGGTGTGGGTTTGTTTAAAAACGGTTTTAAATGGGTTTTCAAAGACAAAAACATTTATAAGTCAGGTCTGGACTTTTAGGGAGTAAAACATAATCATTTAAAGGTTTGGGTTTGAAGAACACACCTTGTATTCAAGAGGAGATGATAGAATAAGCTTGGAAATGGTTGTTTTGATGTAAAAATAGGTTCCAGAGGGTGTTTGTAGGTTGAGATAGGTTATGGGACGGCTAGGGTAGTATAAATGATGTTTTGGAGGTCAAGGGTGATATTTATAGGCGTTTTTAATCGTTCGGAGCAGTTCAGGCGAGTATGCAGCAGTTTAGGCGAGTAGGGCTGCTACTCTCCAGTAAGAACTAGCGAATAGCCCCTATTCGCCCCAAGAACCTCCCTATTCGCTTAACAAAGTGGCGATTAGGCTATCACACATAGCCTAATCGCCTATAGCCTATGTGTCCGGGTTTTTGGCGCGTTAAACCCTATTTTAACATATGTAAACACGTTTCCACATACCGACAAGTCACATAATGATTACCAACATATAATGCATGATAAATAACACGTTCCCGCCCGATCACCAATTCCCGGGACCCGAGACTTGCGTATGTTAAAACCCTAATGATGTGCGACTTGACTCGATCGACCTTGTTATGTGTAACGTATGCGCGACTCGCTAAGGTAGACTTACTAAGTTTTCAAAAGTTAGTTACCGGAAGTTGCCGGGTGTCACACGAAGGTTCAGTCTCCTTGCAATGGTGGTTTCCCCTACTTCTCACTATGGTAAATATTACTAAAACATTTGTTAATAATAATTGTTTTGGGGCACTCCATGGGTGGTAAGGTGGCTTTACAATATGCGTTGAGTAGCCGACAGTGTAGAAACATCCATCAATTTTGATAATTGAAATGATACAGTTTGATGTGTTTATACAATATTTGGTGTCTTTTATTTGTTTACTATGTTGTTGAAGTGCTTTATAGTGTAGACCATTTTCTTGATGTAGCAACTGTACTTGAACTTTGTATTATATGTAAGGGTAGATAAAATTATTAAGTCATCAATTGTTTGTTTGTTCATAATTACTTTTAGGTTTAAGAGTGAGTTTATTGCATTTGAATTTGAAACATTTTATGCTCTTTTAGTCACTTTCTTGGCATATGTGAAGTGGGTTAGGCTAATGAGCTATTAGTCGTTTTACAGGTTCTGTCTTCTGTGTCATATATACAGTTTCCTTACCAGCGGTTGTGAGACTTGGTACAGAGATGTGATAAGTTTTTGAATGGTTTCAACTTCCAAGTTAAGTGATTGTTTAGTTGATTAGGTTAGGAATTATGTGAGTCATTAGAATGTGAGAAATTAGAGAGACGTGATGAGTTTTTGAATAGTTGCAGCTTACTTAAGTGATTGTTTAGCTGATTACTGGTAAGGTTTTAGGTTAGGAAATATGAGTTATTACTGATTAGAATAGTATGGATATGCAGTGATTGAGAGATTTTGTGGTTAGTTAACTTGAGCCATTTGCAATAGGTTTATCACGTCATATTAGATTTTCAACCCCGGGACGCTCCCGGGGTAATAAGCTAGTATATTATAGAAGAGGCCAATACCAACCGAATTCTAAGACCCCGGACTTTCACTAGTTTGATGGAAAATTCATAGAGATACAAGAATTCATGCTAGCCTCACAACAATGATAATTTGTGGGCACGAAAAACTAACTATAATATCGTGAGAAGTTGGAAAGACGATAAATTGTTCACCAAACTCCCCGTTTTTCCCTCGGGAAGTATGGATTGGATTCCACGTTCGTTGAGACTTCAAAACCGACCATTTCTCAATTTTTTTTCAGTTTTTTATTTTATATTTCCAATATTAAATTCCTTATAGATTTTATCGAATATATTATATAAATTACAAATATAGTCCCTAGATTTTATATTGTATTACAAACGTACCCGTGACTATATTTGAAATCTGTAATTTGTTTAGTTAAGCATTCTTGATCATTTATCAAGGAATAATACTGTATTAATTTGTATGTATGTTACTAGTTATTTACTTTGTTCATTGAGATTAATTAAATATTAAAACTAGTTTAAATAAAACAACATTTTGTCCTCCTATCTTGAGTCACACAAATACCATAGAGATCGAGAGTAGAGAGAGGAAGATCAGCCGCGTGCTCACGTTTGAATTTTTAGCGATGTAAAGTTTGAATTTTTAGTATCGTTTAAATGAGACGTTTTTTTGCTACCTTTGAATGACATGATTAGATTAGGATTATGAATATAAGGGTATCAATTGGTTGAGTTCAAGTGTGTTAGCCTTTTTTAGATTGTTGAAATTAGCAATGTTAGCATATTCTGTATAATAGGAGGCACATTGTTCCATCGAGACCGATTTGTTATTAAAAAAAAGACGAAGGGGAAAATGCATGATATTTTATATTTTTATATCAAAAGTTATAATAGATTGATCATGATGTATTTTTTTCTTTAGGGATATTGCTTGTTATCTTTTTTAAAGAAATTCTTATCTTATTTAATAAATCTCTTTCCTTCTAACACACATGCATATGCATATAATTGTGTGTGTACATACACACCTTGGATTCTATAAATCTAAAGGAGTTGGTTTAGATACATTCACCACTCTTTTCCATGGGGTCCCCTATCTCTTTGCATGTTTAAGTAGAATAGTGGACCAAAAAATTCATCATTATTTTCCGAACATATCTTTTAGGCAATCATTCAAATTAAAAAGTGAAACCTTTTGTTATTTCAACATCAACAATTATATAAACTTAGCCTTTTCATAATAGTGAGTGCATGAAGTGATATTTGAAATGTTTGTCACTATAAGGGAATAGAATATTACAAGGCATAAATCTCTCATTCCTGATTTCAAGCTCCAATCATCTTCATTAACAATCAAATCTCAATCAATTACTTTCCTTGTATTCTTGCATAAATGTCTCTTTTGTATTTATGTCTCATTGTGTGTAATTGCCTATATATAGGCCTATGTAATTGTAAATCAAATGTACAGAAATATAATAACAATTCTCCTCTCTCTATATGGTATTCAGAGCTGTATATCTCCTCTGAGAACTTTTTTTGCGATCCTGTCCTATTTAACTTTCAATCGCAACAGCAGCCATGGCCACATCAGAACCCAAAATCGTTGAACTCTCCACACACACCCACTTCCCAATCAAGTTAACCACAAACAACTTCTCTTCCTGGCGAAAACAGGTTCTGTCCACCCTCAGAGGGTTCGCACTCGAACAGTTTGTTGATGGCTTAACCGAGCCACCACCAAAGGTCTTCGATGGAAAACCCAATGCAGAATATCGCTGCTGGTATCGTCAAGACCAGATTTTGCTCGGGGCACTTTTTGGAAGCTGCTCCGACACTATCCAACCGCTCGTGTCCTCCGTCGAAACCGCAAGACAACTGTTCCAACGTCTATCCGAGAGCTATGCTAGCATCTCGCGTTCTCGCATTATATCGCTGCGCACCAAACTCTCCACCACCAACAAAGGATCCAGACCAGTAGCTGAATATCTCAATGAGATGAAATCCATTGCGGACGAATTAGCTTTGGCTCAAAAACCCATTGATGATGACGATCTTACAGCCCATATTCTTGCCCATCTTGGTGACGACTACAAGGAAATCACTGCAGCCCTCAAAACAATACATACTTCCATTACTTTTTCGGATCTCTATGAGAAACTCATTGATCATGAGCGATCTCTCTTGGAGTCCAAATCAGCCCCGGTTCTCACTACTGTTAACACAGCCCAAAGACAAGGCCCGCGCAATCAGTATCGACCCAACTCTGGGGCTCGTTTTTCAAACCGACCCAATACATCAGCACCTCGACAGAATACATCAGCAAACAACAACAGCCCTACCAATACTTATCGCACTAATCGTAACAATTTATTTTGTCAGTTTTGCAGCATTCCAGGGCATGATACCAAGGATTGTCGCAAGTTTTCAAGGTTTCTACAAAATAATAACCTTACCTTGGCTACTCCAGCAATAAACTCGACAGTCAACTCTACCATGGCGACTTCCTCATCCTCTCTAATGTTTGACAGCGGTGCCTCAGACCACGCAACTGCCGACCAGACCTTTGTGCACCATCTCTCCGAATATGGAGGGCCTGATGAGATCATTCTAGGCAATGGTAACACCCTCACTATAACTCATACCGGTCACGGTTCTATTCAAACTCCTACTCGTTCCCTTAAATTACCTAATGTCTTACTTGTTCCTAAGTTGCGTAATCATCTTATTTCCGTGGCAAAACTTTGCAAAGCTAATCAAGTTTCTGTTGAATTTTTTCCTCTTCATTTCTTTGTTAAGGATCTTCGCACGGGGGCGAGACTCATGCGGGGAATCAACATTAATGACGTCTACTATGCGACACTCAACTCTTGTCATCCGATACAATTCAATTCAAGCACCAAGACCTCCACTTCTCTACTTTCATGGCATCACAAACTCGGACATCCATCCATCAAAGTTCTAAAAAATTTACTAAATAAGTTAGGCTTTGATTATAATAACATGTCCAACGATTTATTTCATTGTGATGCTTGCAAAATTAATAAAAGTCATAAACAACCTTTTGGGGAAAATTCTTTTCGTGCAACTAAACCTCTTGAAATTGTATACTCGGACGTTTGGGGACCCGTACAAATGTCAAATGATGGTTATAAATACTACGTCATTTTTGTTGATTTCTACACCAAATATACATGGTTATATCCTATAAAAAGAAAATCGGACGTCTCCATCTTATTTCCACAATTTAAAACTCTTGTTGAAAAATTCTTTCATACACCATTAGTGTCACTTTTTTCGGATAATGGGGGAGAATATCTTGGTCTCCTCCCCTTTCTTCAAAAACATGGCATCTCCCATTTCACAACTCCACCACACACCCCAGAACAAAATGGAGTGGCCGAACGGCGTCATCGACACATTGTCGAAACCGGGTTATCCCTATTGCATCATGCTCATCTTCCCCTAACCTTTTGGTCTCATGCGTTTCAAATCGCTGTGCACCTAATCAATCGGCTTCCAACACCTATTCTTGACTTTGTATCACCCTTCGAAAAGTTGTACAAAACTCCTCCATCCTACAACAAACTAAAACCGTTTGGTTGCTTGTGCTTCCCATGGCTTCGTCCATATGCTAAATCCAAACTGCATCCACGATCCGCCAAGTGTATTTTTCTTGGTTACTCGACCTCAAAATCCGCCTATAAATGCTATGATCCTACCACTCATCGCCTCTACCATTCCCGACACGTAGAGTTTATTGATCACATATTTCCTTTTACCACAAGTGGCCCTAACCCACTTCCTTTACCTACTGTTGACTCCTTTATGCCTCCCATTCTTACTAGTAACCCTTGCACCTCATCTCCACCAAACATTCCATCTCCACCCCACTCCACTACTTTGTCTCCTTCTCAGCCAATAACCAACTCCCCTGACTCTTTATCATCCACTCATAATTCACATTCTACTTCCCCAACAACCACAGATCCTTCCCCATCAACTTCCACCTTACCCACTCCCACGCCCAGCCCTACACATACATCAGACTACACCGAACCTACTCCATCATCCTCCCCTCAGTCACAATCATCAAACTCCCACACCAATCCATCTTCACCTACATCCACCACCAATGACCATCAATCCAGCCATGAACCGGCCACAACCTCCTCAACACACTCCAACCATGAACCGGCCACCACCTCCTCTTCCGCTACTGAACCCAATCGACCAGCCTGAAACAGAAAACCAAACCCCAAATATTACAATCCCAACCTTGTCAATCACACCACTCTACATCCTTTACCACCAACCATTGAACCCACTACTCATGCTCAAGCGTCAAAGGATCCACAGTGGAGACGTGCCATGGACTCTGAGTTCAATGCTCTCCTACAAAATCAAACTTGGGAACTAGTTCCACCTAGCTCTCAAGCACCTATTGGTTGCAAATGGATTTTTAGAATCAAACGTAATCCTGATGGCTCCACTGCCAAATATAAAGCACGTCTAGTTGCAAAAGGTTTTCTTCAACAACATGGGAAGGACTATTTTGACACATTTAGCCCTGTTACAAAACCCATCACCATCCGTACAATCCTATCCATAGCCCTATCCAAAAACTGGCCCTTGCGGCAACTTGATGTCAACAACGCTTTTCTTCATGGCACCCTTCATGAAGACGTTTTTATGACTCAACCACCAGGCTATGTGGATCCTCGTTACCCGCATCACATATGCAAACTTAAAAAATCTCTATACGGATTAAAACAGGCTCCTCGTGCCTGGTACAATGAACTCTCTCAATTTCTCACTCGCTTTGGATTTCGGAAATCCCGAGCTGATGCCTCACTCTTCATCTACCAACATCAACACATCACGTGTTATTTTATGGTTTATGTTGACGACATTGTCCTCACAGGAAATGACTCCCACTTCCTTGATCAACTTGTTCATGCTTTAGGTACACATTTCTCTATCAAGGACCTTGGCATGCTACATCACTTCCTTGGTATAGAAGTCATTCCTACACCAACAGGGCTCTTTCTATCTCAGCACCGTTACATTCAAGAAACGTTAGAACACTTTCATATGGACGGTGCAAAAGATGTTACCACCCCCTTAAGTGCTACTGAACCATTGTCCGCATCTGACTCTTCTCCATCGGTAGATGCCACACCATATAGGAAACTTGTGGGAACTTTACAATACCTCGCTTTTACCCGCCCAGATATCTCCTTTGCAATTAACAAGCTCTCTCAATTCATGCATAACCCGCGTCAAACACATTGGCAAGCCCTTAAACGTGTTCTTCGCTACCTCAAAGGTACCATTCATCATGGGTTATTCCTAAATCGCAACTCTTCTCTCGATCTCTCAGCCTTCTCTGATTCCGATTGGGGTGGTGTACATGATTCTGGTCGGTCTACTACAGCCTATATTCTCTATCTCGGCACTAACATCATCTCCTGGAAATCCACTCGTCAAAAGTCAGCATCCCGGTCCTCCACTGAAGCAGAATATAAGGCCTTAGCAAATGCATCTGCTGAACTTACATGGACTAAACATTTATTACAAGAACTTGGCATCCCTTCCACTGTTACCCCGACTTTATATTGTGATAATACAGGTGCTACATATCTATGTGCAAATCCAGTATACCATTCTCGAATGAAGCATGTGGCCCTCGACTACCACTTTGTCCGAGAACAAGTATCGGCAGGCAAACTTCGTGTACTTCACATCAACTCCCAGGATCAACTTGCAGATATGCTCACTAAACCGTTAACGAGAGCACCATTCTTATGTAATCGCTCCAAGATTGGCGTATCCGACGGATCCTCCATCTTGCGGGGGCGTATAAGGGAATAGAATATTACAAGGCATAAATCTCTCATTCCTGATTTCAAGCTCCAATCATCTTCATTAACAGTCAAATCTCAATCAATTACTTTCCTTGTATTCTTGCATAAATGTCTCTTTTGTATTTATGTCTCATTGTGTGTAATTGCCTATATATAGGCCTATGTAATTGTAAATCAAATGTACAGAAATATAATAACAATTCTCCTCTCTCTATAGTCACCACTATGTTTAGATTTGAAGTTATTGGTTTCAAATAATGATGAATATTATGATGTTTTGTTATATAGTGGTAAGATAGAATAAACACCTTTATTGTTTTAGTGATTTTACATATAGACTTGATATTGTATTCTTGGTACATATACTAGCAAGATACAGTTCGAACCCCACACAAAGACACCTAAACTAAAAAAGTTCTTGTATATTTTTGCGAGACGCAAAGCTTAGGTCCTTAGTATCATGAAAATGACAAGTCCTAGATAGTTAGGTATGTATATGCTGGATATCTATCTTATTAACATAAAGCACAATCTCAATCAAGTAGTTGGGTCGACAAAAGAAAACCTTGACGGTAACATTATCATATTATGTCGAACTTGTAGCATTATATGATGCCAGTTAAGAATGTGTGTGGCTAAATTTAATGATCCACTTTATCTATCACACTATTAATTCTATTAGTTGCATGTGTTGGACTTTAGAATGATAACACAACGGAATGAATAAACAAACAAACAAACTGATTCTATGATCGAATAAAGAACAAAGAACATTGATAACAATCGAAGATTTAATTTGGACCAAAAGATTAGTTTATGGATTGAACTTATTCGAAACAATCTTGGTAACTTTACAATAGAAGGTTTCTATCCTATATAAAATGAAACGACATGTCTCAAAAAATAGAGTTATGTTCGAATAGTTGTGTTGATTGGTCATTGAGTAACCACCACCATTTCAGAAATGACGCCAAACAACTTCCATAACCGTCAGGGACACAACTGTCATTTCCTTCTTCATTTAGTCTTGATGTGCTTCTTGTATCAGTGCATATGTGGCTGCTGTTTCCTTTGATCCGAGACATTTCCTTGTTCCATCTTGATTTCTACTAACTTACTAACTAATATGAACATCCTATTTAAACTATACATGTTTAACTTATTAGATCACATAATAATTACATACACAACATATTTACACAATATAACATAACTATAAGTTTGTATTTATATATAACAACACCCGCCTCTAAATCAAACTTGGGTTCTTCGAATTCTTGGGCAGTGTTTCCATTGCTTCTTGAAGTGTCTTTTCAACTCTTGAGAAGTCATATTTTCTTTTCTTCATCAATTTCTTTGCTGTAATCCAATCTCCACCCATGTAAAGTGCATAGTCTTCTTCTATGGAATTTGAATTCTTGTTCAGCATAGGCATCATCTTTGGCATTGTTTCTGTCCGTCTAAGGCTACTGCTTCCACTATTGTTTGATAGTTCATTCTTAGTCGACTTCCTTGCCACCATTTTCACTTGATATTGCCATTCTAGGACATCTAGATATTGAGCATAGAGGATCCTTACCATGTCCTTGTCTTCATATTCTAGGCCTAATTCTTTTGCTATTACAACTCAAATATTATAATTAGAAACTCTTTGGTGACCCCCTTCTTTCTTGACTAACACATACAAGTCATACAATTCCACTTTCTTTCTATTTTCGACTCTTGGTAGAATGGGTCGACTTTCAACCTTAAGATAAAAATTTAGAAACCAATCCACCATTTTTAAGAAAGGATCTTTCAAGATCTCTATATGTGCCTATGGGTATTCAAGGTTTTCTATGATATCTAAGAACTCAGTGCACTTATCCATCGACTATTTCCTTATGTTTCTTTCGGAATCAATACTTAATTCCTCAAAATACTCATTCAAATATTCTTCTTTCTTCTTTACATGTTCATGATTCTCTCCTTCTAATTCGATTAACATAGATTCTTTTGAGTCTTTATTCTCTTTCATATTCTTAAATTGCATACACTCGTTCTTAAACATGTTTTGAACATAACATACATTTCCCTCTAATTTTACAATGAAACCTTGTAGTTTTAATGGTGATAGAATTAGTACGTTTGGTATGATCAATGAATGATCATCAACCGAAACATTTATCATCCCTACTCCCCTTATGAATACAAATTGGTTCTGAAATCTACTTTCTACATCGAAAGATTTCCTTATTTTTAGAAAATGATCTAGATTTCCTACGATGTGGTTTTGAATATTTGGACTTACATACCATATGTATCTCCACATTTGTTTATCCGTGCCATATAGAACATGGTTTTCTCCATTTCCAAACTTGTTGTTCGAATAATAACTGACTCTAGTGTCAATGGCATCCTTGATCAATTGATCTTGTATCGATCCTGTTTCTCTTCGTGGCTTCCCTTCTCTCTTGTTTCTTTCTGTTCTTGTTCTTGTAATGCATCCTTGGTCCGGAGTAGGATAATTCTAATGATTGAGACATGTTTTCCTTTCGAAATAAGATAAATGGTTTGATGATTTGGATAGAATCAGTGAGTTCTGGCTCTGATACCAGTTTTGTTGGACTTTAGAATGATAACACAGCGGAATAAACAAACAAACTGATTCTATGATCAAATAAAGAACAAAGAACAATGATAACAATCGAAGATTTTGGACAGAAAGATTAGTTTATGGATTGAACTTATTCGGAACAATCTTGGTAACTTTACAATAGAAGGTTTCTATCCTCTCTCTCTCTTTATATATATATATATATATATATATATATAGGATTAGGTTCCAATGAAAACACACTCTTCATAAAAGAACTAGAAAACCCAAAATAGCCAATAATATCCTGCCATGTGTCATTGATTTTGGCTTATTATATGAGGGTAATTGTGGTAATTCACCCCTAAGCATATTATAATCACTTCTCATATGTGGATATTAATCTATCAAGTACAAATCTTGTCAGATGTATCATCCCAAGGGTTTTTTGTTTTCCCTCCAAAATGTGCACACCATGTATATTATTATTACATATACACACGTATCATACAAAACACACTCCACTGAGCATCTTCAACCTCTGATCAAAATAAAAAAAAACCCTAAAAAATGAGGGAAAATCCCAACCTAATGGCGATGAACAAACCGTCTGATGAACAAGCAGAGTTCATTTCTGTTGAAGATTATGAACTTGTAAAGCATTTTTTGATGGACAACCCCCAACAAGTATCAAGCAGCAGAAAAAACAATGGATCCAGCAAAGGAAAAGAGAAAGTTGTAGACGAAGGCCCTGTTACTGTTGATGAGCGTCAATCGAATGTTGATAAAGGTGGTTCGTCTCACGTGCCAGATCCAAACAACCAGGTGGAAGAGGGCCTCGGTGACGGTGACGGTGAAGGTAAAATTATACGTGGGTGTGTTTTTTTGGGTTGTCAAACGTGCACAGGGAGATTTTTTAATTTTTGGGGTTTTTTAATCATGTAAGAGGGCTTAGAATGTTGTAAATAGTTAGGGTTTTTTAATAAGTAAAAGAGAGGGTCCTTATCCACTTATGCATATATCTGTTTTTGGGTTTCAAGGTGTTTATTTTTATGTGGGTAGCCCCCTGTGGTTTTTATAAAAATAATATAACAGTTAGGGTTTTTAGATTATGTATGTTTAATGTAATTTAGACATTTATACAGGAACATTTACACTGGTGTCAGTCGAATTTAATGTAAACTAGGGTTTGCATGTTTAATGTAACATAGACTTTTTTTCCTGCATGTTTTAATGTAACCTACATTTTTGTGTTTTGCATGGATTTGAGTGGTTTCAAGATGTTTTAGGGTTTTTTACACCGGTGTCAAGTCGATTTTAACAAGCACCAGAAACTGTTGTTTTTTTTTTGTTTTTTTTTTTGTAGATGGTAGATGTTCATTCTGGTTTACACCAAATGGGACTCGTTACTGGGCACCAATCGTTCCCGAGTCTGATAAGCCGAAGGTGATGACTACCTTTAGGCAGTGGGAAGAAGTCGTAGAGTTCTATGAGGGATATGCCAAGAAGTGTGGGTTTTCAACTAGGCTAGGAACCGTGAAGAGGTACAAAGGTAGGATAACCCATAGGTATATCCTATGTTCGAAGGCTGGGAAACCCCAAAAGAGGAAGAATTTTGACCCAATGGATGAAGCATCTCTCAAGTGTAGGCAGTCAACTTATAAGGTTTGTGATTGCAAGGCGTCTATTAGGGTGAAGTTTTGTGATAAAACCACTTCCTGGGGTATATATCACTTTGAGGAAGCACACAACCACATGCTTGTGCCCACTTACAATAGGGACCTTACAAAACTAGGTCGGAGGTTGGATTTTGCGACGAAGGAATTTATTCACAGGGTTAGCATGAACAAAGTAGGGGCGACAGTGGCGCACAAAATCCAGGTTAGTTTAAAAGGGGGGCATCACAATGTGAGGGGTACTCCAGCGGACTTTAATATTTTTGCAAAGAGTATTCGCCTGTTCATTGGCGAGAGAGATTCATAACTTATGATTGACAAGTTGAATGACAGAGTGAAGAATTTACCGAATTTCTTTTTCAACTATAGTCTTGTTAATGACGAACTCAGGTATCTGTTCTGGGCTGATGAGATATCCAAGATCAATTACCAAGCATTTGGCGATGTGGTTGCATTTGATGCAACATACCAAACCAACAAGTAAGTTGCTACAGGCCTTTGAATAAGATCAATAACCGGAACCCCTTTTTTTTGTTGGGTTTTTAAGATGTAACATGTTTTTCTTTTCGCAGGTACAACATGGTTTTTGTCCCGTTCACTGGCGTATACAACAACAAACGGTGTGTTACCTTTGGGGCCGGGCTATTATACAGTTAAACGGTGGAGTCGTATTGCTGGTTGTTGAATAACTTTCTCGCAGCGCATGGCAAGCAGCCTACACTGGTGTTAACTGACCAGGACCTTGCTATGAAGCAAGCCGTAGCAGCTGTCTTAACTGAATCTCGACATCGTCTGTGCATGTGGCACATCATGAAGAAACTACCAACCAAGGTATTTTTCGCCGACATTCTTTTTTTCGTAGCCATAACGTATAAAGTATGCCATGTTTTAACGGTTCTGCAAAATGTTCAACAGCTTACAGGAGCTGGTGTTGATAATTCGGAGGTTCGAGCGGCCCTCTACAAGCTAGTATGGAACATATACATCAAACCTACAACCTTTGAAAGTCGGTGGGTGAAGTTGCTGGACAAATACGGGCTCACGGACAATGACTGGCTCAAGGACATGTTTAGCATCAAAGAGCTTTGGGTACCTGCGTATTTCCGTGAGATTCAGATGTCTTGTTTGATAAAAACGACCTCCCGGTGCGAGAGTTCAAATGCAGCGTTTAAAATAAACTCAAGCTGGGCAAACACTCTTGTTCAGTTTCTGTTGTGCTTTGATGCAACCATGGATGCGCAGAGGTACAACGCGCGTTTGGCGGACTTCCAAACAGAAGACAGGTGCCTCGACTTGAAAACCGGGATGCCATTCGAAAAGCAATGCGCCATGGTGTACTCGGAAGCTATATTCAAGGAAGTTCGCAAAGAAATGCTGAAAGCCTTGTTGTATTGTTTTATCTCAAACCAAGATGAAAGCGACGGATTGCAGGTGTACACCATCACCCACCTTGACAAGAACACTAATGTGGTGAACGATTTTACGGTACATGCTATACATCTTTTTTGGCAACGATACTGACAAGAACACTAAGCCTTGGATAAATGTATTTTTTTTTAAATTGGGTTTCTATGTGTCGCGCAGGTGAAGGTTGATGCTGCTGAGGAAACGACTACATGCTCGTGCAATGCATGGACCCGTATTGGATATCTGTGTCACCATATTTTTTGCGTTTTCTGGTACACCAAGGTGCAGGCAATCCCGGAGAAGTACATACTTGACCGCTGGAGGCGTGAAGCGATCCCTAAAAATGTGTTTAGTATAAATGCACGTTACGGGGTTGACCGGAGCGAAGGGGTTGTACTGCATAACGAGCTTTTTGAGATGTTTTCCCAATGTGTTGATCGAGCTAGTTTGTCGCCTGATCGTATGGCGTTGTTAACAGAGCACGTAAAGGCCATGAAAGAAGAAGTTGTTGGAACAGGAGATGATGAAGGTGGGAAAGCTAAGGGGAAGGCTGAAGTGATTAGCCATCTCTTAGGGGTGCCTGAAAATTTGGAGGTGTCATGCAGCAATCCCCAAGGAATAAGGAACAAGGGATGTGGGACAAAGCGTCGGCTAATTGGCCCTGGCGAAAAGGCTGCCAACCAAAAAAAGAAGCACCCCCGTCAATGCAAAACGTGCTATGAATTCGTAACCGGCCATGACTCAAGGAATTGCCCGCTGAAGAACCAAGACGAGGAGGAGTAAGTGCTTTGTGGAAAATTACCCCCGTCACCCCGTAGCTTCTTTTATTTTGGTGACCTTATTTTTGTGTTGTATGGTAAAAAACGTTTTGGGTGCAGATATATACACCATGTGTGGACCTAGGGGGTTTTTTGTATGTGCGTGTTTTTTGGACGGTTTGGGATGTTTTTTTTTTTTTTTTTTTTTTTTTTTTGTGAAGGGGTAGTATATTTTGTGTAGACAAGTATGCACGGGTATGTAATGGAGGAGGGTGGGGGGGGGGGGGGTTTAATGAAAATATATATAAGTGTTTTTATTTTATTTTTTGGCTTATGTGCATTTTTTTTGCCCCATTTACGTTGGTGTAAAAACAACAGCGCAGTACGTGTACGTTTATAAGGTTAGCACAACAAATTTTTACGTCAACATATTTATTTTTTGGGGGTTTTACAATACACGAGGTTACCAGCAAAACATTGGGGAGGGGGGGGGGGTTTACGGTGGTGTAAAACACAACTAAACAAACCACTACCACCACAAATACAAACATTAATGTAAAAAAAAAGAACCATGGTGTAAAAACAACTAAACAAACCACTACCACCACAACACAAACATTAGTGTAAAAAAAAGAACACCAGTGTAAAAATACAACCAAACATTTTAATGTAAAAGACCCCGGTGTAAAAATAAAACAACACAAACGACTACCCATACACAAAAAGTACAAACCACTGCACGTACCAAATTTTTTGTCGGTGTGAGATACATAACATACACGGAGATAGAGAAGACATGTTTTTTTCTAAACCAAAAACCCAAAACCACACAAGTTTGTACCCCCGTAAACCAAAACACACGTACACAAATTATCAATGTTTCCAAAAAACCAAAAAAGCACAAAACCACAAATTTTGCTTTCTTAAGCAATTACAAACTCAGCGCCCCCTCCCAAACACGATTTTTGTAAATGTTGGTGGCCGACAGCAGTATATTGGCGGCGTATCGCATCCGCAAAGCGTCCACCTGAGCCTGTTTTCGCTTACCATTAACATTGAACCCAGTCGGTACTGTTGTTGTGTGTACCCCAGGGTAAATCCAGACGCCGAACCACGCACCTAGTCATTGCGTCCGCCTTTGGGTGGTTCACCAAAGTTAGGTAGTCGACGAAGATTTTTTTCTGCAATAATACAAAAAAATCTGCGTAAATATAACAATTTTTTTAAGTAGGAGCTCAAAGAAACTCATACCACTTTGTAGGGCGTCGTCTTTAGTGCATAAACGTCATTATCGACAATTTCAATGGGGGACCTTTTCTCCACAATGTTATCAATGACACAGACATCTTCATTCTTTATATCAAAAACTATCAGGTGATAGTGCTCATATTCGAGCACAGGCACAAAAACCATGTCGAACGACCGCAAATCAAGCTTCGTCTCAACGCCACACACCGCACTAGACACACCACTCTTTAAGCAAGCTACACGAGTACCGTTTCTGTCTTCCTTCAACTTCAACATCCAAGCTACCTGTATAATGGACGTTAACAATTCAGAGTAGCCATATAAAATTTATAATGTGAGTTAAAAGCAAAAAACTCACCACTGTGGTGGTAGGAAGAAATAAGCGTCGGGGCACTCCAGCAAATCGGTAGCTTGGGTCGTAGGTAAGCACATGTGACCATGCGTCAATAACGGAGTCATAAAGCCGCTCCCCGACCGCCAATGATTCCAGGTACGGCGTTTCGGCGCGTAAGCCATGGTGAGCCTCAAACATGACGTACCTGTAAACGGTGTCAGTTTATTCAACCCCCGTTTTTTTACACAAATGTAAAAAAGCAGCAAAAAAGGGGAGGGGGTGCACTTACGGATAATGGTCTGTTGGGTCAATGGTATGGTCCGCGATGCATGTCTCATCATAACGCTTGAACAGGTATTCCCAAACCGCCCTCTCCCTTTCAGTGCTTCGGATGCTGATTTCATCATCGCTGTTTCTCCAGGCAGGCAGCCTAGCAGCTACAGTCCTCGTCCTACCCGGTCGCGCAATAGTTTTACTTGCATTTTCACCAGGGACGTCGGCATTCTGGTCGCTGGACACCAAACCAGAGTCACTCGACGTGGCTACCCCAGACGCTGCGTACAAGTATGCACACTGATGTAAGTGGTAACAAAATAAAAGTTTTTTTTTTTTTTGGGTTTTGGTGAAAATTTTGTAGAAAGTGTACCACATTTTGCCCCTGCCCCTCTGCCATGGTTTGCTTCGCCCGGTGGACACTGAGACCCGCCAAACTCCTGCGTCAATCCCAAGCTAAAGGTAGGTTGGCTACAATCAACGCGGACTGGGTCAGATGTAGGCGCGCTATGTTCCTGGGTAAGCCCAAGGCTAAAGCTCAGCTGGCTTGCTTCAGTAGTCGAATTATCTAAGCAGCAATAGCTAGTAAGTAAACATAAGATCTAGTTAAACATTGATTTCCACAGTAAATCCGCACGTATACCTTGTTTTCTGATCCAGATGGGCGGAAGGCCATACTTCAACCGGTGTGTATTCAGTTCATTAGCAATGGAGGTTTTTGTTTTTGACCTGGTAACTGACCCAAGAACGAGCAGCGACGCCACAACAGGGATCTCAGGATTCTGATCGTCAATGGCAACCTCATCTCGATTTGACCGTTCACCCACGGCTGTACTCACCTTGCTGCTACGACGCGACCACCTCACTCCCGCAGGTGTATTAGCAGCAGCAAGTGCCAATACCACTTGGCGCACGTGTAAGTCACTGGCGACTCTAGCTTTTTTAACCCTAGTGTTCAAGACTATTGTCGCGTCGCCATCAGCATACTGCACCCCCGTACTCGCATTGGTAGCACTAAGTGCCAACACTACGGTGCGCACCAGTAGGTCAGTGGCAATTGTAGCCTTTTCTACCTCCATCTCAACCCCCACTGTTGTATCCCCATCAACACATTCCCCGACGACAGGTGCAAACTTCGTGAACAGCCATCTGTCCTCCCCACCACCTATCTCGGAAGTATCGTCACTGGTGTTTGGGGCCACGTCCTCCGACCGAACAGGGTTCGCATCTGCCAGATAGTAAAACAGTCATCTTTAAAGTAGCGACCAAAAAAATAAATTTTAATAAACATAAAAAAAACACGGGAAAATAAAACATCGTCGTGCCTGCATTGTCACCAGTTGAACATGGATCATCCCCTAACAATAGTATGTTTGTATACTCATCCCTCAATTGCGGGATACCTCGTTGACAACAGATGCAGACTTTTCTGGGCAACAACCTTCACACGCCTCAACTCAGCCACGTTCTCCTGAGCAGCCAACAGATCCAACTGTGCACATAAAACACAAAAAACAAAAATATAAGTAAATAAATAAATCAAAACAAAAAACAGTTCACAAAAAAAAGGACAACGATAATAAATAGATAAAATATGATACAAATGAACTAAACCAAAATCGCTTGGTAAAAAACATCCATTTTTTTCTACCTCGACGTCTTTAGGCTGACACCGTTCGCCTCGCACGTTACCAACTGTTAGTGTCTTCCTTGGCCCCATCCCGAATCCACCAGTCTTAATTTCATGTTCTTGTCTTCAAGATAGCAACTCCAGCGACCAGTAGTGCGTTGCGCATATTCCAGCCTTGGTATTCATCCTTTCTACTGCAATGCTGTCCACGTATAGCAGCTGCCAGATTCCAAGGAAAAAAAATCATTTTTCTTAGTAAAAAAAACACGAAATGTTCATAAAACGTAAACAAAAAAACAATCTACTTTTTGCTCTCATGCATACCGTGAACAAAGTCAACGGCCCCACAAAGGCAGAACTGGGTCATCTCTTCGCCATTTCGCCTTGCATGTTGACAAAGACTCCACCATAAAATCACACCAGTCTATGTTTCCAAAGTCCGTCTTATCAGTAAAGCACGCCGGGATGTTTTCTTTGCAAAGACAATTTGTTGTTGAAGTTATCATAGTAGTAACAAACAACATAAAGAAATCGACCTTGAAGAAGAAGATATCGTCATAGTCATCAGCCCTTATTTTATTTGCAATTGACGTTGGCGAAACATAATCCTTGCCAATGTAGCGATTACGCCAAAGCTGTAACTTTGGATGTAAACTGGCACGCTCTATAAGTGTACTAAACCTCACGCCGCCACGTGGAATTCCAAACAGCTGTTCTACTAAGGCAGTATCCACCACCACCTCCTGCCTTCCAAAGTGAAGTGTCCTAGTCGCTGGGCTGAAAGCATCGACAACATAGTGACCTAGTTTTACAGGACTCCCATCAACTACAAAGTCGATTAATTCACCGAAACCCATCTGACGGACTGTGTGCTTTTGTCGGCTGCTTAAGTTACACATGGCCAACCACAATTGCCGGGGCGATGAACGTGTCTTTAAACTTTTCCAAGAGTTATTCTTCCGCACCTTCGTAACCTGCGTTCGACGGGGCTCCTTTTTTACATGAACGTTACATGCGTCAACCCTCGGTTCCAGTTCGTCCGAAGCCAACATCTTACTGTAACGTAGTTGCTTCATTGTGCGACTTTTTTCTGTCGACGAAATTACATGAACACATTGCATTTTTCGACTCCTTGTAACCGGCGTATGTACACCTGCGTAATGATATTTACACCAGGGAGGATCCCCTGTCAAGGCATCTAAAAAAAACATAAGGAATTCAAATAAACTATATCATTCTTTTTTTTTTTTTCTCATACCAGATCTTTCGTCCGAGGAGTCAAGAACGACTGAATCTGACATTTGCTTCCTCTTGGAACTTCTAGTACCAGGAACCCTAAACAAGAATTTATCCCAGATGTTAACAGCACGAATCACAATTTGCAAACAGAAACCCCAATTTTTTAAAATCAAAAAACTGTTAGAAGGTAATGTACCCAAGAATATCCCAAAAATTCCAACATGCAATCCGGAAAAAATAAAAATAAAAACTGTAATCGGTTGCAAAACCTAAACCCCCAAATACAACCCTAAAAAATCCATAAAAATATCATATTAACCCCCCATATCACAAACGAACTTGCAAACAAGCAAACAATTACTCAAAATCAAAAAAGACATTCATGATATAAAAAACATAAATGAGTAAACAGGATGATAAAACATAACAAAATTAAAGAAACAATCGGCTTACATCTTTTTCCTTCCCAAAAAAAACGGTATCACAGAGGTAATGGATTCAACAGAGCTTCTTCGATCGTACAGTGGGTTCTTTGTGTGATACGGAAGTGAATCGCATGCAGCAGTGGGGTTTTTGGTTGATACGTGAATGATCGTATGTAGAGAGACAAAATGGGGCAGTCGTTTGCTATGGGGGCAACAGAGAGACAAAATGGAGGGGGGTTTTAATTTTTTTGAAATAATCCTTTTGATGTAATATTGTGAAGCAGAAAGAGAGAGGAGAGAGAGAGGGAAGGTTTGTCAGGAGGATGAGAGAGAGACAAATGTTGTTTTACCATTTTAACCCCCTTAATTATATTAATATATCTTTTGATAAAAAGTGGGCCATGAGGGTGGATAATGACAAAACAAGATGTGGCAAGTTATCAACCTTTAGATCATGATAGATCAATGGATGTAAATGGTTCCCGGTGTTCTTTTACGAAAAGTGTGTTTTCATTTTACCCTTTCCCTTTATATATATATATATATATATATATATATATATATAGTGGAAGTATAGACAAGAAACCCTCTTAGATGAAAAAACCCTAGCAAACTCATCCAATGGCTACAATTCAACCACATCATTCACTAATTTTTTAATCTAGAAGGGTATCTATGTCATTTCACCATTCCCTTCTTTTTTTTTTTTATAAATTTGAATCATTTTTCTCCCACTGTATAAACCAATAATAATCCCCCCTCTCTCTCTATACCACAACCACACATACCTCACCACCATCTCTGCAACCTTCACAAAACCCACCTACCGACCACCAATGTTACCGTCACCGGCGCCGGAGAGTTAACCAAAACCTCCAACAGCCGCTTTCTGTTTAGAGCATCAAAACTCACCTCCGGTAACCACAAAACCCACCTACCGACTAACTGAGGAACGCTGCTTCGGTAACCACACCTCCGGTCGCTGCTCCGGCACTGATGAACGTTGCTCCGGTACCATCTCTCTCTCTCCCTCTCTCTAAAACTCACTACCTACAAACCACTCAAGATTCAAAACGTCCAGATCTTGGATCATTATTAAAAGAGCTGATAACTCACGCAAATGCAAGATATCTGGTGATTCGTTGAGCCAGATCTGGTAATACGAAGAGTCGGTAATACGTTGAGCCAGATTCGTTGAGCTGATAACTCAGGCAGAGCCGGTAATACGCTGGTGATTTTGTTTTCTGTGAACGGACACAGTACGATTATTATTATTATTATTATTATTATTATTATTATTATTATTATTATTATTATTATTATTATTATTATTATTATTATTAAATGGCACGATCTCCACTGCCATGGAAGAAAATAATATAAGCTTTTGATGACAGTGGTGTCATTAGGGTGAAAAGGCATCAAGAGTATAAAATACAGTTTTGGTCCCTCAACTATATGCTAGTATACCGTTTGGTCCTTAAGATTTCAACTTTTCCTTCCATTTGTTATTTATTATTTTTGTTTTCTGCAACTACTTTATTAAAAAAAAAAAGTCTTTATAACATGAGGAGACAATCTTTAAATTTCAATTTTCTATGAATTGAATTTTGATTATGTACATAAACGTAGTTATATAAAATATGTAAATTATTAAATATAATATACTTTTTTTTATATATTTTTAGTCCTTTTGATAATTGTTTTATTTGATTGTTATTTGTTTAGAGTTAATTGTTAGAATAAGCCCTATTAATCCTATATGAGTAGTTGTATTAACATAGTTGTAAAAATCGTGCTTAGACTCTGATTAGTTTTTGATTATGTGTTTGAGGATCCAACTAACATGTGTATCTATTCTAGTGTTGGTGATGTGGCTGTGGTAAGTGACGTTTTTTTATAAAGATTATAAATTTTTAATTTTTTTAGGGTTAATATGACATACGTTATCTTAGAAAAAACACATGTTAGTATACGACCTAACACATGTTATTATTGGATTTCAAACCCTATTAATCGTATTTGAGTAGTTGTATTAACGTAGTTTTTAAAATTGAGTATGATACACTTGGCACTGCATATTTGTTGTTGTTTATACACATGTTAGTGATGCTAACACATGCTAGTATATGCCTAACTAACTTGTGTTAGGGTTCATATTAGTTGGGGAGCCCAACTAACATGTGTTTAGTATATGCCAACTAACATGTGTGTTTCTGTTCTAGTGTTGGTTTTCAGGAGTAGGCTATAGGAAGAAGGCGACGTTGGTGATGTGGTTGTGGTAAGTGATGTTTTTTTTTTATAAAGATTATAATTTTTTAATCTTTTAGTGAATGGGGTGTTTAAATTAGCTTGATTAAATTGGTTTATGGCTTTATGAAAACTGAAAAAGGGTTTATTCTTTTTAGGGTTCATATGACATACATTATTTCAAAAAAAAACATATGTTAGTATACGCCTATCACATGTTAGTGATGTTAACACATGTTAGTATGTACCCAACTAACATGTGTTAAGATTCATATGACATACGTTATTTCAGTAAAACATATGTTTTAGAATACACTAACACATCCCATTATGTGTTTTGTAGAGCCCAACTAACACGTGTTACCTTTTTTGTAGGTGAAGAGATGTTTTGAGTTAAAGACGATGATGGGTATCAAGAACGAAGCATAGCTAGATCTTTTTTATGTTGTTATGATAGTTTTTTTTATCATTCGCAAATAATTATGTTTGTATGAAAAGTTTTTTTGATACATTTTTAGTATTGATTGTAATGATCGTTTTTATCATTTCTTAAATAAATATACATTTTATGTGTGTCTTTTATTTTGTTCTTTTTAGTATATGTCTGTTAACACATGTTAGTGATGTGTCACACAAGGTCAGAATTTTTTTATCACAACACTAATGTACGTTAATAATGGTACTAGAGAAGTGACATAAAGTAGGAGAGAGATGATTTGACAAATGTCAAATCAACCTTTTTAAACCTAGGATTCAGAAAATTAAATTATAAAAAATTAATTTAAAATTACCTTAATACCCTTAACCTATTTTTTAATAGAGTGGCCCACTTGCTTTTTGCTTATTATATTCAAATAATCATGGACCATTGATCAAACTTGATCAATGGTCACTAGAGGGTTTTCAGGGTTTTTCCAATAGATTGAGTTATATATATATATATATATATATATATATATGGTTTAGGATCCTATACAAAGTACATTTTTTCGTGAGAAGTGTGAGAAGGACTAAGAATTGACATGTAGACATCATGTTTTGGATTTAGGAATGATGTTTTAGGTTGTTTTAACTTGAAAAACACCAAACACAACAATCTAAAACACAATACAATCTATTATAGTCATTACATTTAAAAAACAGCTAAAATACACTACTTAACGCTTAAAACACACTGCTAATGTTCTTAGCATGGTGTTTTAAGTTTTAAGCCTAAAATACATTGTTTTCGGTTTTTAATTGTTATGTTTGGTGTTTTTATAGGCAAAACAATCCAAAACATCACGACTAAGTTCAAAAAATGATGCCTAAGTATGAATTTTTAATACTTCTCACACTCTCACAAAAAAAACACCTTGTACACGATCTTGACCCTATATATATATATATATATATATATATATATATATATATAATGCAACAGCATGTCTCAAAAAACAGTTATGTTCGAATAGTTGTGTTGGTTGGTCATTGAGTAACTGCCACCGTTTCAGAAATGGCGCCAAGTAACTTCCATAACCGTTAGGGATACAACTGTCATTTCCTTTTTCATTTAGTCTTGATGTGCTTCTTGTATCAGTGCATATGTGGCTGCTGTTTCCTTTGATCCGAGACATTTCCTTGTTCCATCTTGATTTCTACTAACTTACTAACTAATATGAACATCCTATTTAAACTATACATGTTTAACTTAGTACATCACATAATATGTTCACATAATAATTACATACACAACATATTTACACAACATAATATAACTATAAGTTTGTATTTATATATAACAACAGTATGTACAAGGTATTGTCTGCCTAAATTATAAGCTACTCTAGAAGTTAGGGCTGGAAAATCATGTCTTAACAGGTTTAACAGGTCTCTGACGACGCGAACAAATCAAGTTCTAAACATGAACACGACTCGTTTAACTACTTTATATCTCATGTTTATAACACAGTTTTATGTACCAAAAAAGGGAAACGAAGGATCTTTGCCTCTTAATTCTAATTATTAAAAAAAAGTAAAAAAATCACATAGTGTACTTTTCACTTAACAGGTCTTATCGTGTCTTATACAGGTTACCCATTGCTAGCCCTACTAGAAGTTGGTTGTTTATTTTAGATGGATTTACATAAAAGTTGAACATGTGGAAGGCTAAAAATCTACCATTCGGAGGTCGATTGGCTCAAGTAAAATCAGTTTTATGTAGTTTGCCTCTATATTATCTATCTACATTTAGAGGAATACTGGATCTCAAATATCTCCAACGCATTTTGGGAGCCTTAGTTGTGGAGCTGATGAAAACTTCACCGCTAAGCATGCTCAGGTGTGAATATTAGTGGAATGGGTGACCTCGCAAGAAGTTTCCATTGGGGTAACCAAAAACAAATCATCGAATATTTGTCTGTTTTGCTCTAGATGGATTGCCCATCCAGGAACTCACGGCTTTCTCAATTATATTACTCTGATCATCTGTTTTCATGTAACATTTAATAAATGATCTTTGTAAAAACCTTGTGAGATGTATATTTACATTCTTTTAAAGACATGATACTTCAAAGCAGAACAACCTTTGAGCTGCTATAAAACTTAGTACACTTGACAATAAAGACATGGTTCTTCATTTTAAGGGCGGGGCAACACACTTGAAGTCACAAAAACAATGACACCTTGCCAAATGTATACAATGACCTGTAAAACCACGATAAAAAAGAATTTACTACACATTCATATGTTTTTTATGAATCATACATGACCTATAAAATAATGATGTTTTGTTCCCGTGACATAAAAATTTCAACCATCTATGGCTTAAGAGTTTTGACATAATAATTATTGTATATTTAAAAAACCTTATATGGGAATAAAGAATCATATCTTTTTTTACAGCCAATTGAGCTAAAGTTGAGTATATATATATATATATATATATATATATTCTCAATCTCAGGTATACCTTGGCTTAATTCCTATTATTCATCCTATCTGTATATCTTTCTTATATGAAGGCTGACTAAGGAAAGAGGTGTGTTACTCCTAGAGGCCGACTTTTTCGAGAGCTGCAATGCCATGGTGTCAAATAAATGTTTTGAAAAAAATCTTTGTTTTTTCTTCAAAGTGTATATCAACTGCTAGTCCGCTACTACTCCAAGATGTGGCAATTCGTGACAAAATCGTTAAGAGTAGTTGACATATTTTGACCAAAAGGGACGAAGATGCTCGTAGCCTATATCTAGCCATGGTTTTAACTGGCCATTGTAATGTATTACAGTAGCCTTCTTTACGCTCTTGAGGCTTGCGTTGTTCTGGTAGCCAAAGCCCAAAACATGCCATGATGTGTCGATTGGATGAATATGTCCTCTAAATGAAATCAGGGCCGTAGGCAGTGTTCCGAGCTTCCATAATGTCAAATTTGATTTCAAATTCTTCATACAATAAGATATGCAAATATGTATCACTAGCATTTTGCATGACATATATTAGTCAATTAGTCAAGTGATGACATTTGATCGCTTACCTTTTTCAACCACGAGTTATAACCTTCTCTAATATTTGTCCATGCGCGCAAGTCAAAGATATCCATCCCATAAGCCCAAGCACATTCTTCGGTGTCTAGATTTTTTTTTGCAACTGCTCCATTAACCTTTCCGCCGAGATCAATGTCCCAAAGCGGTGACAAATCACGTCTGTTATAAAAACACAGCGAAATCTAAAACAATTGACAACGATTACTCAACGATTTTATTGAACGAATGAAAACAAATACAAGAAACGAAAGAATTACGAAAGATTATCAATCTAATTGGAAAGCCCCAATTTATAGACATAAGAAACCCTAATCTGACCTTAACAACCTTTAACGACTAAAGTAATCAACCCTTCAAACTTTACACTAAAGTAATTAACATCAGTTCCAACCCAGTTGACCTCCACCTCATTTGAAATAATAACAACTCTTATCCAAAACTTCTTCACATTGATGTGTTTGGTTCTCTCATGGAACACATTGTTCTTTGAGAGTTGTACAGCCCCAAAATTGTTACAATTCACCTCAGCACCATCCAATCTGATTCACAGATCAGCTATAATACCTTTGAGCCATAAAGACTCTTTTACCCCTTCTGTTAAAGCAATGTACCCTGCCTTAGTTGTGGACAGTGCTACTACATGCTGCAACTAAGATTTCCAACTAACTACATTCTCCAAAACTGAGAACACATAGCCAGTTATAGATCTTCCATTGTCTTTATCTTTAGCATAATCTGCATCAACAAATCCTCTGACCAAACTACCCTTCTGGTCAGACTTTCTTTCAAACTTTAAACCAAGTTTTCTAGTACCTGCCAAGTACCTCAATATCCACTTAACAACCGCCCAATGATTCTTTCCAGGATTAGCCATATACCTACTCACCATGCTAACAGCATAAGCAATATCAGGTCTTGTGCAGACCATGATATACATTAAGCTGCCAACTGTATTGGCATAAGGAACTCTACTCATAAAATCCCTTTCCTGATCAGTCTTAGGAGTATCATTTTTGACAAATTAAAATGAGCAGCAAGAGGAGGACTCACAGGTTTACAATCTTCCATCCCATAACTCTTCAATACTTTATCAATATAAGAAGATTGTGACAGATTGAATACCTTAGCCTTTCTGTCTCTGTGAATTTCCATCCCCAATATCTTTCTTGCTTCTCCTAAGTCCTTCATATCAAACTCTCTCATTAGCAGCTTCTTGGTTTCTTCAATTTGACCTTTATCTTCACAAACTATCAACATATCATCAACATACAAGAGGAAATAGACAAATTTACCCCTGTCATATTCCCTGTGATAAACACAACTATCATAGGGACTCCTTATGAATCCACTGCTCACTATGTACTCATCAAACCTCATATACCACTGTCTAGAAGATTGTTTGAGTCCATACAATGACGTCTTCAACAAACAAGCCTTGTTTTCTTGACCTTTTACCTCATACCCCTTTGGTTGTGCCATATAAATCTATTCTTCCAAACTACCATGTAGAAAAGCAGTTTTAACATCCATTTGTTCTAATTCCAGATCCAATGATGCAACCAATGATAAAATGATTCTAATAGAAATGTGTTTGACTACAGGAGAGAAGATCTCATTGTAGTCAACACCAGCCTTCTGTGTGAATCCTTTGGCCACCAGTCTTGCTTTAAATCTTGGACCTTCACCTTCTTTTACACCTTCTTTCAGTTTGTAGATCCACTTGCAAGACACCAACTTTTTATCACTAGGCTTTTCTGTCAACTCCCAAGTGTCATTCTTATATAGAGATTCCATTTCTTCATTCATTGCTTTACACCACTATTCTTTATGACTTGAACTTATGGCTTCTTCATATGTTAAAGGTTCATAAATGCTTTCAAATTCAGTTGCTGTAAAGGCAACAGCTGAAATATTATCTTAATGATCCCTGTATCTTATAGGCACTCTGATCTCCCTTCTTGTTCTTTCTTTTGCTATGCTTGGTGTTGATGCACTTTTTGTGGACGTCACTGTCGAATAGACTAGGGTTGAGTCTTGTATTGTATTACATGAGATTGTGGTGATCCATAAGGGCATTTTATGGATCTGATGCATTTGTTAATATAGACCAAAACATAAATTCTTGGTTCGAACCCTACAAGGGTCGAACCTGCAGGTTCGACCTCATTAAAGGGGCGAATGTGACTTATGTGTTTGGACTATAAATAGCAATCTCATGTGTTGGGTTTCATTTAAGATTTTGAGTTTGTGCTTTGAATGCTCTCAAGGGGGAGGTCATGCCCGACCTCCCTCGGCCCCGAGATAGATGTTTATCCTACTAATGACAGTGTCTGTAACCGTTTCCAATGTAATACGAATCTGTGATGACATTGTTTTCGTCGATTTCTGTCTCGTCTCATATCTTCCGTCTGAAACCGAGTTGTTTTTGCTTAATCTATCCGTGGATTTGGTTTCTAACTGGATTCTCACTTGGACCAGGATCATTATTATTATTATTTCCAGAAATACCCTCAACTTCAACTTTTTCTTGTACATTTTCTTGGGCTCCACCTCAATTTGAACACCCTTGTTTTCATCAAACATTTCATCATCATACTTCAAATCTTTGCCCAACAAATCGTTGTACAACACATCTTCTTTGAACTTAACATTTCTGCTGTTAATGATCCTCGGCTTCTCACTATCCATTCTCCACAACCTGTGTCCTTTCAACTCATCAGTGTATCCCAAAACAACACACTTAATGGCTCTAGGGTTAATCTTTCCCTGACTTACATGAGCATAAGCCAGAGAACCAAAAACTTTAATGTCACTATAGTCTGGTTTCTCTCCAGTCCAGACTTCCATTGGAGTTTTCATATTCAAAGCTGTTGAGGGAGATCTATTAATCAAATAAACTGCTGTGGTAGCAGCTTCAGCCCAAAACTTCATAGGCATCCCTGCATAACTTATCATACACCTCAACCTTTCACAGATGGTTCTATTCATTCTTTCAACCAAACCATTATGTTGAGGTGTTCCAGGGATTGTTAAATGTCTATCTATACCATGAGACTTACAATATTGATTGAATTCATTACTACAGAATTCAAGCCCATTGTCAGTCCTAAGTTTCTTTATCTTCATGCTGGTCTGGTTCTCTACTAATACCTTCCATTCCTTGAACTTTCCAAAGGCATCACGCTTGTGCTTGATAATATATATCCATAATCTTCTAGAGTAATCATCAACAATAGACATATAATATCTAGCACCTCCCAAAGACTCAGTCTTAGCAGGACCCCACAAATCTGATTGTAAATTTTACCCTTCTATGTTTACCAATCACACAACTTTCACAGAAACTAATATCATAGTTACTATTTTCCATTTCATCAATGACTTGTTGTTTATTGAGTTCAACAAGCCATTGACTACTTATGTGACCAAGTCTCTTATGCCATAAAAGGGCCACAGAATTACCTTATTCAAGAGCCACATAAACAGTACTAGCAATCATCACTATCCAATCAAGTAAGTAGGTGTTATCTCTACTTCTTGTACCTGACAGGATCACCATTGAACCTCTTATCACATTGGCTTTTCCTTATCTTAGACTGACATGGCATCCTTCTTTTTCAAAAGTACCAAAAGACAACAAACTTCTCTTCAAATTTGGAACATATCTAACATTCTTGATATCAACTTCCTGTCCATTCTTCAACTTCACAGTTATAGTCCTTTATCCATCCACTTTACATGGTCTATCATCTCCAAGTTTCACTGATCCAAGATCCTCCATCTTGAGATCTTTAAAATACTCCTTATTAGGGACCATATGAAAAGAACACCCTGAGTCCATAACAGGAACTTCTTTATCATTTGTACTTGTAACAAAAAGTACATCTGAACTCTCATAGTTATCAAAACAGTCATTTTGTGAAACATGACTTGATTGATTCTTGAAACCATCACTAGACTCTCCCTTTCTTTTCTTTAATTATGGACAATCTTTTCTTAGGTGTTTTTCAGAGTTACAAACAAAACACCTTCTTTTGAACTTCGATTTAGATCTTCCCTTATTCTTTGGCCTAGAACTTCTCTGTTCTGTCCCCTCTCTCACAAACAAGCCATCTCCACCTTCTTCTGTCACATCAGATCTCTTTTTCAACTCCTTCGAATTAAGCGCAGCCAAGACCTCTTCCATTGTCAAGGTCTCCCTTCCATACATCAAGGTTTCCACAAACTGCTCATACGAAGATGGCAATGATGTGAGAAAGATGATGGCCTGATCCTCATCATCCAAAGTCACCTCAATATTTTCAAGATCCAACACTAATTTATTAAACTCATCAGTGTGATCTTCCAAAGACTTACTTGTATTCATCTGAAAAGTATACAATCTTTTCTTCAGATACAGATGGTTTGCCAATGATTTTGTCATGTATAGAGACTCAAGCTTTGCCCATACCCCTGCTGCAATACCTTCTTTTGACACTTCCCTAAGAACTCGATCACCAAGACTCAAAATAACTGCACTATGAGCCTTCTCCAAGATATCCTTCTTTTCTTTATCTGTCAAACCTACAGGCATGTTTGCTTCACTCAACAGAGCATCACTTATGCCCTGATGAACCAACAAAGCTCTCATCTTCACCCTCCATAAACTAAACTCATTCTTGCCATCAAACTTTTCTAATTCAAACTTTGTCGACACCATTGTAACAAAGAACTGCAAAATTAATCACCAGATTTTACTCAATCGAGCCAACTAAGCTATGATACCAATTGTTATAAAAACACAGCGAAATCTAAAACAATCGACAACAATTACTCAATGATTATTTGAACGAATGAAAACGAATACAAGAAACGAAAGAATTACAAAAGATTATCAATCTAATTGGAAAGCCCCAATTTATAGACATAAGAAACCCTAATCTGACCATAACAACCTTTAACGACTAAAGTTTCCAGTTGACACAATCAATCCTTCAAACTTTACACTTTCAACCCTTCAGACTCTGTCACTTATACGTTTATAGCCAAAACATATTATCAGCTTATTTCCTCTCCTACAAGACTTTGACCTGTTGTCATAATTGCCCCTAAACTTTATTGACTTTTGTTGACCAGCTTGATTTTGACTTTTCCTTTAACAACGTCGTATTACAATGCCATCATATAGGAAAAGCACCGTGTCAAGGCTCGGGAAGAGCTGTTCACAATTAGAAAAAAAGTTAAGGAACTCAACCGCTGAAATGTTAAAAGTCAAATAACCTATCTTATTTATAAAATAGCAATAAAATTTATCTGTGGAAATATTGATTTTGCAGCGGCATAACATATATGCAATAAATTTTGGATTACCTATGGCAAATATATGCGAAGATGATTGAGCAATGATATGTACTTGGGGCTTCTAGCCAACAATTTGAAGGCGAATAATTTAGGCAAGATAACATTATGAATGGCACCAGCTACGCGATTCCCATGGTAGTGATTCCGGACTTCATCATGACTTTCCACAGCTTCAAGAACAGGAATATTGTCTCTAGTCAACCAGTCAAACTGATGAACACCTTTGACTTCAACAATGCTCGGGGAGATGGGATTCAACGCAAACCATGAGTGAATGCCAGGATAAGCTTTCTTGTCGGTTATTACATGGAACACAATCTTCTCAGGCTTAAGAGATGATCGAACTGCATAAGTGACTACTACTAACGCTGCAAGGATATTGTCAGTAGACATAACAAAGTGGTGGTAGGAATTATCAGAAAGAAGTGGAAATTATTCTGGTGAAGGCAATTGTTTTCGTGCGTGAGCGTTTGAAGCATATTCGCCAGTCAAACGCAAAGATAGACAATGGATGCCCTTGGAAAGAGAAGTTACTACAAAGTGCTTGTTCATTAGTTCTTGGAATTTAGATTCTTCGATCTCTCTCTCTCTCTCTCTCTCTCAGATCTTTCCATCTGGTGATTAACAACAGCAAGACAAAACATAAACAGAGATACATTGTGTTGACATTCCATGCCTTTCAAAAGAAGTGAAAGCACGTATAGTATCCCACTGTCCAGGTAGAGACGACATGAAGCATTGTATACATGACACCTTAAACAAACCCCACATTGGACATAACAAACGTCCCACCTCAAATGCCATCAATATGTTTTGAGCGCATTGGTTGTGGATATTGGTTGATATGAAGTGACAAATATTGCATAGTTACTAGAGATTCAGACTACAATATGTCAAATAAGAAGACTTCTATTCATAGCTTCCTACAAACATAGAAATTACAAACATAACTAATAATTTTCTTGAAGGCGTCGCAGCCAGTCAAGGCATTTACAACAGTATTAATGTAAAGATAAAAACGAGCCTGCCATACCAAAAACCAATTTTAAGTAGTTTTTTTTATCGGCGAACAACTGTGTGGCAACCACCATTGCGGGGCGCTGTGCCCAAGAATCGACTACTCGACCTCCAGCAGCCCCCGCCTTCTCCCGATGCGCGAAAACGTGAGCCCCACCCGCCCAAAGGCACGGCAGTGTTATAGAACTCGGTAAAACCTCGCCGCCCGTCAGATTCGAATCGGCGCCACTCGTATTCGATCTTCACCCGGATACCAAACCATAAATGATGGAAGTGAGGATTGAACCTTTGATCACATAGGTGAAACAAAAGCCACTCCCCCACTCCACCACTATGGATGGATAACCAATTTTAAGTAGTTGAAGGCATACGAACCTTTCATGCGAGAAGTCAACACTCGCATGGAAAGTCAACTCTCGCAGAGTTAATCCATTCAAGAGTTACCACTGATTTGATGCTTTTAACCGTTTAGTGAAGTTATAGTTCAGGGCACTATACATATGACTTATATATATGTTATTCTTCAGTTCATCATTTTGTACACATAAATCACAAGCTTGAAATACAAATTCACAGTTTATTTACCATATTGCATTCTTTTGTACACATACATGATTACTGATGACGTGGGTAGCCTAAACCAAAAAGATTAATAACTATCACGAAACTACGCTTGAAGTGTTGAAACCTACGAAGGTTCAATGGGCGGAGAAGCACAGATCAAAAGATGACATGTCTTGTCATCTTTTCCTCGGCCATCCCAAAGCAACTGTCGTATAGACATTGCACTGCTCGGACCGCAGGTCAAAAGCCACCACCGGCTTAAAGTGGCTTGTCCTCTTGTTGCATCATGTTCCAAGATAATATCCCTACCTAAATTAGAAGATACCTCCTCTATATAATCAGGATCAATCCCACAGATCTGATCCATCCCTGATTATTCTCTCTTACACTCAATCTTCTAATCTTTTGGTCCACACTCACGTGAGGAGAATATCTCCATCACACGAACACATCACTCGAGTCTTAGAATATCAATTCTGGTATTGAGTCACACTCAAACCAGAATTCTAACACTCAAAAATAATATTATCTTGAACCTCCTTCTACGTTTTGCAACATAGGAGGACACCACGACCTGCGTTAGGCAGATTGAAACCCTTTAACCCTTCCTGTGACTCATAACTAACGTTAGGCTATTTTTTGTTGTAGCAACAAGTTGGCGCCCACCGTGGGGCTACGCCATTGTCTCCTTAAAATATCAATCGTGTAGCTCCAACTTCCTAGCATGTCTGACCCTGAGTCTCAAGAAGAGGTGAACCAGATCTCGCCAGGCACAGATCAAGCTTCTCCCAACAGATCTATGTCATTTTCTACTCCAGGAAGTACCCCTGCTGGTACCCAAACTCCGCCAACTCGCCCTGAGTTTACAATCTTCCAAACTCCACCCCCACATGTTTAGGGGTGATGTCTCCTCTCCCTAATGATGTACAGGGTCCCTAGCGTATAGATCCGACTCCGAAAGGAGTTGCAATCAACTTCCTACAACTCAGATCTCTCCTAAACCAGCACGTCATGAAGGAAAGATAAAAAGGAGTTCGTATCCGACTAGATTACAACGAGGAGGAAGTGTCACTTTCCCCTGGACCACCCCTTCCTCTCACTGGTCCGCCTGGCCAACAAACCGCTTTTCGAAGCTATGAAGCAGGTCCAAGTAACAGGCTTCCTGCTCATCAAGCAACCAGGCCCAGTGCCACGACCTTTCCTTTGTTCACTACCCAAGCCACCACCACTGGTGCACCCATTGGGTACGAGCTCACTCTGGATCAACTCCTGCAGTCACCCATTTCTAGTGTTCCACCACCAGCTGTCACCTCATGGGCTCAGGCCATGGCGACCCTACCTATGGCTCGTAGTGCCTCCATGAGTGTCCCCATGGTAGCAAGCAACGTAGCGGCAACTGAGAGCCTTCAAGGTTTTAACCTTATGCCCTACATGATATCCCAAATGATGGCTCACTTTCCCTGGCAACAACTCATCAGTCAAGCTATTGCTGCTCAACAAGGGAACCCAAACGGGAACAACAACAACAGGGTGGAACACATCACCCATCAACCATATAAACCTAACAGCCTGTCCTGCTTCTCTTGAGAGATAGCAGATTACGAGTTCCCAAACAAGTTGAAAATGCCAGCTCACATCAGAACCTATGATGGTACCGATGAACCTGAAGACCATCTGCAGATCTTCTCCGTGGCTGCTCGCATCGAAAAATGGGTGACCCTGGATGTTGTCTCATGTTCATGCAGACCCTGGTCGGATCTGCCCGGATATGGTTCAATGATTTACCTGCATAAAGCATCAAAACTTTCAACGACCTAGGGAAAGGATTCCTGGCCAACTTCTCACAACAAAGGCGTTGTGTCAAGGATGCAACAGTCATCTTTCAGATCAAACAGAAAGATGACGAAAGCCTGAGAAATTTCATTGAAAGATACAAGAAAGAAGGCCTCACCTATGTCGGTGCAGATGAAAAGATGAAGGTTGCAGGGTTCATGAACGCCATCAACTCGAAATACCTCACAAGAGACTTTAACAAGAGTCTCCCACGGACTCTTGAAGAAGCCCTAGAAAGGGCTGAAGCCCATATCCGAGGAGAAGAGGTTGTAGACATCAAGGAGAAAAGAAAAAGGAGCACCACCTGGAGAAGCAACAGTCCTAGCAGAAAGAGGGGCAACTATGGAACTCACGACAGAAGGCCCCGGGGTTCTGAGTCTCGAAGGCCAGAAAGCAGGAACCCTCCAAGCAGGGACAGAAATGTCAACTTCACAGCCTTCACCAAAACTCATCAAGAGATTCTGGCAACAGAAGAAGTTAAGCACACCTTTCGACCTCCCCATCCCTTGCCAAAAAGCAAAAGAAGCAAAAACTCCAACCAATACTGTGAGTTCCACGAAGAAAAGGGACATCACACCAACGACTGTTTCCAACTTAAGAAAAGAATTGAAGAAGCCGTTAAATCCGGGGAGCTGGCCCACTTGGTGAAAGGTGTAAAAGAAAACATGACTGACAACAAGAAGAAAGAAGTTGCTATGGTCTTGTTTGAGCAAGAAACACCAAGCATGCATCAGAGGTTGGAAGCTTGGGAACATCAAGGAGTCTGTTTTCCTCATACCAAAGAAGACAAACATTGTGATCCCCTCCTCCTTGAAGCCTTCGTTGGTTTAGTAAAAACACAAAAGGCTTACATAGATACAGGGACAGCTACCGAAATCATGTCTGTAAAATACTTTAACTTCCTAAGCCCGGAAGAACGCTCCAAGCTCCAACCCACAGAAGCCTCCATCAAAGGCATTGCAGACATACCCATCAAGCCCTTGGGAGAAATAACACTCGATGTGAATTTCTCCGATGGGAGGATGCAAAGAACCGAACTACTAAGCTTTATCATCTTAGACCTGCCGTCCAATTATGATGTTATCATTGGCAGACCCGGAGTAGTGGTTTTTGACATGACCATCTCCATTAGTCGGAAGAGTGAAAAGATCCCCACAAAGGATGGGATCGCAACCCTTCAAGCATCAACCACAGTACTAGTGGTGAACGAAGGAAACAGTAACCGAAGCAGACTCGGCCTCAGCATCAACCCAAAATACCCAGAACAGAGAATACGGGTCAACACAGATCTCCCCACAGAAACACTTTCAAAACTTGAAGGGTTACTACGAGACAATGTTGATATTTTTTTCCTGGTGTCCCAGTGACATGACTGGCATCCCTCGAAGCGTTTCTGAACATGAGCTCAAGATTCCTCTAAATGTCAAGCCGGTTGTCCAAAAGAAAAGGATCCTCTCCCCCGAACGAAACAAGGCTGCATGCCAAGAGGTTGACAAACTAGTTGAAGCAGGAATCCTCCGTGAAGTCAAATACCAGTCCTGGGTTGCAAACCCGGTGATGGTCAGAAAGCCTGATGATTCATGGAGAATGTGCATAGACTTCAAGGACCTCAATAAGGCTTGCCCCAAGGATTGTTATCCTTTGCCTGAAGTTGACTTAATAGTTGACTCATTGACAGGTTTCCCATTTGCCTAAAGTTGACTTAAATGTTGATTCATTGCCCCAAGGATTGTTATCCTTTGCATGAAGTAGACTTAAAAAATTGATTCATTGACAGGTTTCCCCTTCAAGTGTTTCCTGGATGCCTATAAAGGTTACCAAGGAGGAAGACGAAGAAAAAACAGCCTTTCACACTGACAAGGGCATCTTTTGTTACCAAAAGATGCCTTTTGGCTTAAAAAATGCAGGTGCCACGTACCAAAGGTTGGTCAATAAAGCGTTCTCCAGACAAATTGGCAAGAGCATGGAAGCTTACGTGGATGACCTAGTCATCAAAAGCAAGACGGAGGAACAAATGCTTGAAGACATACAAGAAACGTTCACCTCGGAAAGATCAACATGAAACGCAACCCTGTAAAGTGTTTGTTCGGGTTTGAAGAAGGAAAGTTTTTGGGACATATCGTGAGAAAAAAAAAGCATAAAGGCTAACCCCAACAAGGTTCGAGCCGTCCTAAACATGAAGTCACCACAAACCAAGAAAGAAGTGGAAAGCTTGAACGGCAAACTCCCTGCTTTAAAACGTTTCATGTCAAAGCTAGCTGAAAGGTCCCTACCCTTCTTCAAAACTCTCAAGGGTTGCACAGACAAGAAAAACTTCAGGTGGTCAGAAGAGGCCGAGGAAGCCTTTAACTAAATGAAACAATATCTGGCTTCCCTTCCAACCATTGTAGCCCCCGAAGCAGGAGAAACTATCTCTGTCTATCTTTGTGTTACTGAAGAAGCCCTCAGTTTTGTTCTCATCATTGAAAGAGATAAAGCCCAGGTACCCGTTTACTTTTTTAGTAAAACTTTAAAGTTGGCAGAGGTCAAGTACCCTCCTTTGGAAAAACTAGCCTTGGCTCTAGTATAAACAACCAGAAGGCTCCGAAGGTACTTTCAAGCACACCCCATGCAAGTGGTCACCGACCAACCCATCAAAAGTGTGCTTGAAAGACCTGAAACTTCGGGACGACTGGCCAAATGGGCCGTCGAACTAGGTGAACACAAAATCACCTACGTCCCGAGGAAGGCAATAAAGGCACAAATACTGGCTGATTTCATAGCTGAAGTTCCAAAGGTGGAAACTACCGAAGTTAACATTGCAACAGACGAATGTTAGGATCTGAGTTTGATTGTTTTGATTTGTTTAAGTAAAGATGAGAAGAATGAAGTGAATATACATGGAAAGTGCAGCGAAATAATAAACTATAATCAAAACAAGAGAGTAAATGTTTTCTAATCGAATGCTTTCATAATATTGAATGACTACAATCAATTACAAGTACTCCCCCTCAGCCTGATCACTCTGTGATTGTTTGTCTGAGAGAATGTTGTGAGTGATAAATAGAACAGTACAGGCACTGTTCTATTTATAGACAAATCTAAACCACTGATGATCTAAGCTGGCGTCACCTAAGACAGTGACCTCTAACAGAATAACAACATAAAACATCTGCTATATAAAAACTACTGTTCTATTGCAAAACACTGTAAGGTAAACTACTGTTGAGGAAAACTCTGATGGTCTTGTATCATCTGTTGGAGCCTAAGTGTTGTTGGCTCCAACAGACCTTTAGTCTTCAGCACTTGATCAGCAGTTGTTCTCTATCAGACCTTTAGTCAGCAGTTATTCTCTATCAGACCTTTAGTCAGCAGTTGTTCTCTATCAGTTGTTATCCAGCAGTCCTTTGTAGCAGCAGTTGTCACAACAGTTGTTAGGGTCAACAGTCTTTTAGGAGGAGTATGTTGTAAATGTTGTTTATTAATATGGATCAACTGTTAGTATATTTTGGCTTTTCAATCATCTGTTCTTCTCCAGGTCAGCAGACCCAACAATCTCCCCCTAGAACAGATGATGCCAAAGCTAGACTTTATTCTTGATCTTTATTCCTCGTCAGACTTTCTCTGATTTGACCTTTGAATTGTAACTCAAAGTTCAAAGAGTAGAGGTTTTCTGCATCTCTTTCAAGCTCAAGGTTCAGCAATGTTTGGAGGTCATCTACACACAGGCTATATGCATCATCCATGCTTAGCTTTTGAGCCTCTCCATCTGATCTGAGTAAAGTCAATTCATGGGTGTCTTTGTTGACCTTCCATTTTAGAATTTTTGAATCGGAGGATTTGCTGAGATGCATTTTTATTCTGGATGAGTTTGGTGATGGAGGTCTCCCAATGAGTTCTCTGAGTTTTTCAGTAGTGGGATCTGAGAAAAAGTGTATTTGATTGTAGAGGCCCTCCTTTATAAAAGTATCAGCAAACTTCTTCTGATCTTCTTTAGACATTTCTTTCTTCTTTTTGAATTGTCTTCTTGCAGCAGCTGATAGATCAGAAGTATCAAGTAGGCTGTCTAATGTAAAAGCCTGTTGAGGTCTCTTCATCAAGGGTTCATCAGGGTAGACAGGTTTTCTGAGCAAGTTAGGGTCTTTCTTCCTGTTTTCTTCCAGTTTCTTGTAGGTTTCACCCAACCTCAGCTCTGACCATCTTGCAACAGACTTCATCTCCCCATAGTCAGCAGCCACAATTTCTTGTCTCATTATTTTGAATTTCAAGGCTCTGGCTGGATCTTTGCCTTTACTGAAATCAGGGGCAGAGACCTTGGTTGGGGGATTCTTGGCCATGTCCTCAATTCTTATGAGTTCTTCTCTGAGAGCATGAGTGGTCCATCCTGCAAACTGTTTCTTGTTTGCTTTACAAGGCATGGTTGCCTAGATCTGTTCAAGAAGAGATTCCCTAACCTCCCTTTCCATGTCACTGCTGAGAGGCATGGTAGACATAGAGTTGCTCAGGGTCTTAGCAAAATCTTCAATACTTCTCAGTTTGCTAAGCTCTGCTGAATGGATGCCCTGAGCACTCCTGTTATCTTTCCTTTGCATTTCTCTTTTATGATGGCATGTGCCTGTTCAGCCTTGAATTCTAGATATTGGTCTATGTTTAGGGGAACAGGAAAATGTGGAAGAGATGGGAAAGATCTTTCAGATGGTTGTTCAGCATTGTAGAAGGATTGCATTTTCCCCTTGAGTAGATCAAGTTCAAGGGGATACTGAACAACCAATGGTGTGATGGTTGGTGGTGGTCTATGGGATGTAAATTGTGAGGTGTGTGGTGAGAATGATGAAAGTGAAATGCAGATATGGGTGTAGATTGTGTGGTTGAAGTAGTAGGTGGTGATGTGTGAATGTTTTCATCCTGTACAACAAAGGTAGATTTTCTCTTCCTTCTGTACA
This sequence comes from Ambrosia trifida, assembly GCA_028751855.1. Taxonomy (NCBI): domain Eukaryota; kingdom Viridiplantae; phylum Streptophyta; class Magnoliopsida; order Asterales; family Asteraceae; genus Ambrosia; species Ambrosia trifida. Next base: position 64,403,394 of record CM054125.1, read on the forward strand.
AGATTTTTTGTGATGGTGGTGTAGAGGCAGTGGTTGTGTTAACATCTGTTGGCACTTTTGTAGAACCAACAGATGTTTGGGATTTAGGTGGTGGAGTGGTTGCATGTGGTGTATTGGTGGTTGTGGTAGTAGGTTCAGTGGTTAGTTTGGTGGTTGTGGTGATAGGTTCAGATGTTGTGGTGGTATCAGTGGTTTTGGTGGCAGCAGTGGTTTTGGTAGCAGTGGTTTTAGCAGCAAGTTTGGATGGTGGTTTTCTGACATGTTTGGCAGGCATTTTCTTCCTTTTAGAGGAGCCCACATCTTCAAATTCCTGCTGTTGTTCCCTTTTCTTTTGTACCAAAGCCTCTGCCTTGACTTCCAAAGTGTCAGCCCTCTTTTGCTTTTCTTCAGCAGCTTTTTCAGCTTCTTCATTAGCAGAGGTATCAACTTCCTTTGCTTTGCTGATTTTGGCAGTTTCAGTAGCAGCAGAAGTTTGAACATTTGGTTGTTGTTGTGGTTGCTTTGCTGTGTGGGTAGACCCTGGTTTGTTGGCAGACTTTGATTTTCCCTTTTGTGAGGGTGGACAACTAAAGGGATCTAACTTTGGCAATCTATCTCTGCCACTCTCCCCCTTTTTGGCATCATCAGCTGTGAAGTCATCATCATCTTCATCTCTGAGAATTGTGGTAGGGGCAGAGCCAGTGGTCTTCAGCAGATGGTCTTTAATGGCTTGAATGTCAGCATGGGTATCTTTGTACCTAGCATCCACCATATTTCTAATCTCAGCCATATAGGTTTCATGAGTCTGATCTGCTAGTTTTCTGTGAGCTATGATGATGGGAGAAACAGATTTCCGTAGCCCACTAGCAATATCAGCAGTGGATGGTTGACTCTTGGTGTGAGTAGCCAATGATCCCAATATTGTCTTGATATCTGATTTGATATCAGCAACAGAGGTTTCAATGGACTGTACTCTGGCCGTCAATTCTTGGTATTTTAACCCATCACCTAAGTTAATAGGATCATCTACCAGTGGTAGTTGTAACTGGTCCAGTCCTAGGAGGTGAGTCCAAAGGATGAGAACCAGATGCCCCTTTTTCTTGGTTCTGGGGACTTCCAACTGATTTTGGGGACACTATAGTGGCCTCATCAGTTGTTGCCTTCAAGGAAGTCTTAGCTATGTAATCACTGTCCTGTTGTGAGACAATGATCTCTACATCAGTAGTGGCTGCTTCACTTGAAAACTCACCTAGAGTTTCATTGAACTCTAGGGGTGTAACCTCCTCTTCTGTTTGTGGGATGGCTGATTAATTTTCCTCAGTCCCAGTCACTTGTGGAGGTATACTCTCATTGATGGGTGAAGGAGAGGAACTGGGATTTTCCTGAGTTTTATCAATAGCCTCAAACAGAGGTTGCATGGTTTGAGGAACATGTTTTGGTGAAGGTGGAGGAGTGAAAAGAGAATTAGCCCTGGGAGAGGGGCTTGTGAACATATGGCCAAGTGACTCATATGTATCATGATGTGTTTCCCTTTGGCTTACAACATGATCCTTTTGTGAGGATTCATGAGGAGTTTGGTCAGGTTGAGATATATCCAACTGTTGTGAGGAAGTAACAACAGTGGTTTCTTGTTGCTTTTGTGTTGCAACAGGGTTTTCTTCTGGTATCTCATCTTCCAGAAGTCCCCTTTTAGGTTTAGTGGATGTTTTTGTGGATGAACATTTTCTTTTGGAGGTGGCTGGTGTGGGTTTCACAGCACTGGATGTAGTGCCATGATCACCAGGAGCAGTGGGCTCAACAACAGAGGTTTGGACAACAGTTGTCTTAGTCCTCTTTGTTTGTGTTTTGGAAACTTTTGACACTTTTAATACTTTTTCTTGGGTAGTTGAACCCAACATTCTTGTGAAAGTTTCATCATTTAGACTCTTCATTTGAACATACTCACCCTTTTTAAAATCTTTTTCTGGTAAAACCTTTTGAAGGATTACACTCAAAATTCTTGGGTAAATCAAAAAAGCATTGTTATACCCAGACTTTATGGCTTTCACATTTGATACTAAGTCCATAAACAGTCCCTGGGATAAATTGAAGTCAGAGTCTGACAACATAGCATAGCCCAAGTACTGAATCCTCAATGGGATTTCATTAAAGGAAGTGGACTTAGCAGAGACACAGGGAAGGAGGGTATGAAAGAAAAATTTCATGACTGGTGGGAAAAACTTTTTGAAAAGTGTTGACCCAATAATTTGTGCATCATAACCTCTTTCCTGAAACTCTGTGTGAAGCTCTGCCTTAGGGAAAGAGTCTTTACCTGACAGGTCATTGAGTGAGAAGGTTGTGGATATCAGTTCAGGGGTAATGGCGACACTTGTCTCTCCAATTTTTGAGATAATGGATGTAGGCTTTTTATCTTGGAGAAGAGTTTCAGCATTCAACCAAAATTCTTGGAGGGTATCAAGATAAATAGGAGCATCAGCGGTTAGGATTGTCAGGTATTTGGACTTTAAGATGATGTCGATCGTGGAATGGAATGGAACGTTTTCATCTATTTTTACCAGATATGGGAGATAATTATGGGTGGCTTTTGCTTGAAGATCCATTGTAATGGATTCCGAGTGTGAGAGTGAGTGGAATTGGAGTAAGGGTTTGAGGATGAAGAAGGCGGTTTCAGTATTTTGAATACAATGAGACAGTGTAACGACTATTGTGGTAAAACAGGGTTTTTATAGGTTCTGGTGAAACCGCTGATGTGGCCAAAACTCTGCTTTTAGGAGCAGACGTGGCAAACATCTGATGGCCAAACATCTGGTGGTATACAGCTGTTACTAAAAATCTGATGCAAGCAACTGTTGTTTTACCAAAATGCTGATGCTAACAACACTTGATTTTTTTATATAGATAGATATATGTATATATATATATAATGAAACAGTTGTTTTATCTGATCAGAGGTTTGAAACAGATTTTTCAACCAAACAGTGGTTGTTTTATCTGATCAGATGTTTGAAACAGATTTTTCAATTAACAGTGGATAGAGTGGATGAAACAGTGGTTGTTTTATCCTTAACAGATTTTTCAACCAAAATGCTATTTTTAAGGATGGATTTTGATTTTTTGAAACATTTTAATGTTTTTATTTAAAACATTTTTGTTATTTTAGTCCATATTTAGCATACCAATTCTAGAAATCAGATTTGTGAAGGTAGATGTGTCTAAAGCTTTTGTTAACACATCTGCCAAATGATCCTCTGTTGGAACATGGTGCAGAGAAATCAAACCTTTTTCATAGCTATCTCTGACAAAATGATGTCTGATGTCTATGTGCTTTGTGGTTGAGTGAGAAACTGGATTCTTGGTGATATTTTCAGCAGCTTGACTGTCCAACATGAGTGGAGTCTTTAGTGCAGTTATCCCAAAATCCAGTAGTTGATTTTGAAGCCACATGAGTTGGGCTGTACAACTTGCAGCAGCAATGTATTCAGCCTCAGCTGTTGAAGTTGAAACAGCTGCTTGCTTTTTGCTTTGCCAAGAGACTAAGGCATTCCCTAGAAACTGGCACCCTCCTGATGTAGACTTCCTTGTGGTGAGGCAGCCAGTAAAATCACTATCTGAATAACCTGAAAGCTCAATGTTTCCATTAGCAGGATACCAGATACCAAGTGTGGGAGCACCTTTTAGGTATCTGAATATCCTTTTCACAGCAATAAGGTTTGACTTTCTGGGTGAAGCCTGGGATCTTGCACAAACACAAGTGGCAAACATAATGTCTGGCCTAGATGCAGTTAAGTACAATAAAGACCCAATCATGCATCTGTAATGTGTTTGTTCAACCAGTTCATCATTGTCATCAATAGTGAGTAGCTTGACTGTACTCATGGGTGTACTACATGGCTTACAGTCATTCATCTCAAATCTAGTTAATAAGGTTTTCACATATTTGTTTTGATGAATGAATGTGCCATTTTGCAGCTGCTTCACTTGGAGACCAAGGAAACACTGAAGTTCACCCATAGCACTCATTTCAAACTCTGTTGTCATGAGTTCCCTAAACTATTCACACATTTTGTTACATGTGGATCCAAAAATGATGTCATCCACATATATTTGAACAATCATTAAATCTATCCCTCTCCATTTCAAAAATAAGGTTTTATCAATTTTACCTCTTGTGAAACCAATGGATAAGAGAAAGGTGGAAAGAGTTTCATACCAGGCACTATGGGCTTGCTTGAGTCCATACAAAGCTTTGTTAAGCTTGTAGACATGATCAGGATGGAATGTGTCTTCAAAACCAGGTGGTTGACATACATATACCTCCTCCTGAATTTTGCCATACAGGAATGCACATTTGATGTCCATCTGATACACCTTGATGTTGTGGTTGACAGCAAAGGCTAGAAAGAGTCTGATAGCTTTAGCTTCTAACCTTGCTACAGGAGCAAAGGTTTCATCATAGTCTATCCCTTCTTCTTGTCTGAAGCCTTGAACCACATGCCTGGCTTTATTCTTGAAAACTATACCCCTTTCATCAGTTTTGTTTTTGAAGACCCACTTTGTGCCAATTGGACAAACATCCTTAGGCAGTGGTACAAGTTCCCATACTTGTTATCTTTTAAACTGAAGGAGTTCTTCCTGCATAGCTTCTACCCAATTGTTGTCTTTTAGTGCCTCTTGGTACTTGACAGGTTGTGTGAGAGATAGAAAGCCTGCAAAAAGACAGATATTTGAGGATTGGCTTCTTGTTAGCACACCCTCTCTGATGTTGCCAATGATTTGATCTGGTGGATGAGCTCTTAAGTAGATTAGATCTCCCTGATATGGTATGATGGCATTTTGAGGTGAAGGACAGAGGTTTGGTGACTCTGTTGATGTAACATCTGTTTGCATTTCTGTAGTGCCAACAGATGTTTGAAATGGAGGTGGGGGAATGGGTCCAAGTGGTGTAAAACTGGACTGACTTTTGTCAACAGATGATTGAGCAGTGGATGTAAAGGGTGAAGCAGTGGTTTGAGGATAAGACTGGCCAACAGTGGCTGACTCAGCTGTGACAGAGTTTTGACAGTTATTTTGAACAGCTGCTTCCTCTGATGTAGAATAGATTCTATAGTGACTTGGAATCACATCTGTTCTGTAATCTTGTTATGGAGATTGTGGAATACCTGCACTGTTAGTTTTGACAGTAATATCTTCAAATTTGAATTTATCTAAATCAAACAACTCAGCAGGATTTGCTGGGATTTTTAGGGATGAAAGTTCATTGAACTTTACATTCAGAGTTTCTTCTATTGTCCTGGTCCTTGTGCTAAACACTTTATAGGCCTTGGCAGTAGAAGAATATCCCAGAAAATATCCACAATCTACTTTGGCTGCAAATTTTGAAATGGAATCTTTAAGATTTAAAATGAAACATGGGCAGCCAAAGATTTTGAAAAATGAGATTAATGGTTTGATTTTGAACAGAATTTCATAAGCAGTCTTTTGATGTCTTGGGTTGATCAAAACTCTGTTTTGAACATAGCAAGCAGTGTTTACAACTTCTGCCCAGAAGGACAGTGGCAAACCAGAATCTGCTAGCATGGTTCTTGCAGCTTCAATAAGAGTTCTATTTTTCCTCTCAACCACCCCATTTTGCTCTGGTGTTCTTGGGATGCTGTACTGCCTCACAATCCCTTTTGACACACAGAAGTCATCCAACTCCTTATTTTTAAACTCTGTTTCATTGTCACTTCTAAAGACTTTTACTGGCAAGTCATATTGTTTTTCAACTTTGGTGACAAAGTCCTTCAAGATACCTGCAGTCTCATCCTTAGAGTGTAAAAAGTAAGTCCATGTAAACCTAGAAAAATCATCAACTATGACAAGACAAAATCTCTTTCTTCTTAGACTCATGATTTTAACTGGGCCAAACAAGTCCATGTGCAACAATTGTAGACACTGACTTGTTTTGGACTCATCAATGGATTTGTAAGAGCTTTTATGTTGTTTTCCTTTTAAGCAGGAAACACAATGCTCATCACATTTGAATTCTTTTGATGGTAAACCTCTGACAAGGCTTTGTTTGGAGAGAGAGTTGATAGTTTGAAGGTTGGTATGACCCAGTCTCCTATGCCACAATTCTGTCTCCTTTGTGGAGGCAGCAGAAAACAGACAAACATTTGCCATAGGATTGTCCTTCAACATATCAACTACATACACATTGCCACTCCTATGAGAAACAAGTTGTGCTTTGCTCTCAGCAATGATGGTGTCAATCTTTTTCACCACTTCTGGCCCAATAATCTTACAAGTTTTCTTAGTGAAGAATGAGCCATAACCTTTGTCACTCATTTGTGAAACACTAAGAAGATTAAATTTAAGATTATCAATAAGATTGACATTTTCAAACTTGAGTTTCCCAGCCTGAACAGTCCCTGAACCCAACACCTTACCTTTTGAATCATTACCAAAGGATATATCACCCCCTCCATGAGCTAAGAAGTCCAGAAGAAGGGCTCTACATCCTGTCATGTGCCTAGAGCCTCCACTATCTACATACCAAAGACTATCTAAACAAGCAGAAGCTCCCTGCACAGCAATAATGAATTAGTTTTGGTGAGTGTCCAAAGCCAAGTTGGCTTTGGATGGGTCCTCAGACTTTTCAGCCTCAATCTTGGGAAGGTGATCAGTGGTGTGAACTAATTTTTGAATCAAGTTCAACAACTGTTGCTGACCATTTGCCAGTGCTTGAATGTCAACACTTGGGGCAATAGTTGTTTGATCACTTCCAGACAGATGATAGTACCCATAGGGATTTCTGTTCACTCTTGGCTTAAAAGGCCTTTTTGGTTCTTCATAAACATGTGACAGACTATGACATGGTGGTTGTCCATATCCTCTTGGATACTTGCTTGTGGGTGGAGCATCTGTTACTTGGACATCCCTGGGAACAGATGTTTCAAGACTTTTGGTAACAGATGTTTGGACTGGTGTAAAAGTCTGTTTGGGCTTTCCTTTTGAAGTACTCACCACTTGACTTGCAAGAGTTTTAGCCTTATACTCTTGTATTTTGACATCAAAATTTTTGAGATACAGACACTCTTTGGTTTTATGATTCTTTTTACCACATATTGAGCATGTGGCATTGGAATCACATACACTTGTTCCTTTGTTGATATCATATGCTTTTAGAAGAAAACAGTTTTTAGTAACATGATTCTTCTTTTCACAGAAATCACAAAACAAGTGGACAGACTTTTCTTTCTTTTTCTCTTTTTCAACCTTCTTCTCAACAGATGTTTGAACATCTGCTGGAAGGTTTTTCAAGGGAATGACCTTTGCCTGTGGTGCTGTCTTCCCCTCAGGAGTTTTGAAATCAACTGGTTTGAAGTTCTCAACAGTATCACACTCATCAGACCAAGTAGGTTTAAATTCATATTTTTCAAGTTCAGTGAATGATGAGGAACCTTCTGGTTTTTCAAGAACAATTTTCTTGCCATTAGGTTCAGTGATTTTAATCTCTTGACCCTTCAAATTAGTTGGTACTACCTCAACTAACTTTTGATCCCTTTTGTCAGTGTTTTCAAAAGCTGAAGCAGTGGTTTCAAAACCAAACCCAAACTTTACATGACTTTTGGTTTGTTTGTTGAGTAGCATCTCAAAACCTTTACATGATTCCACCCATTTCTGACATTCAACTTGGGTGGACTCAAGCTCACTTTTGCAACTATGATATTTAGTTATCATAGTTTGGAGCTGGTCTTTGGTTATAGTTGCTTCATGTTTTAAGCTGCTTATTTCAGATTCTTTTTCAGTCAAATTTGTTTTTAACTCTTTTGAAAGTTTCTCAAATTTAACTTCATCATCTAAAATTTTCTTTCTAAGATTTTCATTCACCTCTTTGATGTTAGCAAATGCTATTACACATTTGTTAGAACACAAATCTTTAAGGATTTGAGGAGATACCTTAGCAGCAGCCATCAATGCACAATCACACTTGCACTCACAATCATCAGATGCACCCCAGGGATCTGAGAGATTCACAACTTCTTCTTCAGATTTTTCATCTGCAACTACCTCATCAACAATATCATCAGTTATAACAACAGATTCAATTACCACTTCCTTAGAATCAACCTCTTCAACCATAGCCATGAAACAAAAATTTTCTGGTTCATTTTCAACTTTGGCAACTAGTGCAAAATTTTCATCTGGTAGACTGCTCCAATCAACAAAGCCTTGTGTGAAGAAACTCTGTTGACTGGTCTCTACAGGAGCAGAGGGTGGAGCAACAGTCATTGGCACAGGTGCCTGATCAACAGGGGTTTGCACATAATGCTTCTGAGGAACAGTGGTTTAGACAAACTGGACAGAAACAGTGTTTGAGGACTGTGCAAAATGAGCAGTGTTTTGCACATTTGGTCCAGGGGTATTATAGGAATTTTGATAAGTGTTGGTCTGTGACCTTTGATTTGGATAGGTAATTATAGGTGTACCATGTTGACTCCTACATTCCCTAGCAAAATGACAAAGTCTATGACATTTATAACACTTTATCTTTGATTTATCCAACCCCACCTTTGACCTGCCAGTTAACCTTGGAAACCTTCTCCCAGTTTTCTTGTAAAAATTGTTAGTTCTTACACTGAGAAGGGCCAATTGGTGCATAATGTCCATTTCTTCCAAATCATCAGGGTCAAAGTATTTTAGGTCATCATACTCAAAGGATATGTTATCAGATGCCTGGATATCATCACCACTTGCTGTAAAAGCATAGTTTGGTGAATAAGAATCAGAGTTAAAACCTGAGTTAAAACACGAAGTTATGTCAATGAAATGATCATAACTCTGATCCTTACTATTACTAGGCACCTCATCATGACCCAGAAGTGTTGTATTACCAAATACATAGTCATCAAACACTTTTCTAGAGTCCTGGAGCTTTTTTTCTGGTTAAGCTCTCTCTCATAGGTCAAGAGCTTACCATGAAGCTGGGTCAGTGATAGGTCCTTGAATCCAATAGAGTTTCTCATAACTATAGCAATAGTGTCCCATTTATCTGGTAATGATCTTAAAAACCTATGGTTCAAAGTTGAATGAGGGTAAGTTAGACCAACCAGTTTTAGTTCACTAATGAGACAGTTAAACCTCTCAAATTGCTGAGTTAATGACTCTCCCTTAACATGACTGAATGTTTCATATTGTTGGTTAAGTATTTCACGGTTGTTTTCAATAACCTCTTCAGTCCCACCAAATTGTTCTTTCAGTGCATCCCACAACTCCTTTGCACTGTTACAATGTAACAGCCCAACATATATATCATTGGGTAGAGCCATGGCCACAATACTGAAGGCCTTAGCATCCAACTCAATTGTCTGAAAATCCTGGTCGGAGTAGTTTTCAAGTTTCTTAGGCTCCTGAACCTTGGGATCTTCGGTACTCGGCACCATCGGAACATGTGGCCCGAAGATAACCGACTTCCAACACCCAGTGTTCTGTTAAGCTAGAACATGGCTCATCCGACGTTTCCAGATATTGTATTCAGATCTGATAAGCATCGGTGGCTTGTTGTTTGTGCCAGTGTTGTGTGGATCGTGATTGATTGAAGCCAATATCTGATTTTTCGAAAACAAAGTCTGTTTACAAACGGTTGAATCGAAAATAAACTATTACTCTGTTTTCAATCCGACAAACAAACGATATCAATAATTGTGAGCTAATCTGTTTATATTAAATTGATTGGTTAGATCGAATTTAATTGACCAAGCTCTGATACCAATTGTTAGGATCTGAGTTTGATTGTTTTGATTTGTTTAAGTAAAGATGAGAAGAATGAAGCGAATATACATGGAAAGTGCAGCGGAATAATAAACTATAATCAAAACAAGTGAGTAAATGTTTTCTAACCGAATGCTTTCATAATATTGAATGATTACAATCAATTACAAGTACTCCCCCTCAGCCTGATCACTCTGTGATTGTTTGTCTGAGAGAATGTTGTGAGTGATGAATAGAACAGTACAGGCGCTGTTCTATTTATAGACAAATCTAAACCACTGATGATCTAAGCTGACGTCACCTAAGACAGTGACCTCTTACAGAATAACAACATAAAACATCTGCAATATACAAACTAATGTTCTATTGCAAAACACTGTAAGGTAAACTACTGTTGAGGAAAACTCGGATGGTCTTGTATCATCTGTTGGAGCCTAAGTGCTGTTGGCTCCAACAGACCTTTAGTCTTCAGCACTTGATCAGCAGTTGTTCTCTATCAGACCTTTAGTCAGCAGTTGTTCTCTATCAGTTGTTATCCAGCAGTCCTTTGTAGCAGCAGTTGTCACAGCAGTTGTTTGGGTAGAACAGTTGTTAGGGTCAACAGTCTTTTGGGAGGAGTATGTTGTAAATGTTATTTATTAATATGGATCAACTGTTAGTATATTTTGGCTTTTCAATCATCTGTTTTTCTCCAGGTCAGCAGACCCAACAACGAACCCCCTAACCCGGAAGCCTGGAAGCTTTACACTGACGGAGCTGCCAGCGTTGAAGGATCCGGGGCAGGTCTTGTTTTAATCAATCCTGAAGGATTAGAATTTACATGTGCTTTTCGCTTGGAATTTTAGACCACCAACAATGAAGCAGAATATGAAGCACTGATTGCAGGATTGAAGCTTGCAAAAAAGATGGTTGTTCAAAAGCTTCAAGTGTTCACCGATTCACTCCTGGTTTCCAACCAAGTGAATGATAGCTACATAGCCAAATAACCAAACATGAAAAAATACAGAGAAAAGGCAAAAGAAATCATGAACACCTTCCAGTCCTGCAAAATCAAACAAGTCCCTAGATCACACAACAAGAAAGCTGACGCTCTCAGCAAGCTTGCCTCATTAAATTTTGCCCATCTCACTAAAAAGGTGTTGGTTGAAGTGATCCAACATCCCTCCATATCCGAACTCGAAGTACAAGATGTAATCACTGAAAACGAACCAAATTGGATGACTCCATTCATAATGTTCCTGAAAAAAAGGTGAACTACCTCAAGATCATGTTGAAGCTGAAAGGGTCTGAATCAAGTCAAGGCAATACATTATCCAAGAAGACATACTCTATAAAAAAGGTATTTGGCTCCATTGCTTCGATGTGTTGGCCCTGAACAAAGCAAATATTTAATTAAGGAGGTTCACGAAGGCATATGTGGAGCTCATTGTGGTCCACGGTCAATGGTTGCAAAGCTCATGAATCTCGGCTACTTCTGGCCCTCCATGCATCGAGATGCATCAGAATAATTGAAAAGATGTGAAGCTTGTCAAATCCACGCCCCAGTCCCAAAAAGTCCCAAGCATGACTTGATCCCCATCAACTCAGCTTGGCCATTTTACAAATGGGGGATGGATATCGTTGTACCCTTCCCACCAGCAAAAGGAGGAGTCAAGTTCTTGTTGGTTGCCGTTGATTACTTCATAAAGTGGCCAGAGGTGAAGCCTTTAGGGAAAATATCCGGAAAAAAGATCATCGACTTCGTTTGGGAAAACATCATCTGTCGGTACGGCTTGCCCGGAGTACTTGTCACAGATAATGGGAAGCCGTTTGCAGAGAAACCCTTCAGCATTTGGTGCAAGGAATACCGAATAACTCAGGTTTTCAGTTCTGTGGCATATCCACAATCAAACGGCCGGGTTGAAAGAATGAACCTAAGTGTGGTTGAAGGGATCGAGGCTAGGCTCGACAAGAAAGGAGGAAAGTGGTTGGATGAGCTCTCAAGCGTCTTATGGGCCATCCGAACCACCAAAAAAACAAGTAACAAGAAAACGCCATACAACCTTACTTTTGGATCCGAAGCAGTTATCCCGACCGAGATTGGTGTTACCACACCCCGAACACTTCATGTTGATATTAAGACCAATGAAAAAGAAGCTCTACTCAACCTAGACCTCTTAGAAGAAGCCATGGACTCAGCAACAATTCAAGAAGCTCAATACAAACAAAAGATGAAGTCCTACTACAATGCTAGGGTAAAGCACGAACGTTTCAAGCCAGAAGATCTGGTCTTAAGGAACAACGAAGCAAGCAAGAAAGAAAACCAAGGGAAGCTAGGACCAAAATGGGAAGGTCCTTACACCATCCTAGAATCCCACAAAGGAGGATCCTATAAACTTGCCAACATGGAAGGCTCACTACCACGCCACTGGAATGGCAAGAACCTCAAAAGGTTCTTTGTTTAGGCTTTCAGGAAATGTAGTTCTCTCCTATTGAATGATGTAAGATTGACAGGTTAAATCAATGAAAGGATTAGTAGATCCCCTTTTGAAAATTTGTCTTTCTATCCTACTTTCAGGTTGAGAACCTTGCAAGAAACTCCATGGCAAGGGCCATGTAAGGGGATGAGCTCCCAGGCCACATCACTCAATAGGTTCAAGGGTTGAATGAACCTATATAAGGGGTGAGTTCCTAGATCAATCCAACTCCATGAGACTTACAAAATTTTCCTTTACATGTCTCATCGACGGGTTCGAACAGCCTACACCAATCGTTCCTTAAGTTTCTAAGCAGAGCTTACGAAAAACCAAAAAACACTAAGTAGTGTATATAGGATAGCTGGCGACTTGTTTGCCTAGACTACCTTTAGGATGAATGACTACAGCATTCAACCTTTTAAGGTGCTACCGGTTAAACATTCCCAAACAATACAAAGACAAACACCATAAAAACAAACATAATCAAAAAATCAAACAACGAAAGCCAACAAAGAATGGATACCCAACAAAGCCTTAAAGGCTTAAACATTAAAACATAAAGGCACTAACAGGCCAAACATTAGAAATTATTCATAAGGCTAGTAAAGCCCAACCTACTAAATCCCACCAAAAGACAAAGTTGTTCAAACATTAGTTAATTGTTTACATAACGATTGCTAAGATAGCTACGAATAGAAGACCCGAAAGAAGTTAAGCAACACCACCAGACCCTGAAGGCTTCGAAGCTTCATCCTCTCCAACCACCTTCGCCACCTTTGCTTTCTTAGACTTCTTCCCTTTCTTCGGCAGCTTCTCAGCAACAATACCAGCCTCGGAGGCTTAAACACTAACATCCTTGGACGGCATCTCGTCAACATCCAAGGTCTCCTCGCTATCACCAGAATGAGCCCTTTTCTTGGAAACTGACTCAAGCACTTGAGCACACACAGCTTCATTCAAACCAACGGGCTTCATCTGTTTCAGCATCTGCAAAGGTTTTCCATAGCAAGAAGACACCTGGGAAACATAAAGATAGGATTTTTGCTCCATCTTCAACACCGTCTCTTTGAAAACATCCATGGACTTAGGCTGATATAAAGGAGACTCTTCCATAACTTCACTCGCCTCGTGAGCTTTAAAACCAGCAACAAAACCTGCATGTTTACGATGAATGAGGAGTTTGGTGTAAACCTCCCCAAGAGCAGAGTTGAATTCAACAGAATGAAGCAGATAAGTAACAACTTGCTGGAAACCCTCCTCAATCAGCCACTGATTGTCATCCAAAGCACCAGCAAGGGAAGTCTCCAACCCAACCATATCTTCTTCAAACACCTTCCTCTCTGCTTCAAGTGTTAACCTATCAACCTCAAGCTTCACACGAGCAACCTCATGTTTAGAAACCTCCGCTTCATGACCTCTCTCCAGCTCATCAATCAAACCAACAAGAGTATTTTCTTTTTCAGCCCACTCCAAAGCATCCTTCTTCAAAGAAGCCAAAGCTTGCTTCATCTCTCTATTCTTCTTGGCAAAATCACTATACTCTCCCATCATCTTCCTAAACCTACTCACACCTTCAGGAAGCATTGCAGCCAGGTTGCAAGTCCCAACCATCATCTTAGTCAACAGAGCATCATCATTCAACCCCTCCAAGCAAGCCTTGGCACCCGGGGTAGAAAGATGTGCAAGTACATCCTCACAAACAGAGGAAGACTTGAATGTATCAGAGGGCTTCACATTCCAACCAGGGGTATACACCCCTTCACCATCAACACTTGTGGAACCCTCAACATTCTTCATCATCACAACCTTTGCAGCCACCTTCTTACCCTTGCCTTTCTTACCAACAACTTCAGCAATAACATCTTCAACCTCCTGATCTTTCTCTTCCTCTGAATTCTCTATGTCATCACTAACATCCACCGTTTCAGAAACATCAGCAGACTTTGTAGCCTTCAACAAACGACGACTAGACCTCCTAGTCGATGTAGGCTTAGAAAAGCTCTTCACATTTGGAACAGCAACATAATTACCACCATCATACCTTCCCTTCTCATACTTAGTCAAAGCATCCTCACCCTCAGCAGCTTCAGCATCCTTAAAAACAACTTCTGAAGCATCATCACCCTTAATGAAATCCAAGGCCGACATAACTACAAAGCAAACAATAAGGAAAGCAAAAACATAAATAACATGAAAAAGGAAACAAACAAAAGCAGTGGTAAAAATAAGCATACCCTGATCACCCTTCATCAACACAGGGTCTCTACCCTGTTTTTCCCATCGAGTGCTAATACCGGATAAAACCAAAAAAGGTTCGCCAAAGGGACGAAGCCTTGAAGGACATGCCCGAATAGCCTTAAGAAAATTTTCATCTAAGGCAGACTCCAACGGTTCTACTTCATTAAGAACAGCCTCGGGATGCCTCCACACAGGCTTGAAGGGGAAGATGGATTCAGAAACCCAGAAAAACCTGGTCTTCCATTGACCAACGGTTGTTACATGAGAAGAAATCAAGTTGGTTTTAACCGAGGACCCTTCAAAAGTAAACCAATCGCCATTCTTGGCAAGGCGAAAGAAACGCCTAAAGATAAAAAGGGTTGGGTCATAACCAAGAGCCCTACATAGGATTTCAATGTGCAAAATACGGCCAACCCCATGAGGATGGATCTGACCCAACGAAACCCTATAATATTCAAGAACATTAAGCAAGAAAATAGAAAACGAATGACGAATGTTGGAAAACTCAAATGACGGCAATACAACGCAATCGAACCATCAGGACAATGAGAAACAAGATCTGTAAGACCAGGAGCAGTAGGCTTGAAGGACAGATCAATGTCCCACTCCAAGCAGAATGCTTCAACTTCCTCTTGTGTAAGGGAAGAGAAGGTGATAGACATATCCTTCTTAGCACCCATAATGCCTTGAAGGATGATCAAAGACAAAGAAAAATAAAGAAGAAAGGGCTGACCTGATGATTGCACAAGCGAAACCCTAAGAAATTGAAGAAGAATCGTTGAAGAAGAAGATAAAAGAGTAAAGTGATTTTATGGTAAAAAGGTAATATAAAGGCAGTTATTATAATAATAAAAATAGATAATGATGCCTTATAATTAATACAGAGACTGCACGGCTGACATCTGTCATGTCAAACAGTCAAATCCAGAGAAAATAACCGCCCAAAACCGACGAACCTTTGAACCTTTCAAGCAAAAAACAAGCAAACAGTCATAAGCCTTTTAGCTACACCATAAAGACTCTTAACTTGGGGGCTGATGACGTGGGTAGCCTAAAGCAAAAAGATTAATAACTATCACGAAACTACGCTTGAAGTGTTGAAACCTACGAAGGTTCAATGGGCGGAGAAGCACAGATCAATAGATGACCTGTCTTGTCATCTTTTCCTCGGCCAGCCCAAAGCAACTGTCGTATAGACATTGCACTGCTCGGACCGCAGGTCAAAAGCCACCACCGGCTTAAAGTGGCTTGTCCTCTTGTTGCATTATGTTCCAAGATAATATCCCTACCTAAATTAGAAGATACATCCTCTATATAATCAGGATCAATCCCACAGATCTGATCTATCCCTGATTATTCTCTCTTACACTCAATCTTCTATTCTTTTGGTCCACACTCACGTGAGGAGAATATCTCCATCACACGAACACATCACTCGAGTCTTAGAATATCAATTCTGGTATTGAGGCACACTCAAACCAGAATTCTAACACTCAAAAATAATATTATCTTGAACCTCCTTCTACGTTTTGCAACGTAGGAAGACACCACGACATGCATTAGGCAGATTGAAACCCTTTAACCCTTCCTGTAACTCATAACTAACGTTAGGCTATTATTTATTATAGCAACAATTACCAAGATTTACCCATAGCAACTAAAAGATTTAAACAAGTATGAAACTTTAAAACATTAACAACAACAATAAGTCAATAATAACAAAAGGGTGCTAAGATCACACAGTTACTGACATACCCATAACTAAAAGTTTAAAAGGCATTGATAATAAAAAAATTAACAGATTTAATAAGATAGTTTTTTTTTAACGGCCAACGAATCAATTTCCGAGCACTCTCGGGCACCCTTTGGACGAATCAGGTACTCGAGAGTACCCGGGCCACCAATTGCCACCAATTCCTGGGAAAACCCGACCACTCACCCACCCGAAGGCACGACAGTGAAATAATCGGTAAAACTGGTCGGGATCAGGACTCGAACCCAAGCCAATGGCCGGGTCATCCCTCATTTCCCCCCCACCAATGTCCTCTGTAACACCCCAACCGATGGCGGAAACATCGGGGTGCCACGTATTGATGATTGTTCAGTAGCTCATGGAGAATAATAAGTTTCATTAATTGATTTAAATAAATTACATACAATTGTTCTACAAGAATTCGTACATCAAATTGAATAAACTATGCACATATCTTCAAGCAATTCTTCAAGCAAGTAGGACCTGAAACATGTTAAGTTGAAAATGTTTGGGTCAACAAAAGTTGGTGAGAATTACATAGGTTTTTGAGAAATAGTTGATAACAATAGTTTGTACAACACTCAGGGTTGTATGATGATAGAGTATGATACTGACATGCAACAATGCGTCTTTGTACAACCAAACCTTGTGTCGACTGATGACTAACTCGCAAGTTAGATAAATGTTATTACTGTTATCGATCATCCCTGAGTCTACGTGGGGGGATGGGTTTGTCAGACCTATAGCGCTATAATCTAAACAGGCGGCTTGATCATTGTTAATGATTGTACTGTGTCTTTTTGTTACAGTCAAATGATAGTATGATGATGTAATTGAATCACAAGTAAATATGAGTAAATGATAGTATAAAATGTTTAAACATGTTTCACCCCAAAAATAGTGAAAATAGAGAAAAGGGGCTATGTAAACTCACCTTGGTAAAATGTTATATCTGTTGAGAAATGTGTTGACCAAATGTATCAAGTATCACCCTAAAATGAGGTAATAAATATGTCTAAGTCTATCAAGTCTACAAATGTATAAGTTCTAGGGCTTCGAATTGGGGATAAATGCTCGTTTGATTAATATTAAAAATATTCGCCAATTGAGAGAAATTTAGTAAATAAATAACCAAAAATCTTTTTATAAATGTTAAATCTAGGATGGTCACAAGAATGTGTTTAAAGTATAAAAATAATTTTTATAAAATTATTTTCTTTAAAATAGATTATTAAATCTATTTATTACGAATTGTCAAAATTTAACTTTAATATTCAAAAATACTAAAATTAAAGAATTATCATTTTAAAAATTATATTTCTGTTCTAAATGGTCAGAAATAATTTGTATAAAATTTTGGTGCAAAAATGATGAAAATTGGATTTATTATGATTTAATTATGATTAAATCTAACAAAAATTGATTAAAAATATAAAATAAATGATTTTACTGAATTAAAAATTATTTCAGTAAAGTTTGTCTTTATAAAAAGTCAGGATAAATTTTGGAGCATTTAATAAAATTGTTTTGATATATAAATGGATTTTTATAAATATAATAGTATAAAAATGATTTAATTATTATAAATATTAAATAAATGAATTTCAGAAAAATAAAAATTGTAGATGAAACTTTGACATCAGATTTGTTAAAAATAATTTTTTTAGAATTTATAACAAGGTTTTAATAATTAAAAATGAATTTATAAGTTTAAATGTAATTTATATATTATTAATTGATAAAAAAAAAGTTTGATGAAAAAGAAAGGTATGGGACGCCCTGGGCAGGAATCGAACCCGGGTGGATAAGGGACCAAGCAACAGTCACAACCACTTGGTCTAGACCAGTGGTTGTGATTGTTTTTGTTTTTAATTATATAAATATGCTATGCAAACCTAGTTTATCCCCAAATCAACAATTACGAACCCTAGCTTAATCAATCGGACAGATTACACAATGATAACCCAATTAATCTTAGGGTTATCATTGTGTGTATCCCGAAGATCAAAACCCAACAAAAACATTGTACTTACAACGTTGTTTCGATGCTCGATTGGCCGGTCAACACAAAAGTCAAACGTATGATCGTGATAATAGAAGCAGAGGATTTTAAGTAGAATTGGTGGTGGGGAAATGATGTTCGGCGGTTTGTGATCATCCTACAAGGTTCAATTTATAGTGCTATGCACTGGATTGAAGAATGGCAAGTGTTGACCAAGATTTTAATGTATACGCGTAAATGGTTTTAATTCGGGTATATTTTGACCGAGTTAATGTGTATAAACGCGTAATAACTTTGTCCATTCCATAATACGGGTAAATCATTCAGTTCTTTCCAAAAATTGAGCTTAATTTGAAGTCAATCAAGGAGAGGGTGGAGGGGCTCGCGTGTCTGTTCCAGCAGCGAGTAGCAGCAGTAATGTAATAAGCCCTTTTATATAATGTAAATCAGGATAATTAACAAGTTTAGCAGTGGCCCAGTTGGTTGGTGGGTGTGTTGATGTTTGGCTCGGCGCGGGTTCGAAACCCGGCACGAGCACTTATTATTCCTTTTTTTTTAACAGAAAAGGGAATGGGAGGATGGAAGGTGGGCTAAGTACTGGGCTTGGGTCTGGGCCAGGTGTTTGGGCTTAGGAAATAAGGGAAGGGACATTGGGCTGCTGTTGAGTTTAATAAGGGTGGGTTAATGTGGTTATAAGTTATAACTAATATAAGTTTGTGTTGTTTTAATATGTATATATATGTATATATATATTTTGCACAATTAAACTGATTATTATTATTATTATTATTATTATTATTATTATTATTATTATTATTATACATAATAATGAGTTGTGAATTTGAAAAAAAAATATATAGGCTTAAGGCATATTTGTAATGAGACGTATAAAATAAAGGGCTTTTTATGTATAAAATTCTAGCGATGTTACAGTCTCCCCTACTTTTAGGAACTTCGTCCCGAAGTTAAGAGAAAACCAGGGTTACAATTGGCCAACTACCGAAACCTTGATAAAATTTCACAATACCTTAACGTACCTGTAAATTCATGATTACGTTCCGGACCGTAATTATCAATTTACCTTACATTAGGGTTTTGTGTCCTTTTATGACTTTACCAATTGTTAAGCAGGTCTGATAGTCTCCGTCAGTCGTTCAGGTGGTAGGGCCTCTCCCGACTGTTGGAATGACATGATGACCTCTACCAATCGTTAAGCTGGTTGTTTGGTAGTTAACTAATTGTTGCACGAGCAAGTATGATTATAGATATAGCAATTAGTTCACATTCAGACAAACATGCACACAGATGTTATGATAATACTTGAATTTATTACTTGAATCCAAAAAGTGTCAATACATAGAATTAAAAGCAAACAACATATAAATAGTGGGACTTGCTGTTAAGTAGCTGGAGGGTCTTGATCTCGGTCTAGTTTAGGGCATTGGTTACGGTAGTGATTTGGGTTTCCACATTCATAGCATTGACCATAGTTGAAATTACCAGGACGATTAGGATTAGTAACCTGAGCAGGGTCGCAGCCAGTCGGGCATCAACACCTTTGTTGTTTTTGTTGTTGTTGTGGTTGGTGTTGTGGTTGTTGTTACCTTCCTCTTGGTTTTCACCATTGTTATTGCGAGTGCTACAACGTGGAGACATGATCCGTAAGGGACACAATGAAGGTTCAATGTGGCATGAATTGAATGAGGTGATATAAGGAATGTAATCATTTATTCATTAATTAAAACGAATAAACGAAAACGTTGACTTATCAAAGACTCCAGATTCTAATAACATATGAAGACATGCTTTAGCCTATAAGTGAACACTCATCCCGAGAATTCCCAGGTAGGCATCCGGGTCCCTCGTCTGATTGGGATATATGCGCAATGCCAGCCTAGACAGAAGACTCAGAATACAGGCGTTCACCCTTCCAGATTGCACGTGTTCGTTATTAAAATCTAGAACTTCGACGAGATCTCAAGGTGGTTCAGGATAAACCTGAGGATTTTGTCCTATTAGTCTAAGAGTGAATCCAGTGATGGAGAGCAATCTTCTTGTAGGGATGAAAGTAGGGATATGTAGTAGGAGGGAGATAGAGAATAGCAAGTAAAGGAAGCAAGTACTTGTTAAATCCTATGGTTATAGACTAGATTATTTTTCTAATAACCTAATTCCCTATAACCATGGCTCTGATACCAATCTGTAACACCCCAACCGATGGCGGAAACATCGGGGTGCCACGTATTGATGATTGTTCAGTAGCTCATGGAGAATAATAAGTTTCATTAATTGATTTAAATAAATTACATACAATTGTTCTACAAGAATTCGTACATCAAATTGAATAAACTATGCACATATCTTCAAGCAATTCTTCAAGCAAGTAGGACCTGAAACATGTTAAGTTGAAAATGTTTGGGTCAACAAAAGTTGGTGAGAATTACATAGGTTTTTGAGAAATAGTTGATAACAATAGTTTGTACAACACTCAGGGTTGTATGATGATAGAGTATGATACTGACATGCAACAATGCGTCTTTGTACAACCAAACCTTGTGTCGACTGATGACTAACTCGCAAGTTAGATAAATGTTATTACTGTTATCGATCATCCCTGAGTCTACGTGGGGGGATGGGTTTGTCAGACCTATAGCGCTATAATCTAAACAGGCGGCTTGATCATTGTTAATGATTGTACTGTGTCTTTTTGTTACAGTCAAATGATAGTATGATGATGTAATTGAATCACAAGTAAATATGAGTAAATGATAGTATAAAATGTTTAAACATGTTTCACCCCAAAAATAGTGAAAATAGAGAAAAGGGGCTATGTAAACTCACCTTGGTAAAATGTTATATCTGTTGAGAAATGTGTTGACCAAATGTATCAAGTATCACCCTAAAATGAGGTAATAAATATGTCTAAGTCTATCAAGTCTACAAATGTATAAGTTCTAGGGCTTCGAATTGGGGATAAATGCTCGTTTGATTAATATTAAAAATATTCGCCAATTGAGAGAAATTTAGTAAATAAATAACCAAAAATCTTTTTATAAATGTTAAATCTAGGATGGTCACAAGAATGTGTTTAAAGTATAAAAATAATTTTTATAAAATTATTTTCTTTAAAATAGATTATTAAATCTATTTATTACGAATTGTCAAAATTTAACTTTAATATTCAAAAATACTAAAATTAAAGAATTATCATTTTAAAAATTATATTTCTGTTCTAAATGGTCAGAAATAATTTGTATAAAATTTTGGTGCAAAAATGATGAAAATTGGATTTATTATGATTTAATTATGATTAAATCTAACAAAAATTGATTAAAAATATAAAATAAATGATTTTACTGAATTAAAAATTATTTCAGTAAAGTTTGTCTTTATAAAAAGTCAGGATAAATTTTGGAGCATTTAATAAAATTGTTTTGATATATAAATGGATTTTTATAAATATAATAGTATAAAAATGATTTAATTATTATAAATATTAAATAAATGAATTTCAGAAAAATAAAAATTGTAGATGAAACTTTGACATCAGATTTGTTAAAAATAATTTTTTTAGAATTTATAACAAGGTTTTAATAATTAAAAATGAATTTATAAGTTTAAATGTAATTTATATATTATTAATTGATAAAAAAAAAGTTTGATGAAAAAGAAAGGTATGGGACGCCCTGGGCAGGAATCGAACCCGGGTGGATAAGGGACCAAGCAACAGTCACAACCACTTGGTCTAGACCAGTGGTTGTGATTGTTTTTGTTTTTAATTATATAAATATGCTATGCAAACCTAGTTTATCCCCAAATCAACAATTACGAACCCTAGCTTAATCAATCGGACAGATTACACAATGATAACCCAATTAATCTTAGGGTTATCATTGTGTGTATCCCGAAGATCAAAACCCAACAAAAACATTGTACTTACAACGTTGTTTCGATGCTCGATTGGCCGGTCAACACAAAAGTCAAACGTATGATCGTGATAATAGAAGCAGAGGATTTTAAGTAGAATTGGTGGTGGGGAAATGATGTTCGGCGGTTTGTGATCATCCTACAAGGTTCAATTTATAGTGCTATGCACTGGATTGAAGAATGGCAAGTGTTGACCAAGATTTTAATGTATACGCGTAAATGGTTTTAATTCGGGTATATTTTGACCGAGTTAATGTGTATAAACGCGTAATAACTTTGTCCATTCCATAATACGGGTAAATCATTCAGTTCTTTCCAAAAATTGAGCTTAATTTGAAGTCAATCAAGGAGAGGGTGGAGGGGCTCGCGTGTCTGTTCCAGCAGCGAGTAGCAGCAGTAATGTAATAAGCCCTTTTATATAATGTAAATCAGGATAATTAACAAGTTTAGCAGTGGCCCAGTTGGTTGGTGGGTGTGTTGATGTTTGGCTCGGCGCGGGTTCGAAACCCGGCACGAGCACTTATTATTCCTTTTTTTTTAACAGAAAAGGGAATGGGAGGATGGAAGGTGGGCTAAGTACTGGGCTTGGGTCTGGGCCAGGTGTTTGGGCTTAGGAAATAAGGGAAGGGACATTGGGCTGCTGTTGAGTTTAATAAGGGTGGGTTAATGTGGTTATAAGTTATAACTAATATAAGTTTGTGTTGTTTTAATATGTATATATATGTATATATATATTTTGCACAATTAAACTGATTATTATTATTATTATTATTATTATTATTATTATTATACATAATAATGAGTTGTGAATTTGAAAAAAAAATATATAGGCTTAAGGCATATTTGTAATGAGACGTATAAAATAAAGGGCTTTTTATGTATAAAATTCTAGCGATGTTACATCCTCCAAATGTAGCTAGTGGGAATTGAACCCAAGCCTCCCATAGGAAACTTTAGGCCCTCAACCAACTAGGCTACAATAGTGATGTACCAATTCGTCCATGAGGTTGCTTCACATTTACTTTTCGGGGTTTGTCCACATTTCATAGTTTCCATCTTGAAACACATATATTCCTTGGCCCTAACGCCAGTTAACTTCTTCTATGTTAATTACCTCCATGTGCCCCTCACATAAGTGGTAATTTTTTAATTTCATTAGGGAGTAATTGAGTAGTTAACCGGCGTTAGTCTAGGGACGAAACATGTTAAGACTTGAATCAGTCTAGGATTGGTATTTCCCAATCCGGTTCCGGTTCCCCGTCAATCCCACATTTTTCTTTTCAAACTCCACCCGAATCGGTTTTAAATTAAACCGGTCCGAAACAGGTTTGAAAAAAAAAACGGTTTCAAACCCGTATTTTTTTAATAAAAAATTAGAAATTTTATATAAAAAATATTATATATAAAAAAATTATATAAAAAGGTTTCTACACATACAAATTTATATCCATACACCTTAAAAATTGTAAGAAATAATAAAAGTTGAACTTTACGTAATTTTTTTTTTTGTGTAGCTATTAAAAAAAACGTGCGTGCATAAATTGGTTCACAAACCGAATTGAAAGCGAACCGAAACCGGTCTTTCAAACTGACGAGCAAAACCAAACCGAAACTAATTCAGGAAGGAATCGGCCTAAACACGAACCGATTTAGTTCCGGGTAAAAAAAAAACCGAATTGTGCACCTCAATACAGGGTAATGTAGGCCCAATACTTGCTACAATACTAGTTCGGCCCAAATTCACCAACTATAAATACAAAAATAAAAACACTTCCAGCGAAACCCTAGCTAATAATATTATTATCATCTTGGTATATTACAGGTGCCAACGCAGCAGCTACAATGGCGACGGCTAGAACTGTGAAAGATGTTTCTCCTCACGAATTCGTCCAGGGTTACGCCGCTCACCTCAAAAGATCTGGAAAGGTATAATCTTTTACTTTATTTTATTTTATTTTTTGTAATTTGTTTTATGAACTTTAGGTTTTATTTCTATAGTTTTATTGCGACTTCACTGTTCAACTGACGATTTTGTTGTTAATATAAATGTAATATGCGTCCTGAATCCATGTAGTTAATGTTTGTTTTTTTTTTTTTTTTTGATAAAAAATCATAGTGTGTTCATACATTTATTATTTATGATTTGATTCCAAGTGCAAAGAGTATGAACGTTGCATTTTAAAATCAAAACATGTTTTTTTAATGGTTGAATAGATGAATTTTAACTTGTGATGTTATATTTTCAAAATAATTGCTTCGGGGCATGGTTTTAAAAATCACTAGCTATTAATTTGATTAATCATATTGTAAAAATCATGATTGATTTCGCTAGTCGGCACTTTACTGATTAATTTTGGGCTAATCTGTAAATTATTCACCGATGTTGAATGCCTTTGACTGATTACTAATTTTAGGTCTGTTATGTGAAATGTAATTTTTAAACTACCGAGTACTTATTATCGTCGATTAATCCTGATGTTTACAACACTGCTTCGGGGTCAATTTAAGAAAGAGTGAATGTATTTTTGTTTTCAGTATAGAATTGAGTAAAACCGAGCGTGGATTACTATACGGCCATAACCCTGTCATCTTTGACTCTGGGCCATAACTTGTCATGTCAGGTTTTTTGGTTCCTAAGCTGTTGTATGTTCATAACTGTCATATTGATAATTGTATTTTGCATAGATGGAGCTTCCTGAATGGACTGATATTGTGAAGACCGGTACTTTCAAGGAGCTTGCTCCTTAT
This sequence comes from Ambrosia trifida, assembly GCA_028751855.1. Classification (NCBI taxonomy): domain Eukaryota; kingdom Viridiplantae; phylum Streptophyta; class Magnoliopsida; order Asterales; family Asteraceae; genus Ambrosia; species Ambrosia trifida. The sequence goes on from CM054125.1 coordinate 64,428,250, forward strand.
GACCCTGACTGGTATTACATCCGAGCTGGTATGTTCTGCACATAAGTTGAGCTATGTTGAATTTTTTTGTTTACTATATTCATTCTTACCACACAAGTATTAAAAGAATGATCTTATATACTGCCCATTGTTGCACAGCTTCTATTGCTAGGAAAATTTACTTGAGGGGCGGTCTTGGTGTTGGTGCGTTCCAGAGAATCTATGGTGGGCGTAAGAGGAACGGTAGTGCTCCTCCACATTTCTGCAAAAGCAGCGGTGGTATCATCCGTCACATTCTTCAACAACTGGAAACAATGAAGATCATTGATATGGATCCCAAAGGGTGAGTCCTCATCGCTGTTTTGTTTAAGTTTATTTGTTTGCTCTGTATTATACAAACGGGTCACATACATTGCCTTTGATCTTTCCTCATGAAACTTCCATGATGCGTGTTTTTGTAAACTCATGCGTTTGTAAGTTTGATTTTTTGTGTTACAGAGGGAGAAGAATCACTTCAAATGGTCGACGCGATCTTGATCAAGTTGCTGGGCGAATTGTTGTTGCCGTTTGATTCCAGTCATATTTTTGATGTTATGTAGCTTATTATACATTTAGTAAGAAGGAACAAATTTTGGTTGTTTTTTGTTTTGAGTTGTCTGTTTGGTGGATCTGATTTGTGTTTGGAGTATCAGTACTTGTATGAGTTAATCACTGTAATCTTGTTTGAATTGACCCAACTGCTTAAATCAAAGTTGCAGGGTTTGAGATTTATACAATCTGGTGCTGACAGTTTGACGGTTCAGCAGTCCGGTTAATGATTTGGAACTTGAAACTGGCCACGTATAGGCTCAGTTTGACGGTTCAGCAATCGGTAAAAATTACGATTCATATTTAGCCTTAAAACTTGAAATAAGAAGTTTTTCTTCACCGACGAAAATGAATACATTTTATCAACTTTGGCCTTTGATCCTACAGGCCAAACTGCATTTTCGTAATAGTCTCGTTACCATCTTTCTCCTTCATCCATTCAACGAAGCGTTTGAAGTTCTCGTACGATGACCCATCTTTAATGCTGTTCATAACCTTTTCCTTGAGATCGAGCGCCCTTGTTTTGAACGCTCTATCGTTGATAAGCCGATCTACTTTACGCATGATTTCATCTCTCCCGATAACACCATTTTCGTTCTTTTCAAATCCCAAACCGTTCATCCAGATGTCACAAATGTATGTCTGGTTAAGCAACTGATCTGCAAAATAAGGCCAACAAAGAAAAGGGATTCCATGGCTCACACCTTCCAAAGTAGAGTTCCAGCCACAGTGACTCAAAAAGCAGGCGATAGAAGGATGAGCTAGCACCTCTTGTTGAGGAGCCCAACTCACTATCTTCCCACGAGTGCCTATTCGGTCCATGTACCCATCTGGGTACATATCACAACTCTCCTTGGTTAAGCCTGGTCGAACGACCCACAAGAATGGCCTGTTTGTAAGTTCAAGACCAAGTGCTAGTTCTTGAAACTGAGTTTCATTGAAGATAGTGAAGCTGCCAAACGCCACATAAACGACAGAGCACGCTGGCTGCTGATCAAGCCATTCGAGACAAGTCATGTCTTCGGTCCAGAAGTGGCCGGCTTGCTTTGCTAGCCGAGTGCTTGCCAAAAGAGGACCTATTGGCACTAGATTGGGAAACATGTTGAATGTTGCAGACTCCAGCGCGTTAGTTGAGTTGCAAAGTTGCCACTGTGCTGCTTTGGCAGCTTCGACAGCCGTAAGTGTAGATTTAAAAAGGGCTTTTATTGTGTCTATGCTGCCCATACAGGTCCATCCAAACCCTGCAGCTCTCATGAATGGCATGGTTGGTGACAGTTTGAAAGTATTCTGATGTAGAGGAACTCCTGTAAGACACTGTTTAGTTGTTTGGTAGGCATGTAAATGAATTGAACGAACATGAACAATAATTTTGAGCTTAGCTTAAATTCGCGGTGCCAAGCTAAAGCTTGGCTCAGCTCTCGCGCAACAAAACATTAATCAAAACTACTTTTTTATTCTTACCATCGTTGTCAATGACTCCGTCACTAATCAGCTTCTGAATGCTTAGAATCGCGGATAATGCTGCAGCAGGGGCAGACCAGAAGATAACTCGTTGAATTCGCAACTTCTCAGCCACATGTATGGCCCAGGGCATCCCTGTATCCGCAATAACACAACTAATCTTATCGTCATCAGTTTCATTAATCGTTTCTATGAGCTCTTCCAGCTTTCCAGGCATGACTTGACGCATGGCCTCACATGACCGAACAAAGTCATTTCTGTCCTCAAACGGCTCCATCCCATCAGGGATCGCCACCATACGCATCAACGAACCACAACCGTCCCTTTCCAACCACGTCTTCATGACAAGTTTGTGATTCACCTCCGTGTTCACAAACGTGACCTTCAATCCTTCCTTGATTAAACACTGCGCGAGTTCCAGTAACGGAATAACATGACCTTGTGCTATGTATGGTATAACTAGCACATGTGTATGCCCAGTTTTGTTATCTTTGTTTTCCATTAATGAGATCTTAGCTAGTGATTTGCTCACTTGATTATTGTTTATAAGGTTGCAAAGGTTTCATATTATTATTTGTTTATTTATACTAAAGAACACATTCATTGATATTGTCAATTCCGGTCAAAATCTGTAATCTTTAATCATTTTTGAAGTACTGAAGATGACAATAGCTACAAGACATTTTTGATAGGGCCTATTTTGTTTCCCAGGATTCCCTGTGCCTAGTTTATAACTAGATTCAATAGTTTTTATCTAGTGATAATTACTAACATAATCATTTTGTATTTTTGTTGGATGTGTTATGACTATATAGTCATGTTAGAAACAAATGATACATAGGCATGTCAGGAATAGGGCTGGCAATGGGTAACTTGTTTAAGACATGATTAGACCCGTTAACTGAAAAGTACACTGTCATTTTTTTAATAATTAGAATTAAGAGGAAAAGATCTATCATTTCTCTTTTTGAGTACATAAAACGTATAACTGTGTTATAAGCATAGGATATAATGTAGTCAAATGAGTCGTATTCGTGTTTAGAACTTGTGTTGTTCGCGTCGTCAGAGACCTGTGATACGCAACATCATATCGCGTATAGATTCATGAATCATGTATGTATTATTATTGGCGTATAAAATGAAAATATGAAAATATTTTAAGTTTAGTTGAGTAAAAGTAGATACGTGACCAAAGGTTCATATATCTCACTGAATATACGTGTGAAATTGTTCTAACATAATTGCTGAGGAATAGCACATTTAGAACAATCGCTACTTTCATGAAGACAACAAATGATGTTAAATTAACGTTAAATTGTTTATTCTATATTATATTATAAAGCATCTAGCAAGAATTCCAACCAAATTTAAGTAATTACAATATTTTATTCTTATGATATAACTACTTTATAAAGTTAGTAAAGGTTAAAATGGTCTTTTTAATGCTAAATTAATTGAAAAATATTATGTATAATGATTTTGCATGATTTAAAATGCTTTTAAAGTTGAAATCTATTCATGTTCCTCCTCATAAAAGCTTTAAAATTTGATCCAACTAACTTATTTTTGTTTTAACCTTTTGAGTTTTTATTCAAAGCTTACAAATAACCTTGACTATTGATCACTATTAAACTTGATTATTTTAATATTAGCATTACAATCTTAAATTAATATTAATACTTGATTAAAAGCTTTAGTTTCAAACTATGATATGTTGAGAAAGTATAGTGTAAAAAGTAGTTTTAACGTAAAAAGTATAAGTAGTATTTTGAGTCTTTCATCAAAATAAATCAATGGATGAGATTAAAAGAGGAAAAGTATATGTTGATTTTCTAAAAGAGGAGGAGAAGTGCAAAATAGGTATAACCCACAATGGTTGAGTTCCACCCCCATTTTTTTAACGTCCACAACCTTTTCATAGGACATTATTTAAAAAAAAAAACACACCATAAAACAAGCATTTTATCCTCTTTCATTTGCATACCATATTGCTATACTTAATTATTTTTTTTGTTGGGTTGATAGTAATTGCGTCTAAATGTAAACACTTGATATTATTACTTGCGTTTAAACATTCTGAATGTAATAATAACATTTTTGTTTTTTTAGTTTGTTTCTAATATCATGGGAAAGTTAGAAAAGCTTTACATGGGAGAACCACATTTTGTTAGTTTTATTAATTTATCGATGGAGGAAAATGTACATTTACATAAAGTATTACTCTTATTTTTTTTTGGAAGGCGAATTTTCTATGTTGTGGCAGAGATCATCACAACCCCCCAGAAGGGGAGTCCCCTAGCCACTCTCCAATGGTCAGACTATGTTGTCTTAACCGGGCCCACGCTGACACGAGAGTGGCCGGCCCACAAGCGAGTCGAGGCTGCGCATAAGGGGCACTAAGGCTTCCACCCGGAAAATTTCCCGCCACCTGCCACTTGACAGATGTTGCACCCTCCACAAGAGGCAAGCCTCTCTGGAGTAAATGCACGGTAGTAGAAAACCGGGGGGCCATCAGAATCGAACCTGGCACCTACAAGTAGGCTAGTTTCGACCATCACTTGGCAATACCACCAAATGGAGCTTATGGGAATCGAACTCAAAGTCTCCCAAAGGAGATTTGAGCTGACAACCATTGAGCCACAAGTGGGGAATAAGTATTACTCTTATTAGTTAGTAACCTTACTGTACAGTGTTGTTTTTGTATGTAAAAGGCTACTAAACAATAATAAACTTGATATGTATATAAAAACTTGATAATACCTACTTGCGTTTAAACAATAATAACTTGCGTCTAAATGTAAAAACTTGATATTACTTACTTGCGTTTTAGCATGTATAACTTGCATTTGATCAGTTCGTTTTACCATGTCATCTTATCAGGTATAACTTGCGTTTCTAAAACGCAAGTATACCCTCAATAAAACGCAAGTTATCAACCCAGCAAAATTAAAAAAAAAAAAGTATAGCACTATGGTATGGAAATGAAAGAGGATGAAAAACATGTTTTTATGGTGTAATTTTTTTTTAAAAATAATGTCGTATGAAAAAGTTATGGCCGTTTTAAAAATGGGGGTGAAACTTTAATGACGCTAAGAACTTATCATCGTGCCATTGATTATCAAATTTAATCCTACGTTCCATATTGTTTCTTACACTTTGTACAATAAGTAACTTTTTACGTTAGCCTCTCCAAGATATGTTATATGATGAAAAGAGTTACTTTAAGTAAATGTGTTTTTGCCTATACTCCATGCATTCAATTAATTATTTATACTAGATTATAAAGCATTTGAGAAGAAGGTCAACAAAATTTAAGTAATTACTATATTCTTTGCACAACTTATTTTATTTTTTTAAATAAACCCGCCGATATGCTAACATATGTTACGGTGCACAACTTATTTTATTTTCTTTTAATAAAAAAACCGTTCGGCGGTTTTTTGATTTTGTTTGGCTCAAAATTCTTAAAAACATGTATATTACATGCCCAAATTTTTTCAAAAAAAAAAAAAGCTCGGGAAGTAGAGTTTTTTTGGGGTTTACTAAAAAACGTGGGTTTTCTAACAATTATATATATATATATAGGATAGGGTTCCTGTAGGAAAATTGTTTTGTGTTGGAAGTGTAGGAAGTGTTTTCAACCTTTGGATCTAGAAATGGATGGTTTAGATTAAAAGTTTTGGTTTCTAAAGATTCTAGTAATTATAATTTAGGGGCTGTTTGGTAGCCTCTGAATGATTCATAGTCCCTTAATGGTTAAGATGTAATCTTAAATGTGAACAGTTATGAGGTAACATCTTAACGGTTGCCTCTTAACTATTCAGACTTCAGGTTACCTCTTAACCATTCAGAGGCTACGGACCATTAAGAGGTAGCCTCTGAATGGTCATTAAGAGGCTACCAAACAACCCCTTAATAATTAAGGGTAGAATGGTCCAATAAGTGTTTTAAAAGAGGGCACTAATGTCATTTTGTTTAATTTGATATAGTAACCGTTTGTCTATCCCTTAATTCATGGGATTCTTCTCTATCATCTAAATCTTCAAAATAATAGATTATAGTGTTTCTCTCTCATCTAAATCTCTTTCATAAAAAAAAAAAAAACACAGGCTTCTTCATCTTCTCTAGCGATTCTTTATCTTCTGTTAGGTTCGGCCTCTTCATCTTGTCTAACAATCGTATTCTTCATCTTATTATATCATCGTCTTCCTCGTCTATAACACAATCTTGTTTTCGATTATTTAATAATTGATGATGGACCTGTATTAGAAAACGGGAAAATGATTCATACATAAACAGCCCATAAAACACTACTTATTCATACATGTTTACAAAACAACCCATAAAACACTACTTATTCGTATAAAACACTACATACTCATATAAAACACAACATCACCTCTTAACAAAACATCTTATAAAAACAATGCTTATTCGTATAAAACACTATTTATATGTATAACACACTACTTATTCATATAAAAACACTACTTAGCCGTATAAAACACTACATCATGTAACACCTCAACCGATGGCGGAAACATCGAGGTGTCACGTAAGAATGAGTATACAGTAGCACATGGTAATCCAACTTTAATTGAAATTAATTTAAAGTGCAAATATCCAAAAATGGAAATACATAATGAGTTTTAAGTGGAAATCTAATACATCACAAAAACCAAACAAGCATAGACTTCAGTTTTCCTTCTCATGTAAATACTCTAGTCTTCATGTATCATTATTTCCTGTTGAGTTGTAAAAATGGGGGGGGGGGGGGGGGGTCAACTAGAAGTTGGTGAGAATACATAAGCCATGTCAAGCAAATAGTTTAAGTATAAAAGTTTAGCAATTCATATGTCTATCGTAAGTTTAAGTCTACATGAATAAACATAATATGTTGAATCGACATAATCAAACCTCCGACTAGTTTAGGTCCATCCCGTCATCCACGGTTCACCTTAATATGTTGGAATGATAACAATCACCCACGCTACCTATGTAGGAGGTACACGTATCCGGGTGAGATTGTCAATCCAATAGATCTATTATTGAGTATCGCCGGCTTGGCCATAGCTAATGATTATGTAATGTTGAAACTCGTTGAAACTGTTGTTGTTGTCTAATTCATGAGGCATTAAAGTTTACAACTAGACATGCATGTAGAATTGCTTAAGTATAATGTTGCAAGTATGAAGAATTTCATAAACATGGTTACGTAAACTCACCTTAGCAAAGTATTAAGTCTCGAGAAATAGAATATGTGTAGCCCCAAAGTTGCCAATTACAAAAGCTTATAATCAAAGCTTCAATTGTAGAAGTAATAGACTATAGAAGAAAGGTATGAGGGAAAGTTTAATCGGATTGAAACAATCGATTTAGAGGTGCAAAGTATAATGGGTCATAGGTGGGTTTTTATACTAGTTTTGGATTCAATTAGCCATTAAAATTGGTCAACACCATAAAGTAAGGTTTTATGATGAATTGACTATTTGACTAAGACTTTGACTGTTTGACTAAGACTTTGACTAGGACTTTGACTATTTGACTCAAGGCTTTATTTAAAAAAAAAATCTTGTATGTGAAAAAAAAAAGAATTTAGAATCATATTATTATTATTATTATTATTTATATATATACATTTATGTATGTATATAAGTTGTGAGTTAGGATAAATAAAGACTTAGGCACATTTGTATAATATTAATGATAAAGGTGTAATATATATATATATATATATATATATATATATATATATATATATATATATATAAGGGCTTCAGTGGTTTGGGCTGCGCCTGTTGGGCCTTAGGCTATGCTGTAGGCTCAGTTCTTGGTCTCCACACACAAGAATTTGTTGGGTTTGATTGGGCTCAAGTAAGTGTCCAAGTATTACATAATTATATATATTTTACCATTAAATAATATAGGAAATATTATAATTATTATTATTTATTATTATTATTATTATATATACATTTCTATATATATATAAGTTGTGTGTGTTAGGCGTATTTGTATAAACTTAAGGATAAAATGTATATAATGAGGGCTTTGTGTATAAAAATTTGGGGGAAAATTTTGCGATGTTACAGTCTCCCCTACTTTTGGAAACTTCGTCCCGAAGTTTATTGAAAGCACAGGGTTGAAGGGGATTGGATAGAAGTTAGGACATGTGTGTTAAGGCTTAGCACGAATAGAATAATCTTGTTTCAAATAATTTGGATATGAGGGTAGGATTAGGTGTGTCTTGAAATCGCAATAAGAATCTTAAGTTTTAGGAGTCCTAAAAGAAATGAGTTGATGGACTATAGAAGGACTAAGTGAACTACCAGGTTACTAGAGTTTACAATTGGTCAACTACCGAAAACCTTGATAAAATTTCACACTACCTTAACGTACCTGTAAATTCATGATTACGTTCCGGACCGTAATCACCAATTTACCTTACATTAGGGTTTTGCGTCCTTCTATGACTCTACCGATTGTTGAGCAGGTTTGATAGTCTCCACCAGTCGTTGAGCAGGTTGTAGGGCCTCTCCCGACTGTTGGAAAGACATGATGACCTCTACCAATCGTTGAGTAGGTTGTTTGGTAGTTAACTAACTGTTGTACAAGTAAACATGTATAACAAGTATGATTTAGATATAGATATGGCAATTAGTTCACGTTTAAACAAGCATGCATACAGGTGTTATGTTAATACTAAAATTTATTACTTGAATCAAAAACGTCAATACATAGAATTATAAAGTAGACATCATTCAAATGGTGGGGCTTGCTGTTAAGTAGTTGGAGGGTCTTGATCTTGGTTTAGTTTAGAGCATCGGTTACGGAAGTGATTTGGGTCTCCACATTCATTGCATTGACCATAGGTGTATTTACCAGGACGATTTGGATCAGTAACCTGGGCAGGGTTGGTTGATTGGTTGGTATTAGGGTTTGGGGTCTCGCGACATGTGTTGACTAGATGGCCATACCTACCACAATTGGTGCACAAGCGACACGCTGAAACAGTGGGATGATTTCGATTGCATGTGTTACACAATGGAAAGTTTCTTGTATAAGGTTTCTTGTTAGAAGCTTGGGTAGTGAGGTTTACATCAGGATCCCTGGTCTTACGCTTCCGGTTCTTGGTAGTAACTGCGGCCACAATACTTGTTTTCTCGCCTTTCCGAACTAAGGTCCTGTTCTTTACGTGATTTCCAACGCCATTTCCATTGCCGTTCCCACTCATTTGGATGTCTTGAGTCAACAAGTTAGAAACCAGAGTTGTGATTTGTTGCGCCAATTGTTGGGAAATAATCGCAGCTAGTTGGGCATCACCTCCATTGTTGTGGTTAGTGTTGTGGTCGTGGTTGTGGTTGCTGCTCCCTTCCTCATGATTGTCACCACTGTTAATGCGAGTGCTGCGACGCGGAGACATGATCTGTGAGGGACACAATGAAGGTTCAATGAGGCATGAAATGAATGAGGTAATATAAGGAATGTAATCATTTATCCATTTATTAAAACGAATAAACGAAAACGTTGACTTATCAAAACTTCTAGATTCTAATAACATAATGGAGACATGCTTTAGCCTATAAGTGAACACTCATCCCGAGAATTCCCAGGTAGGCATCCGGGTCCCTCGTCTGATTGGGATATATGCGCAATGCCAGCCTAGACAGAAGACTCAGAATACAGGCGTTCACCCTTCCAGATTGCACGTGTTCGTTATTAAAATCTAGAACTTTGACAAGATCTCAAGGTGGTTCAGGCTAAACCTGAGGATTTTGTCCTATTAGTCCAAGAGTAGTTCCAGTGATGGAGAGCAATCTTCTTGTAGGGATTAAAGTAGGGATAAGAGTGAGATAGAGTATAGCAAGTAAAGGAGCAAATACTGGTTATATTCCTATGGTTATAGACTAGATTATTTTTCTAATAACCTAATTCCCTATAACCATGGCTCTGATACCAATCTGTAACACCCCAACCGATGGCGGAAACATCGAGGTGTCACGTAAGAATGAGTATACAGTAGCACATGGTAATCCAATTTTAATTGAAATTAATTTAAAGTGCAAATATCCAAAAATGGAAATACATAATGAGTTTTAAGTGGAAATCTAATACATCACAAAAACCAAACAAGCATAGACTTCAGTTTGCCTTCTCATGTAAATACTCTAGTCTTCATGTATCATTATTTCCTGTTGAGTTGTAAAAATGGGGGGGTCAACTAGAAGTTGGTGAGAATACATAAGCCATATCAAGCAAATAGTTTAAGTATAAAAGTTTAGCAATTCATATGTCTATCGTAAGTTTAAGTCTACATGAATAAACATAATATGTTGAATCGACATAATCAAACCTCCGACTAGTTTAGGTCCATCCCGTCATCCACGGTTCACCTTAATATGTAGGAACGATAACAATCACCCACGCTACCTATGTAGGAGGTACACATATCCGGGTGGGATTGTCAATCCAATAGATCTATTATTGAGTATCGCCGGCTTGGCCATAGCTAATGATTATGTAATGTTGAAACTCGTTGAAACTGTTGTTGTTGTCTAATTCATGAGGCATTAAAGTTTACAACTACACATGCATGTAGAATTGCTTAAGTATAATGTTGCGAGTATGAAGAATTGCATAAACATGGTTACGTAAACTCACCTTAGCAAAGTATTAAGTCTCGAGAAATAGAATACGTGTAGCCCCAAAGTTGCCAATTACAAAAGCTTATAATCAAAGCTTCAATTGTAGAAGTAATAGACTATAGAAGAAAGGTATGAGGGAAAGTTTAATCGGATTGAAACAATCGATTTAGAGGTGCAAAGTATAATGGGTCATTGGTGGGTTCTTATACTAGTTTTGGATTCAATTAGCCATTAAAATTGGTCAACACCATAAAGTAAGGTTTTATGATGAATTGACTATTTGACTAATACTTTGACTGTTTGACTAAGACTTTGACTAGGACTTTGACTATTTGACTCAAGGCTTTATTTAAAAAAAAATCTTGTATATGAAAAAAAAAAAAGAATTTAGAATCATATTATTATTATTATTATTATTATTATTATTATTTATATACATTTATGTATGTATATAAGTTGTGAGTTAGGATAAATAAAGACTTAGACACATTTGTATAATATTAATGATAAAGGTGTAATAAATATATATATATATATATATATAAGGGCTTCAGTGGTTTGGGCCGCGCCTGTTGGGCCTTAGGCTATGCTGTGGGCTCAGTTCTTGGTCTCCACACACAAGAATTTGTTGGGTTTGATTGGGCTCAAGTAAGTGTCCAAGTATTACATAATTATATATATTTTACCATTAAATAATATAGGAAATATTATAATTATTATTTATTATTATTATTATTATTATTATATATACATTTCTATATATATATATATATATATATATATATATAAGTTGTGTGTGTTAGGCGTATTTGTATAAACTTAAGGATAAAATGTTTACAATGAGGGCTTTGTGTATAAAAATTTGGGGGAAAATTTTGCGATGTTACACATCACCTGTTAACAAAACATTTATATACTTCTAATTAGCAACCCATTTGTGCAATGCTCTATTGTACTGTATGCTTTAATGGTTGTACATGCAATGCTCTATTGTACTGTGTGCTTTAATGGTTGTACTTACGTGCTCACCTTCTGCCCATTCTACCTCTTCACCTTTTTGTTTTCCAGATCCTTCCCTACTTTATCTTTGCTTTTCCAAACCTTTCAACTTACTCCCAAACCCACCTTCCCTTGACTTTGCAAAACCCTCAAACCTCCTACACCACTTTAACCGCCACCGACACACGACGCCATCGTATGGATATGAAGGAAACGTCGCCGGGTACTGCCGTTTATGGTGGTCGCGTCACGTAGAGAGAAGGACCACCGGCGGTCTTCTTCTCCGTCAACGTTTCTCCACACTCCGGTCACCACTCCCATCTCCAGCCACCACATGAACCCACTACCATCAGTCATCACCTCCAACCAGTGACCAAATTCCAGTGAACTCAAACACAAACACAAACACAAACCGAAACATTAAAAAGATAAACACCCTATTTATCTTCACCATGTTAGAAACTCTCGATCACGTTAATTACGTTCAGAGACCTTTCATACAACTCCAAGTAACTTTCCGACCACCCTACTCTTTTTCCGGCGAACTTTGGAGAAGAAGAAATAACAGTAAGGTTAATTTTTTTTATCGTTTAAAAACAATCCTTAACCCATCATCATTTTAACATCTACACTACCCATTTCGAATATTATTTATAAAGATGGATGTTTGACAACTTTTTATAATCAGGTTAAATATAAAAGAAGTTGGAAAATTGACTTTTAGAAGTTTAAAGCATTACAAATTGATTTGTCTCATAAATTTTGATTTTTACAAGATTAGTAATTTTATAATATTAGTAAGTGCGTATATTTATATTATATTATTTATAAAAGGAAATATTACATGTGTCTTAATTTTAAGACCTTAAATTTACTTACACAGTCTTGACCATCGAAATACCATCAACAGATATAACGGTCAAAAATCCAGCCGTCCAGACGTTCAAGCAAGAATTCCAGCCGATGAGAAGTTTTGTCAGGTTTCTGAGCTCAATAACTCTTTAGTAGTGTGACCTTTTAAACTATCTTTGGCTTTGGCTTTGTAGTATAACTGAGAAAAAAAATAATAAAAACAGCACACCAGAAGTTTTTCCGGTAGACAAAAGACGTTAATTGTGGAGTGGTAGGTGAACTTTGTGAAGAAGACGAGGAGAAGAAACTAAATAACTTTTTATTTATTTTATATGTTGAACGGACGTCATAAGTGATAAGCTCAAGGTGAAAAAAATTTGACATAATGTGGTGATGTTCAGTGGTGTTGGTGGGTCTTCGGTGGTGGGGGTGAGACGATATTTGTGTTGGGTTGTTGGTGGTGGTGATGGTGGATGTCCAGTGTTGGAGGTGTGATGGGGTTTGCGGGTGTTCGAAGGTGGGGTCAGATGGTGGTGTGCTCCCATTTGGTCAAGATTCATTTTTATGTTTTAACCATTTGGTGATTGTTATTAGTTTAAGATATTGCTTTTTTTTTTTTTTTTTGATTGTTATTTGTTGAACTTTTGCTTTGGTATTAGTTTGATTCTTCTAATGCCATTGTACATTGTACATAGTTCCATGTAAACACTACGGTTTGTAAGGTTTTAATACAATGCCGTAGGCTTTCTGACCCAATTTGTGAAATCGTCATAGGTATTTATGTTCGATTTAAAAAAAGTTGATGAATACTTTACCCCGCCGCCGCAACGCGCGGCAGGTAAAAATCTAGTTTTATATAAAACACTACTTATTCGTATAAAACACTACTTAGCCGTATAAAACACTACTTATTCATGCATGTTAACAAACACATTATCGTTGTAGGGGATTTTAGATCAAAATCACATAACAAATCCACAAAATTAAAACCCCATTTCACATACTTGATTGCACTTTTGTATGCCCATTTCAGATGCAGGCTTCTAATAGAATCACAATTTTCAAAAACAATACACATTTGCAACAAAATAAAATACCCATTTAACTTAGCGATTTCAATTATAAAAAATAAAATCTTAAAATTTCAAACCAATCAATATCATAACAAATAACTAACCGAAGGAACTTAGAAACAATTAAATCGATGAAAAAGAGATGAAAATCGAAAAAAAATAACCAGATCGAAAATCGAAAAAAAAACATTACTAGTCGATTGTTCTTGTAAAACTTCTACCATAACAATAAACAATTGGGTTGTCTGATTGTGATCAAGATCTGACCGATGATATAAAAAGATGAATAAGCCGATTATTATAGAAGATGTTGGGATCCTGATTGATTATTGAAGATGTTACGAATCTTTTGAAAAGAATGAATAATCAGTTATTTTAGGATGATAAAATCTTCATAACTAACAAGATAAAGTTGCTAAACTAGGGTTTGATATAATTAAAAAATGGTCAAAAATTCTAAAATGTCCTTCATCTCAAGATTTGATCAGATTTGATCCAATGGTTGAAAACACTTCCTACACAAAACAATTTTCCTACAAGACCCTCTACCTATATATATATAGTGACATCCGTCACCCTCGTCTTTCATCTAATTGACAATAATAGTCCCTGTAAGTTTCGTCGCTTTAAAATTTAATTTTAGAGCGAACTAAAAATTTTATCATTTATATTTATTATGGATCGAGTATAGGTTTTAATCAAATGTGTATGTTGAAACGTAGTCGTAAAAGATTCTATAAAAATATATAATTTAGTTTAAAAAGTTTTAAAGTTAGTTAACTTAACTTGGTTAAGTTCCTGTAAAGAAAACTAACTAATTTTAAAGGAATAATAACCAAACCAAATTTTTTGTTTTTTTAGTTAAGCGTCTAGTTTAAAAAGAAAGGAGGTTATATTAGAGTAATGATAATAATACCATTAGAAGGTGAAGAAACACGAATCCTGGATTACCGTATGGACGCTAATCCCAGTAGTGATTCTACTGTATTTTATAAAGGAGGGTGTTTATAAAAGACGTGAGGGTCTAAGGACAAGACCAAGGAGTTTAGGAGACTACTAATTTAGAAGAGCCGAGCCTCTAAAGGTTAGTATAGTAAATAAGGGGGTGAAAAAGATACGAGAGAGTTCGTAGTCTTTTTGAGTGAAAGTGTATGTGAGATCAGATGCCAACAAAAGGAGAAGGAGCTCCTCCTTTTGTAGTACCTTGACATCACACTTTCTCAGCCCATCCTCTACCCTTGATGGGGCCCAGCCCAGGTAGAGGCGTCTCCAAGATTCCGGCCCAAGTCCTTAAACCCAATTGGTGCAAGTGGGTTTTGGCAAAAAGGAGAAAGTAAAATGCAAAGGGGGGATATTACCGTCCTGATGATAGTACGCGTGGCGTCCGCTGAGTGGACGCTGGTGGGCGGCGGACACGTGGCGTCCGCCTATTGGTAAACCGAGGACGGTGGGTAATCATCCCTTTTTCTTGAAACTCGAGACTGGTTGAGAAAGCCTGCTGTTAGGAAGATATCTTGGCTGGGAGGTTGCCACGTCATTGTCCTTTCTGCATGTCAGACTGGGAGCAGTCTCTGATTGGAGAGAAACTCTGACGGGCGGCCTGTCACGTAAAAACAGTTGCCTTGGGCACGGGTGTAAGTCCTAAGGCTGCCTCGGAAGGCATCTTCTAGTCGTGTTGACGAAGCTTTATCTGGCTTGCTGGAGAAGCTTTAAAGCGTATTGGGTCCGCCGACGTAAAACGGGCGGACGAGCTTGTGCCTGGCGTCGATTGGACGCCAGGTGTATCGCCGACGTAAAATGGGCGGGTGAGGTTGCGTCTGGCTTCAGTTGGACGCCAGGTGTGTAGCCAACGTAAAACGGGCGTGTGGACGCTGGACGTTCCGCTGACGTAAAACGGGCGGATGGACGCTATACGTAAAACGGGCGGATGGGCGCCAGACGATGCCAGTTTTAGTTGGGCGATGATATGGTATTTATAATGTTTTGGTACCATATCCCTTCAAGTCCCCCCAGTCCAGTGCTTTCATGCACCTTTGGTAGGGGAGTGCTGGACTTGATTTCACAAGTGTACTTTGAGTTATATCCAGTCGTCACTGGGTTTTCGTGTAACAAAGTGTACGTGTGTTTTTGTATAACCTCGTCAACTGGTGTGCGCACAGTGATGAAGCTGCGGGCGTATGACAGAATGAGCGTTTATTGCGGGACCTATAATTAGGTCTGGGCAAAAATAGAGGATGACGAGGAGAGTTTAACTCATCATGTGTAGTGCTTGAAGCAGGATGAAGAGAGTTACCTGAAAAGAGGGTTTAACTCCACATGTGTAAAGCTTGAAGATGATGAGGAAAGTTTAATTCCTCATGTGTAAAGCTTGAAGATGATGCGGGGCTTTTGAAGTCTTCGCTATAGATTGTTGTCTTCTTTGTGATATTGATAGTTATGTTCATAGGATTGGTGAGAGACTCATCCAGCAGTATCAGGCTGACTTGATCAATATGTTGAAAGTTATTCGTCTTGTGGGAGAAGGAAGTCCTTCGTTGTTGCCTTTTATGCGCACTGGCGTGGGGCCTGAATGGTCATCGAGCCTGATTGCGCGTGTAAAAGATGTGAAAATAAAAATCTTCAGAATGTTGGTTCTGGCGCGCAGGCGTCGGGCCTTGTAGGCGTCGGGCCTTGTAGGCGTCGGGCCTGATTGCGCGTCCACAAGATGTGAAAATGAAAATCTTCAGATTTTTTGTTACGGCGCGTAGGCGTGGGACCTGATTGCGCGTCCCCAGGATGTGAAAAGGTGTTTTTTGTCCTTTTGAATTCCGTGTGAATTTAAAGTGGGAATGTTTGAAGTTGAAGGGACGTGTCTGACGGTTGGTACATGTGACATATGCATGTTTCCTAGACTGTATTGTATTACTTTAATCGTTTTGGAATTTTAATGAAAAGCTTGATCGTTATATCTTCGTTTGAGTTGTGTCTAGTTATTAATCGTAAAGAATTATCAAATCATACCTTAAATTTATCATGTTCGAATGGTTACACAAATTTTATCATTTTAAAGTTATTAGTATTGGATATTTTTGGTTAAATTTAAAACACGTATAAACTTATCACAGGATTTGAGAAAAACGTTAAAACTCTTAAGTCGAAATCTATAAAAAAAAAATAAAGCATAGTATGTAAGATTTATATAATTAAAAAAAAAATCTTATAAAGTTTTTAAAACATTTTGTTAGGTTAAACTAACAATCGTTGTTTTAACAAAAAGATTCGAAGACCGGTTGAACTTTTGGAGAATATTAAAGCGTCTTCGTTTTTTTGGTTTAGACATAGAACTAAAATTAAAAATGTCGATTGGAGTCTTTGGTGTAACAATCCTTTGGATTCGATGTAAGTCGTTTGTTTTTTGCCCGGTAGTCCTTGCTTTGAGGACTCTCGCGGTTTTGTGAATGAAGCATTTTCTTACAAAAAAAAAAAAAATAAAGGTTAAACTAACAATGGTTAAGTTTTGTTAAGAAAAGTTAACCAAAACTATAATATATTTAACTAACCTAACGTGTGGGACCATACTTGCCAATTGGTGAAAGTTTTAAACTCTTTCAATTGTTTTCCCCCTGAATTGCGTCCGGTGAGTTGGCCGGAATCCGGCACAACTCCGGCGACCATATAGCTTGATCTTTTTGACGATTTTAACTCGATTTTATGGTCCCAAACCGTTTCTCCACTTGATTGCAATTAAACACTATCATAATAACCGCTTTTAACGCATTTTAAAGGAGTTTGAATATGATAATATAGTGGTAACGCCGGAGTATTTAAAGTCGATAATTGGTTCGGTTATAAACGAAAACGTTAAATAACCCTTATGCTATTCGATTTCTGCACCTTTTAAAAACTAGAAATCACATAAAAAAGTCGCGAATTTGTCCAGTAAAGCCTTCAAATTTTCGGATTTTACTTCGGCTCTTGAAGCTCTTTTTCGATCGATTTAAAGCGTATAAGCCGTTTTGATTCTTGTCCATTTCCGAGTAAAAGGCCTCTATTACAGGTCGATTATCATGTTTGG
Organism: Ambrosia trifida; assembly: GCA_028751855.1. Lineage (NCBI taxonomy): Eukaryota > Viridiplantae > Streptophyta > Magnoliopsida > Asterales > Asteraceae > Ambrosia > Ambrosia trifida. The sequence goes on from CM054125.1 coordinate 64,445,901, forward strand.
GTCGGATTATTGTTTTTAAGGTTAGGGTTAGGGTTTGAAAGAAGAATTGGGGAAGAAGATGATGAACCTCTACAATGATATAAGTGTATATTGTTTGAAAAGAATTTAACAAAATAACATGGCAGTGGAGTGGTTACTGAATCTAATTGCTGGACAGTTGACTCTAGTTCGAGTTTCACTGATGCCACGTTTTTTTTTTGTAGTTTATTTCCTTATTCTTTTTTTTTTTTAATATAATAATATATAATCAAAACAATGAATCTTTAAGAATTCATAACAAATTCAAGTTTTACTCAAAAATTATGAAAATTTAAATAGAGTATTTTGACACCATAAAGAAAGTTTTCACATTTTTATTTTCTGAAAAATATAATATTTTCATATTTTTATTGATTTAAATTGTTTTAACCATATTTAATTGGTTAAAAAAAGTCATTTTAAACTATTTTACTATCAAAAATTTTGTGGAACTATTATTGTACATCAGAAACTTAATCCTAATGTATTGGCTAGATAATATTTATTTTTTTGTTGAATTTTCTATTTTTAATCATTTAAACATGATTTAAGTTCATTTGTTCAACTTACGATTATTTATTCAATTCTTCATAACTATTGTAATCATTTACTATTATAATTTAACTAATTAACTATATTGTTGGTTTTTATGATTCAAAACACATTTTTATCTAAATATTCAATTGGTAATATTTAGATTACTAAATCATATTCCTAGACTTTAATCATAAAATTTCGAAATACAAATTTAATATTATTTCAATTCTTCGCAGAAACGATAAATTCCCAGATCGACTTAGCAAACCCTAATGCCTTAGACTTTTAAGTCATTTCCCTCATTAGTATTCTTATTCGTATAGGTTGAGTTCTTCGGAATTCCCAAGTTTTATCTTGTAACGAGTTTCGTTTGGATTTATCGCGCTTAGCAAAACTGTGAGTATACTTATCCCCCTTTTCATTTTTACACTTTTGGGGTGAAACATGTACACCTATGAAACTTACACTTACACATATTCATAAACGTCTTACATACAATTCATACACGTGTTATGCTTTGAATTCTTGTGCTTTATGCTTAAACATAAACGTAGTATACTTGTAATCATTACAAAATCATCAACTTAGCTAGCCGACTTTAACAATGGATAGCGCTATTTGATTTGACAACTCGCCTAGTGGAAAGTACCTATGGTGGTGGGAAGTCCTAGGTCATTGTTAATGTATTAAACTTTCTCGCATAAGAGGTTTGATTTTGACCCGTATTGTGTACTTACGTGTTTTTCATATTTGCCTTGAATGACTCATGACACTTGAATTGTAAACATTTTTATACTTATACTATATTTACACAAAACTAAGTGTACTCACCAGCATTATTGTTGACGTCTTATTTTTGTACATGTTTCAGGGAACACTTGATGATTGTCACTTAGGCTTGGACTTAGACTTAATAAACAAGCTTTATGTATCGTTTTGTTTTTAGACTTGATGTATTGGTTTGATTTTGATATTTGACTCTTAATCGTGAATTTAATAGTATTTACACTTTAGTGCCATGAGCTTTTGAACAATCGTCACTACGTGACACCTCGATGTTTCCGCTATCGGTTGGGGTGTTACAGTACACCTGCCTTGGAGAACGTGTCTGACAGTTACTGTGACTCTTGAGTTGGTAGTCCGCCACGTGTCGTGCATCTGTTGCATGTTACTTTAATTTTAAAAATCTAATCACGTGCCAACTGCGATTACAGGTATACTTGTCCTTTTAAAACCCAACCGCCGGTTTCTAAGCCCCTTATCATGTTAGTTTAATTTTATGTTCTTTTAGTCTACATAGGGTCTCACACTAAAGAAGTCACAGTTTCACCTAATCCCGCCTCAAGCTTATGAAACAAAAGGAACAACCAATTGACTATTCCTAACCGTTTTATGTAGAAAACCGAAAGAATTTAAAATCATTTGTTGTTTTTTTTCATCTCAACACACTTAATTCAGAGGGTGTGACCAATCCAAGTCGCTATCCCAGTGGCCAGACACCTTAAGCTTCAGCATTTTCGCTTTGATTTCTAATTAATTCATGAGCTTTTTTTTAGATATTTATTTTCAGACAATCCTAGAGGGAGTCGAGTCCGGAGTCACTATCCCTAGAAACGACACCATTGGCCTTGCCCTTATTTTATATCCAACTCTTTTTTTTTCAACTTTTGATTAGAAATTCTAACGGTTTTAAACTTATAACGGTATTCCTTATACAATTATTGGCGGTTTCAGCTTCCCCATTTTTTCCTAGATGAGAACCCACAAGGTATCCTAATATATTTAGTGTATTAGCTCAAAGGAAACTTTTCTACCAGCTGCGCCTACCCACACATCCCAAGTCAACACGCTTTTGATTATTTATTCTTCTAATACATATAATATTTGAAAACCAGACACTTGACTTTACCTATCATTTTCCATATTTTATAATGCAAACTTCAAAATCAGGGACATTTTATCTAAATTTTTCGATTTTTTTTGGATTTTTTTTTTATTTTGGACTCAAAACGACTCTATATACAGACTAAACGACAGTTTCTCATCCCCACACTTAAACTCTACATTGCCCTCGATGTAGGAATAGAAAACGACTCAAAACAAAATTAAATTCCGAATACAAAAAATAAAAAGACACACGTAAATTGGAGAGGACTTAGCTGGTTAATTAACGCGTAAGCTCCAAAAACTCTAGTCCAATCCAGCTCGATCGTATAGCATTTGGTCGCGATCGGTTCTGACACAATGGTAAACTCTAGGCCTGCCTTGACAAATGATAAACAACTCTGGAATCACCCGAATGGAGATTGAGTACGGGTGGTGCAATCCAAACCTGCGCAAAACGAAACAGACAAAACCCGAGCATAATACCAAACTACACAAAAATAAAAAAACTCAAACTACTAACTTAGACTCATAATATAACAAACAAGAAAACGTACCTGCTTGGCAGAATGGCGGTGAATGGTGGTAGAACCAAATGGGTAGAAAGAAAAAAAAATCTGGTTCTCGCTCAACGTGAAGGACACTGGTGATCACAACACGCGTTGCAAGCGAAACAAAATATAACTTTCCGGGGTAATAGTTGGTCGCATGAGGCGAACAGATCAGCCCAGACTCCTCACATTACGTGAAAAGTCTTTTTTCACAGAAAGTTAATTAATTTTTTTTAGAAAAATTCTCTGTTATTACCCAAACCTTTACCAAACCTCCCACTTAAAAAATATAGATAAAGATAATACATGGGATCCGCTCATTGTGAAAATTTCTCTACCCAAGAAAACACGTGATGTGCTAAAAGTAGTTTAATAAAAAGAACTAAATTAAACCTAAAATTAGACACATAGTAATACTCTAGACTCTCTAAAACTAAAGTACTGACAGGCAAGTGAACCTATCGACTCTAGTAAAGCTAAAGTAAGTCCGGATATCGAACCCACGAGACTCTAATGGAAGACGGTAACTAGACTCGAAAACTTATCTAAAACTGCAATAAAACTATTTATTATTTTAGAGGGGGGGGGGGGTTACTAAAAACTAAATTCAAGAAAAATAAAGATTAACTAAAATAAACTAAACTGAACTAAAAACGTGAACCGAGCTGAACCAAATTCAATTAATGGTGGAAATACTACCTAGGTTAGAATCCTATTCCTGACTTACGAACTTCTATGGTTATGGAACTAGCTATGGAACCGGGATCTTCAAATACTAAACTTACAGGATAAACTAGAGGACCCTCGACCCTTCTCAAGGAGAAACCTAAGGTTACCTATAAGCCGTTAAACTACCGATTGAGAGGTTACCCTTACAGGCTTACCTACTCTGATGATAAAGTACCCGCTAGACAGTCTACCTTACAGCGCGAAAGCCTCACTACACTAAGAGTGCAAGGGGTAACTATAGAAAACCTGACCTGACTCGATACGCAAGTAGTGGTAAGGAAACTAGGAAGATCTTCTTACAAAGCATCTAAATCTAGCAATTTAACACCCTAGACATATCGACAATCCCGCACCTTACAGCTATTGGAATTGGAAGAATACCTAGAACTACTCAATCAACAAAAACCACTCCTATGGAAAACACTAGCAATTTACCATAAACTAGTTGCTAACACACAGTCCACAACCTAACATGCATTCATACATGAAAGACATTCACAAAAACGCATGTGGAGTAAATAATTATCAATCGAACAAAACTAAGTACGCATATACACCAGATCAAAAATAATCAAAGTCTTTACTAAATCATCAACCCATAGTCTAAGTTCCAAAAAACCATAAAAAACGTTCATTCAATCATGAGTATTCATCATAACCTAAGTAGTAATGAAAGTCTAGCCAATAAACATGTTCAAAACAGGAATAAAATCAATTCTAAGTTCATGAAACATAGTTTGAAACTCAAAAGAACAAAGGAACGAAGAACCCAAATGATTAAAACCCGAATCTCTCGATCCAAATGCTCAAAATCTTGACCCTTGGCCTTTCTCTCACCTCCTAGTGCTCCAGAGCAGCTTCTTTTCATCCAAAGTGATGATAAAATCGAATTATGGCCGTCCTAGGGTTTTTAAAATCGAGATTGGGCCAAAAAACAACTTTTTCACGAAATTACTCCCGTCGCGTTACGTGACGGGCCTGAAGAGATCTGGTCACGTAGCGCGACGGACTTTCAAAGAGGAAAATACACCGTCGCGTTACGTGACGAAAATGTGCCAAACCCGTCGCGTAACGTGCAACACCCCGAAATCTTGTTTCACCTAAATACGCCATTAGGCGTAATTGATAAAGTATCGAAAGTGAATTTAGCGGTGGATGTTTTAGTCAACGGATAAAAACGAGACTAAAACCCACTACAAGTTACTAATCTAGTTAATGTTATAATCTAAAAGCAAACCGAGACCAAAACTTGAGGGACCATTGTTGCCAAATGACAAATTGAGTTTTATTAATAATAATAAAACAATAAAAACACACACAAAGTGTGTGTGTCGTATGATGATCAGGAGATCATCTCCTCCAACAACCAAAACCCTAAACACTCAAATTCAAGCTCAAATCCAAGCCAAATCAAAGGGGTTTCGATGCATGAGCTAAAATCCGGATTATCCAAGCTTATTACACAAAAAGGTATCATTTATTTGGTGTAATTTGATGTTATAATTCGTTTATGATCATGGTGAAATTCTAGGGTTTTGGTAAAAACGTGAATTTCTTGGTTTCTATGAGTTTCTATATGTTTGTAGACATCAAAGAAACCATAAAACATGATAGAAAGTTTTGTATTGTATGATTCCTGTGGCTTAGGATGATACTTGTAGGTGTAGGTAGTGGGTTTTAATCCAAATGTTGAACTACACATGTATATGAAGAATCCTTGTACTAGTATGTGTTAACTTGTCATATAGATTTGCAAATTGATAAGTTGAACTTGTAATGATGATTAATCAAACAAATGGCGAAGTTTGAGAAGTCCATAAGGCTTAGAATTCACTTGCAAAAAGGGTGCACATGAAGTGTTTGATAAAATGCTTACATGAACTTGAATTGGGTCAAATAGTGTAAAATTCGTCACTCTTGACAGCCTTAGGTGATCACCTTGTAAAGGCCATATCTCATTCGTTATTAGGAGTCAGAAGACAAGCCTTATATCGTTGAAAAGCTTATTGCACATATTACATTTGATATTTAGTCATGACAAGCTAATTCTGAGTTTTAGTGGGTCAAAACAGCATGTAAAGTTGACATTTCTGTTTTGACTGCAAAGCTGTTTGGTTAAAAATATGTTTCTGACCTGATCTTAAAATATTCATATAAAATCATAGAAAAATCGTTATGAGGTGTTCTTTATACGGCTGGAAAGGTCTTTGAACGAAGCACGATCCATCTTTAAACATCTTCAACTAATTCGGACTTTAAATGTGTCAAAATGGTCAATTACAGCAGCTGAAAAGCAAATCGCTGCACATAATATGTTTCTGACCTGATCTTAAAATATTCATATAAAATCATAGAAAAATCGTTAGGAGGTGTTCTTTATATGCCTGGAAAGTTCTTTGAATGAAGAACATTTCTTATTTAAAAGTCTAAATCAAATTATGGGTTTAGAAGGAGTAAAAGTGACCCGAACAGCTGCTGCGCAAAAAGTGCAGCAGTGAAAATAAGGTGTTTTATGAACTTAACACTAAATGTTGTTATGTAAAGGGAATGAAAGCTTAGTACTTGTGTGCATCATTGCCTAAGCTAGTATACGTGGATATGTTTATGGACAATTTGACTTTTAGGAGTCAAACTGACCTAAACTCAAACTTAGATGAAATGGTGTGAATAACTCATGAGATATGTTAGTTATTGGACGTTATGACTAACTTGATTAATCTTATGAGGATAGTGAAGGTTGATCTGTCAAGCTAGGTGCAAGCTTGGAAAGAATGAATCAACAAGCAAACGGGTCAAGCGAATACAAGCCTTAAGTGCAAGGAAATAAAGGTGAAATACAAGGTAAGTTTACTTACATTTTTAGACTATGAGCATGGGTTAAGTGTTGTATACTTTGGTCCTTAAACTTTGATGTGAGACAAAGGTATGGCCCCAAGGGGTGAAACCTATTAAACGGGTAGATCATACGAATTCTTGTTAAAACAGGATTGATGGTAATAAAGGAATCAAAGTGTGTTGATCAATTGATAGAAATAATCAATTTGGTCAATAAATAAAACTAAGTGGTAAGCAAGAGTCTAAACTTAAGATTTTTGATAAAAATACTCGAATAAGGAAATTATGCAAACTGTAAATGGGTCAAGTGTGATTGCCATTTCCCCATAGCTAAAGGTTGGAATGTCAAAGTGTTATAAACCATGAGCCTTAATGGGTCAAATGGTGATCTTTCTTATCAATCGAACCCGGCATTCAAAGCCGGTATTCTAAGCTTTAGTAAACTCGTGGCTAACGGGTCCAACGGTAAATATATCACCATTGAGTCTCGAGAGACTAATGTGGTCAATCTAGAAAGTATGCAGGAGAATACTTGGAAATTGGGCACTCGATACCTAAGTAATCGCAATGAATGCAAGGTATGGGTCAACGCCACTCGGTAAGTCTGTAGGTAGATAAAAGCCATCAGGAAAAGTGAATTCAATTAAAAAACAACCCGTATGAGGTGTGAAGGCCAATTCGGTAAGTATTATTCTAGCTAAGCTTAATGCGCGCCTTGGCGCCAAGTATGGCTAAAGCCATAGTTAAATTATGGGTTTGTAATAAAACTAAGTCCGTGAGGGCTTAGAATCATTCAAAAAAGTTATTAAGTCGAAAACAATTGATTTGAATCAAGTGGTGTCATCATGGATGGCTAAATTGAAAGATTTACTAAAGGTTAAAACTAAAAACCGGGTCATAATGAAACAATCCGGATAATGTTTTTAGTTAAACAAGCGTCTAACGAGTTGGCAATATAACCCTTATGCTTTTGTGTGGTCAAATAGCATTTTGTATAACCCATGACCTTAACGGGTCGATTTTGGTAAAATCGACATAAACATTTAAATCTGAGAACCGGGTCATAATGAGACAAACAGGACTATGTTTTCAGTTAAATAAGTGTCCAATGGATGACATTATAATTCTTATGTTTTTAGAATTGTCAAAAAGGGTTTTGGCCCAGTGAACGACCGTTCACCTGGAGTGAATGGCCGTTCAGGCCTTTTGAGTAGATTTGGATGAAAAACGACACAAGCCTTTGAACACCCGAAAGGGAGACTTGATGGCCGTGACCCACGGCGGGACATCTTCTAAACCTGTTTGTGTGGTCGTTTGACCATATTGGTTCCGTTTGACACATATTAGCATATTAACTGATCTAAATGCATTATTATCAATCTCACTGACCATTCTTTGTGTAATGGTGCTAGGTATACATTCATTGGATGTTCCGGAGCAAGGATCAAGTCACGAGAGAACCGAGCACACCCGAACACTTAAAAAGCTTCTGCAATAGACCGTCCCATTTAAAACACAAACTGTAATACAAGTTTTAGTAGATAAAAATATAAAAACAAAAATTGGTGGGATTCATTGAGTTATGTTTCTTTGTAGTTACCAAAGTTTTAATTGGGAGTGATTTTAGTTAAGGCCTAAACTCGGAAGTTTAAACGACAAATCTCAGGTTTACGGGTTAGGGTCTTACAAGTGGTATTAGAGCCACTGGTTTGAGGGATCTGAGTGTCAAGAAGGATACTTGGACTCAAACTGTGCGCTCAAGTGTTGAAGGGTGTTCAGTTCGAGGCTTGATCAAGGAATCCGGTAAGTAATGCCTGTAATAACATCCGGTTTGATCGGAAATTGTTATAGGTAATCAATAGTGATATCGTGTAGATACACGCTATCCAAAAAAAAACTATGCAAGGAAATGGTTAGGTACTCATGGGGCCTATCCAAAAGATTGATTCGGGCAACGAAAATCTCGCATAACAAGAATTCTAACATCACTATCGTAGTGATGCATACTAATACTGAAATGTCATGTTACTAATTAATTGAAATTATAAATGTGACAGGGATGATAACATTTTATTTGATCGAGAGAGGATCAAATGATTCACCAAACGAGGTTGTAGAGGGTTCAGGAGCACGGCTGATGGCATGCTCACTAAGGACCAAGTCAAGTAACGACTCGGGTTAATGGATCAGTAACAAAAGGGAACACGGGAGCAAGTTTCAAAAAGGTACATGCTCGAAATCATAGTAGGTGCATTAGTATGCAATTATCACCTGTAGATTGGTAATTGCATATGCAAGCAATAAGCAAAATGTGAAAGGTGCATAGTTCACGATAATGAACGATCAATGCCCAAACTTAACTTGAACCTCAAGACCGGGTTGGGGGTAATCATCCCAAACTAATGTTTAGGAAGGCGTTGTGATCATACCAATGAGTGTGATCACACAAAGCTTATTAAAACGAAAACACATCGCTTTTTCTTAATGAATGAAGTTAAAAACCCAACATTGAATAATTTATCAAGGAAGGGTTTTACCAAAATAAAATAGGGGCACAAGCATGAGCTGAAAATTTGCTTGCAAAGGGTGTGATGCCTTAATTATAATAAGTCCGTGTGTACCATATGCGAATTACTTACCCTGGCCAGGTAAGTGTTAAACATATGATACCATGGGTTTCTTATGATTAATACATATACAACCTATGTAACAAAGGCTTAGTAAATGTGAGGTGCCGGGGGGGATTTTGGACGTAGTCCACTGTCTAACACGGCAGGGATGCGATCCATGCAAGACCTTGAGCAAGGCACCAGCTAGAATACGCTGGGCTAGCAAAGAGGACAACAAACTGGAGCGTTTGGACGTAGTCCACTGTCTAACATGGCAGGGATGCGAACCATGCAAGACCTTGAGCGAGGCACCAGCTTATACGCTGGGCTAGCAAAACGGGCAATATGCGATACAAGTTATCCTGGGTTGATACAAAGATTGACTTGAACCATAATCAAGGTTTAGCCATAAAGAGATTCAGTTTGGAAATAGACTTGAACCTTAATCAAGGTTGAGCCATAAACAGATTTAGCTTGAAAACAGACTTGGACCTTAATCAAGGTTAAGTCATAATTAAACTCAGAGTTTTATAGAAGGTTAAATTCGTAAAGAGGGACTTGAACCTTAATCAAGGGTTAAGTCATAATCACATTCGGGTAAGTTGTGGATCTTCGGATTAATGACCTAAAACAATGGGTTGGGGTCGTGATAGGCCAGTAAATCATTCAACCTCATGTAAACTGTGAAAACATTGGATTGTATACTCGGTACAATCTAATGAAAATCGGGATAATAAGAGATTAGCCGATACAATACGTTGCAATGACGAATCAACACCAGGTTTTATGAAAAGGAAACCGACCTCAATTTATATTGAGATCGGTAATCAGAAAGAGGACTTTTAGAAACTAAGCGTTCTAAGTATATAAACGATTTGAAATCTAAAACTCAAAAGTCTTTAAACGGGTCGGTTGGGGCAATGACCACCAATCGAGTTAGCAAAACGGGAACTAGGGTAAACCAAATAAATGGCAAATTCTTAAAATAAGGATTAGCCATAGAAAGGAAAATGTTAAGGTAAAGCAAGGTTCGTTTATAACATTCTAGCAAACCAAAAGAAAGACGGTAGTTGGATTCGGGGATGAATCCAAGATGCTAGAAAACGGCTATGTTAAAAAGCCGGGTTAGTCTTGGAAACCAAGACAAATTACTTGTTTGTAATAGAAGCATAGACATGTATGCATATGCATGCTACAACCAAGTATTACAGTAGATGCCCTAAGGTGCATGATAGAATGGCCCCTTAAACCGTTACATCATTCGGGATAATGGTAGACGGGGATAGTCTATAGATCTAAGGAAGACCTATGAAGAACATAAGTAGCTAAAATGTCGGGTAGGGGGTAAGTATGTAGGTATTTCCCCTAGTTAACCGAAAGAATAGAGTAACTGAAGTCACATTATGAAAGCTAAGGCTTTCATATAATAATCGAAAGGTTAGAAAGCCGAGTAAAGGGATGATAGCCCTAGGTATATAATACTAATTAGTGACGAGGCTTTAAAATGACAAAACAACAAGTGGTCCTAAAATTTGGTTTGGGGATATACTAAAATTCCTCATGATAACCAAAACAACTACAAGAGAAAGGTTTCGGGGACGAAACCTCTTTAAGGGGGGTAGAGTTGTAACACCCCGAAATCTTGTTTCACCTAAATACGCCATTAGGCGTAATTGATAAAGTATCGAAAGCGAATTTAGCGGTGGATGTTTTAGTCAACGGATAAAAACAAGACTAAAACCCACTACAAGATACTAATCTAGTTAATGTTATAATCTAAAAGCAAACCGAGACCAAAACTTGAGGGACCATTGTTGCCAAATGACAAAGTGAGTTTTATTAATAATAATAAAACAATAAAAACACACACAAAGTGTGTGTGTCGTATGATGATCAGGAGATCATCTCCTCCAACAACCAAAACCCTAAACACTCAAATTCAAGCTCAAATCCAAGCCAAATCAAAGGGGTTTCGATGCATGAGCTAAAATCCGGATTATCCAAGCTTATTACACAAAAAGGTATCATTTATTTGGTGTAGTTTGATGTTATAATTCGTTTATGATCATGGTGAAATTCTGGGGTTTTGGTAAAAACGTGAATTTCTTGGTTTCTATGAGTTTCTATATGTTTGTAGACATCAAAGAAACCATAAAACATGATAGAAAGTTATGTATTGTATGATTCCTGTGGCTTAGGATGATACTTGTAGGTGTAGGTAGTGGGTTTTAACCGAAATGTTGAACTACACATGTATATGAAGAATCCTTGTACTAGTATGTGTTAACTTGTCATATAGATTTGCAAATTGATAAGTTGAACTTGTAATGATGATTAGTCAAACAAATGGTGAAGTTTGAGAAGTCCATAAGGCTTAGAATTCACTTGCAAAAAGGGTGCACATGAAGTGTTTGATAAAATGCTTACATGAACTTGAATTGGGTCAAATAGTGTAAAATTCGTCACTCTTGACAGCCTTAGGTGATCACCTTGTAAAGGCCATATCTCATTCGTTATTAGGAGTCAGAAGACGAGCCTTATATCGTTGAAAAGCTTGTTGCACATATTACATTTGATATTTAGTCATGACAAGCTAATTCTGAGTTTTAGTGGGTCAAAACAGCATGTAAAGTTGACATTTCTGTTTTGACAGCAAAGCTGTTTGGTTAAAAATATGTTTCTGACCTGATCTTTGTTAGGACAAAGAGGATTGGTGAAACCACTTTTGGAAACCTTAGTCTAATTCACTTCTGTCATTTTGGCTAAGTATAGAAGTACTGAAGAGAAGACAAGAAACTGCTGAAGAGAAGATATGAGAAGTGCTGAAGAAGAAACTTCATCAGAAGTTCTGAAGTCCAAACCAGACAAGTTCACTTCAGAAGTACTGAAGACAAACTACTCATCAGTAGTTTGTCATTCATCAGCACTTAGCATCAGATATTTTCCACCGCCTTTTGAATCAGTAGTTTATTGTTTATTATTACTTTTAGCTGTATTTGTTAGTTTCAATGTTGCAACTTGTGCAACTTGTTTCTGATGTTTCTGTACTTTCTTTATTGGCAAGATACATGTATGTAAACGTCTATAAATTGGAGGCTTCAACCTTCTATTTTAGACATTGATTTTAATAGAAAAATCCTTCAAACACTTTCACTGTTCTATTCCATTTCAGTATTTATTGTGAATCTGTCTAAGTATCTAATTCTCATTTACTGCTTAGATTCATAATAAATACTTGTCATTATTAGTTTCAATCATCAAGGGGGAGTAATAACTCCTCTTGAGTATAAAAAGTGTTGCTTTAACTTATACATTCCGCTGTGCTTATAATCTGATATACAAGAGCTTGCTAAACACTTAAGTGTCAAAGATAGCAAGTTCTTACTTAATCAAAAGAGCAAACTGATCCAACAATTGGTATCAGAGCATTGGTTTATCTGATCACATATCAATCTAACAAATTGAGAATCAGACACAAAGCTCTTATTGATACTCAATAAAAAGATCAAAAGTTCACTTTTTATCAACATCCATCACTTAAAAGAGTCATCTGACAAATCAATACGCTTTAAAATGGATCCACATAATACTGGTTCTGCTACTAAACCTGCCATGCTTGTAAGAAACGAATACAACATATGGCAAAAGAGAATGGCACATACCTTGTCACAGACCAACACAGGTTGTTGGAGATCTGTGATATATGGTCCTCACAAACCAGTAAATGTCAATCTTGAAACTAATGTTGAGGTCCCTAAGGACCCAAAAGAATATACAGATGATGATTTCCTAAAACTTGAGCTAGATGCAAAAGCATTCTCTATGTTGGCAATGGCTCTCCCAAATGAGATATACTCTGGCCTTTTACATTGTGAAAGTGCCAAAGAACTCTGGGATTGTCTTAAAGAACAGTTTGGAGGAACTGAAGAGGTGATTGCCAACACCAGAGAGATTTTAGCTCAACAATATGAGACATTTGCTCATATTAATGGGGAAACTATAACTCAACAATTTGAAAGATTCTCCTCATTAATATCTGAGCTAAAGTTAAATGGTCAGACCTATACAACAGTATCTATGCTACATAGATTTTTAAGGTCTTTACCAGACAAATGGGAAACATACTCCATTGTTTTAAGATCCTCACCAGATTTTAGCTCACTCACTCTTACAAAACTCCATGGGAGATTACTTACTTTTGAGAGAGAAATTGATCAAAAGAAGAAATTACAATCATCTGGTAAAACTGCTGATGACTACCTACCAGGTAGTACAACACTTTTGGGACAAGACTCACCAACTTGTTCCTATGGATCTTATGACAACATTGACATAACAACTGGGATCTCATCTGAAAGATCTTTCCCAGGTTATGACAATGATGACCAAAGTCAAACTGCTGATAATCTATGTTTTATCATGGATGATTTGAAAAACTTTAGCAGTGATGACTTAGAAGAAATGGACATTTTACACCAACTGGCCATGCTAAGCATTAAAACTAACAAGTTTTATAAAAGGTCAGGAAGGAAATTTCCAGGATTGACCAGTAATACAAAAATTGGTTTTGACAAATCTAAACTGAGATGTCACAAGTGTCAGAAGTTCGGACACTTTGCTAGAGAGTGTAGAAACTCTAGCTTTAACCAATCACAATATGGAAATAACTATAACCCCAATTATAATAGGAATAATGGAACTCAAGGGAGTGCTCATTTTGTACAGGCACAAGCTCCTCAACAGCAATACATGCCACAAGTACAATATGTTCAAATGCCTGCTCAACAGATGCAGAGCCAACAATCAATCCCTCCCTTTCCAGCTGCTCAACATCCTCCACAGCCTCAACAACCCTCTCAACAAAGTCTTTTCACCTCAGGGTATGTTGACTGGAGCAGTCTCCCTTTTGACACCACAGAGTGCAATCCTGATGCAGACAACAAGGTGTTTGACATCAACTGGGGAGAACCAGACAATGGCAGAAAGAACTTTGCCTTAATGGCATTTGAAGGCTGTACTTCAAAATCTGCATTGTCACAGGTATCAAAAGAATCTTTGACAAAACTTTGCTCAAATTCTTGCAAAGAAACTTTTGCTCTCATAAGAGAGACAAATGTGCACTTACAAGGAAAAGCCAATGATTTAGAAAGAAAATACACACAGATGAAATGTGATTTAGAAAGAAAACTGTGTCCTAAAACAAAAGAAGTTTCTAAATTAACTGACTCGGCTATTGAAACCCAAGCACAAATTAAAATCATGCTAAATGACCTGGGAGATGTCAGACAAGAGCTTGCTGACACCAGGATCACATGTGAAAAATGGGTGGAATCTTGTAAGGGGTATCAATTATTGCTAAACAAACAACGTGCTTCAAATGTTAAGTTTGGCATAGGGTACCATCATGTTGAAACACCAACATATTTCTCTCCCAAAACTACTGAAGATGGGAGAAAAATTGTTTCAAATGAAACTTCTGAAGGGAAAGACTACACATCTTTCCATGAAAACTTTCTAAACAGAAATCCTGGTATTTTCAAAGAAAGTACTTCAGAAGTATTAACAAAATCTGACAACGAGCCATCAGTAGTTTCATCTACATCAGGAGTTGAGATCCTGAAAACTACTGATGAGCAAAATCTTTACACTAATGTCAGAAATTTGCCTTTAGATCAAAAACAAAAGGCAAAAGAGTGTGAAATTTGTGGTCTGTTCAACCACAAAACTGAATTTTGTAGATACAGAAAAGGAATTCAGTTCAATCAAAAAATTAAACAACAGGTTGTGGGAAATCAAATCAGAAATGATTATGAAAGAATCTTTAAACCCAAGAAACAACAACCTGAAAACACCTTTTCTCAGAAAAAGATAAAATCTCAACTAAAATCTTTTTCTCAAAATTCTTTGTCAGTAGTTAGACCTGAATCATCAGCAGTTTCACAAACTGCTGAGATACAAAATCTAATGAACATGGTACAACTACTGATGACCAAGGTTGATGGTGGTCTTGAAAAGGATACCACCATGGTTCTTAATGAAAAATCCATTGCCAAAAAGACATGGATTTCTCAACCTGGTCAAGAACAAACTGAACTGTTCTCAAGAGCAAACCCAAAGCCAAACAGGCTTGGGTTCCTAAATCTAACTAATTTGCTTTTATGTGCAGAGAGTTTCCAGGGGCTTAAACAGCATATGGTATGTTGATACTGGATGCTCTATGCACATGACTGGATGCAGATACCTGATAAACAACTTTATCAGCCAAAGAGAAGGATCTGTATCCTTTGGGAACAATGCTAAGGGATATGTGCTAGGACATGGCAATGTCTCCTCTGGCAAAATACAGTTTGACAAGGTCAATCTGGTGGAAAACCTTGAATACAACTTGCTGAGTGTGTCACAAATATGTGATAAAGGATATTCTTCCTTTTTCACAAAGACAGCATGCAAGATCATCTCACCAGAAGGCCAGAAGTTGATAGAGAAGATCATTGAAGATCATACTTTGCTGATTGCCAAAAGATGTGGCAATGTCTATGCAGTGGACATTGAGAAAGACAAAGTATTGAACAACACTGCCTGTTTCTTCTCAAGGGCATCAACTTCAGAAACTGATCTCTGGCACAGGAGACTTGGCCATGTGAACTTTAAAACCATAAATAAAGTCACAAAAATGGGCTTGGTCAGAGGTCTACCTTTGAAAGTATACCAGTGTCAAGAACACTGTGTATCCTGTTTAAAGGGAAAACAGCATAAGTCCTCCTATAAGTCTATTGAAGAATCAAAAACAACTGCATGTCTTCAACTACTCCATATGGACTTATTTGGACCTGTCAAGATTATGAGCCTTGGTAAGAAGAAGTACTGCTTAGTCATCATTGATGACTACTCAAGATTCACATGGGTATTCTTCTTATTCTCCAAGGATGAGGCTGCTGAAATCATCAAGTTCTTCATTCTACAAGTGGAGAAACAATATTCTCTACCTGTCAAAACCATTAGAAGTGATAATGGGACAGAGTTCAGGAACAAAACTCTGGATGAATTCTGTTTGTCTAAAGGGATTATTAGACAATACAGTGTTCCCAGAACTCCTGAACAAAATGGTGTAGTAGAAAGGAAGAACAGAACATTAATAGAGGGAGCAAGAACAATGTTAGCTGATTCTGGACTGCCCTTGTACTTTTGGGTAGAAGCAGTTAACACATCATGTTATGTTCAGAATAGAGTTCTTGTGGTCAAGAGACATTCCAAGACTGCCTATGAAGTTCTTCATGGCATGAAGCCCCTTATCTCCTTCTTCAGGGCTTTTGGGTGTCAATGTTTCATCTTGAACATCAAGGAATCTATTTCAAAGTTTGCTGCCAAAGTTGACTCAGGTTACTTTCTTGGTTACTCTTCAACTAGAAAAGCCTACAAGGTTTTTAATTCTCACACCAGGATAGTAGAAGAAACATTGAATGTCAAGTTCAATGAGTCAAAACACACTCTTATTCCAGCACATCCTGCTGAACTTTTTGACCTTGACAACTTCCACTTTGCACCTGAAAAGACTGTCACTTCTTCCAAACCTACTTATTATGGTGATCAAAGGTTTGATGATGAGGATCCTACACCATGGACTCCTCAAACAGTCATTAAGTCAACTTCAAGACCATCAGAAGTTTCACAAACTTCTGATTCAACAAATACTGAAGGCCAAACTCAAACATCTACTTCAGCACCTGCAACTACTGAAGACACTAAAACTGCTGAACCAGATATTATAGACCTCAGTAGTTTGTTTGAAGAACATGAGCCACCTACACCTGTCAGTGGTTTACAACAACTGATTGAACACAGAGATCATCCACTTGATCAAATCATGGGTGATATAGCTTCAGGTGTTCTTACCAGAAACCAGCTCTCCAACTTTTGCCTATTTTCAGCCTTTATCTCACAGTTGGAACCAAAGAAGTACCAGGAAGCCCTCAAAGACAATAATTGGGTGCAAGCTATGCAAGATGAACGGCTTCAGTTCAACAAGCAACAGGTCTGGGAAATCTGTCCCTTACCTCCAAACAAGGAACCAATTGGCACAAGATGGGTTTTCAGGAACAAGTAAGATGAAGCTGGTATGATAATCAAGAACAAGGCAAGACTGGTAGTTCAAGGGTACTTTCAAGAAGAGGGAATTGACTATGATGAAACCTTTGCTCTAGTTGCAAGGCTTGAGGCCATCAGGTTATTTCTGGCCTATGCCATTTCCAACAAAATTAAAATTTATCAAATGGATGTGAAAAGTGCATTTTTGTATGGAAAAATAAAAGAGGAGGTGTATGTCTGTCAGCCACCTGGGTTTGAGGATCCTTCTCATCCTGAGTGGGTGTACAGACTTGACAAAGCTCTTTATGGGCTCAAACAGGCTCCAAGAGCCTGGTATGATACACTCTCCACCTTTTTACTCAAAAATAACTTTACAAGAGGTGCCATTGATAAAACTCTTTTCATTAAACATGTTGGAAATCATGTCTTACTTGTTCAAATCTATGTTGATGATATCATTTTTGGTTCAACAAACACAAAACTGTGTGATGATTTTAAGAAACTCATGCAATCAAAATTTGAGATGAGTACCATGGGAGAACTATAGTACTTTCTGGGACTGCAGATCAAGCAACAAACAAATGGAACTTTTATACATCAATCCAAATATGTTAAAGAATTATTAAACAAATTTTCTTTAAAAGACTGTAAATCATGTTCCACTCCCATGACACCAATCACACAAGTTGAACCTGATGATCAAGGAAAACAGGTTGATCAAACCATGTACAGATGCATGATAGGTTCCCTTTTATATCTAACTGCTTCTAGACCAGATATTATGTTTTCAACATGTGTCTGTGCTAGATATCAATCAGCACCAAGGGAATCACACCTTATTGCAGTCAAAAGAATTTTCAGATATCTGAAAGGAACTTCAACACTTGGAATTTGGTATCCTGCTTCAAGCAATACCAAGTTATCAGCATTTTCAGATAGTGACTATGCAGGGTGTAAGATGACAAGAAAGTCAACATCTGGTGGTTGTCAATTCTTGGGTAACTGTCTAGTGTCATGGCAATCAAAGAAGCAAACATCTGTTGCAACTTCAACTGCTGAAGCTGAATACATTGCAGCTGCAAGTTGTACATCACAGATACAATGGCTCCAATATCAACTTCTTGATTATGGAATCAAAGAAACCAAGACACCTTTGTTTGTAGACAGCAAATCTGCCATTAGCATCATTCAAAATCCGGTACAAATCTCAAAAACCAAACATATTGAGATCAGGTACCATTTTATAAGAGATTGCTATGAAAAAGGCAAGATTGAGGTGAAGCATGTAGCAACAGCTAATCAAATAGCTGACATCTTCACAAAACCCCTTGACACATCAACATTTCAGAAGTTAGTATCCATGCTTGGGATGCTAAATTTGTAAGTATTTATTTTATTATTCTGCAATTTTTCATTTTTCACTTACAAACAGACAAAAAGTCTGAAACAAAACTTCTGAAAAGAGAGAAACTACTGATGAACAAAACATCAGTATGGGGATAATTTCTGAAAAGTGTGTAACTTCTGATAAAATAACCTTCAGAAGTTATGAATAAAAGTATTTATAAAAACATTTCTCATCAGCTGTTAAAACTACTGAAGAGAAAATGGGAACTACTGATGAAGATAATCCTTCATCAGCAGTTTAGTCAAAAAATGGCAAATCTGACTTTTCCCATCATCAGAGGTTTTGACCTAGTCGGTTAAAAACTTCTGATAAAGAGATTTTTAACCAAGGTGGTTTAAAAATTTCTAATAAAGAAGATTCAAGCGGTTAAAAACTTCTGATAAATACCTTTTCTCAACACTTATCCTTTCAAACTCAAAATATCCCTCTTTCTCTCTCAAAAACTCTCTCAATAACCTAAACCTGCAAATCAACTGTTCGATCAAAACCCAAACCACATGGCTCTCGTTCTAAAACAGGGACACAATCAAAGAGCCTTTCTTGAAAAACAAGAAGGCTGGTCCCAATACGATGAGATCATTGATCTTGTCGTAAAATCCCAATATTTTACTGCTCTCACAATAAACCCACCAATTCATACTGAAACTCTAAATGAGTTCTGGGCAAATGCTGAGACGGTGACGGCGGATGATGAAGTCATTTCCCTCAACTCAAGAATAAAAGGGAAACCACTGACCATCACACCGGCCACACTGGCAACAAGACTGGGCCTGGATGATGTAACTGCCCCTGATCATGTTGCTAACACTGATATTCACCTAACCATGACAGAGTGTGGTTATCAAGGTACTCTCTCCCATGCTACAATCTTCAAAAAATATTTTGAACCAAAATACAAACTTTTGTTTCATTATATTATTATGTGTTTGAGTCCAAAAACAGGGTCTTCTGACCAGATGCCCTCTACTTTTCAACCAATATTTCATTCCATAGTGAATGAAACCAAATTCAGGGCATCAAAATTATTTTTCAATGAGTTGGTGTTACATCATAATAATACCAAGAAAAAGTTTTTGTTGTACCCAAGGTTCATTATGCAATGCATAATAGGGGAACTAGGTAATGAGGTGCTTGTGGGAAAAGTTTCAACTTTAAATCCATTAACCTCACAAGCATACTCTAGGCATAACAAACCGGCTACCTGGCCAGAAGATGACCAGGGAGAACAACAACAAGTCCCCCTGAAGCCCACATCTTCCAAACTCACACCACCAAAAGCCAAAAAGCCCAAGCCAACAAAGACAAAAACCCACCAACCCAAAAGAAAAGCTGTTCAGGAGGTTGAGATGCCTGAACATGCTCATGAGCAATCTGCTCTTCAAATAGGTGAGACTGAAACACCCTCTCAGTCTCATCCATCTCAAACCCCACCAAGAGCACCCATAACTATCTTATTCAAAAGAAAAAGACATAGAAAAACTATTGCAACTCACTCTTCTTTTGAAACTGCTGACCAACCAATTTCACCTATTGCCCAAACTACTGAACCAACCCCTTAAATTTCTGAACCAGAGGCAATAGAGATTGCCAAACTTCTCTCTGGGCTAAAAGAGAAAGTCCCATCTGATTATGTCAGTCCCCTACAACCACAACAAACAGGGGACATAACCACAACATCAGACATGGATGTGGACATCACTAGCCCTAACCCAAGAGATGAGGGTGGACCAGAGTCTTTAAGCCCAATTTTAGAGACTCTTGGGGCATCTGAGGCTGCTACTACTCAGTTACCACCCAGTGGTGGATCTGAGGATAGAAGTAAAATAGCTAAGACCTCAGATGTGGCAACTACTGATGAAGGCTTAATGCCTGAAGTAGGAAATCCTCAGAACCAAGAACAAGAGGTTCATGAGAGAACTGAGTTGGGCTCAGCTCATGATTTAACTGAGACAGTCCTCAATGAGGACAACATCAGGGATTTAGATGATTCCATTAATTTGGATGATGTTTCAAAAACTAAAACTACTGAATTGACGGCACTTTATGAAGGTCCTGTTTCAGGGGTATCCAAGCTCAAGAAGCTAGTCACCCCTGCACAGGTTAAAGTCCACTCAATCCCTAAAACCCCTAGAGTGGCATCCTCTGTACAACATGAGGATCTCCCAAAAACACACCCTTCACAACAAATGCCTACCCAATTCCCTGGGCAAACAAGCATAGACTTGAACCAGCTATGTAGCCCAGAGGGTCCCCTGTACCACATGATGAACACTCTCATCAGGAATCACTTCCAAACATACACAGCAAACTTGGAGCTGTCTATCAAAAATCAATTTGGAGTGATCAAGACAAAGATGAATGATCTGTCCAACAAGATAGAATTCAACAGCAAACAGATTGCTCATCTTCAAGGTCAATTCTCCCAACCCTCAACCTCTAAACTTAAACTTGATGAATCCAAAAAGGGGGAGAAAATTAGGGAACCTAAGGAGTCATTCCAAGCCAGGATAAGGGCAAGAGTGGCCATCCTTGAAAGAGATCAGAAGGATCAAGCCAGAAAAGAAAAACTGGCCAAACAGTTTGGTGTCTCAGTAGAAGAAATTGAAGCCACAGAAAAAGAAGATGAGACCCAAACCTCTGAAGAATCCCTAAGGCATAATGAAGAAACTTCTGATGGCAAAAGTTCTGATGAAGAATCAGAAAGTACTGAAGACAATCCTTCAGTAGTTGACAAACCATCAGCAGTTGTCAACCCATCAGAAGTTAACACTTCCAAACCTCAAACTGCTGACCCTTCCAGAACAACTGCTCCCATTCAACCAACATCTGATCCTATCAGGCCTACTACAACAGTTACAACAATGACTGTACTAAACCCTTCTCCAATCTCTCAATCAGCTGAATTACTAGAGAAGAGTTTAGTTGCAGCCAACAAGAAGGCCAGAGAAGATCTGATCTGGAAAACTCTGGAAGAAAGGGATGATCTAGACTTAAGCCATGAAGAAAAACTTCAGGCCTATGAAGCTGAACTACAAAGGAAGGCTAGCCTTGATGAGATTGCTGAACAAGACAAAAGACAACAAATGATGTCTTACATCACAAAGAACAGCAAGACTAAAGCTTACACACTCAAGGGACTCTCTATGCAAGAGCTAACAAGAAGAGCACAAATCATTGCAGACAAACTGGCCACAAGCAAAGAAGGAAAGGCCAAGAGAGCCCAGATGATAGATGAATTAGTAGCAGAGGGCTATGGTTCAAAAGCCTCAGTATCCAGATGGAAAGAAGAAAGACTGATGGATACTTATAGAAAATACAAGGCTGCCAAGGCTGCAAATCCAGAGAAGTTTCAAACTGCTGATCCTTCAAGATCAGTAGTTAGAACTTCTGGTGTATCAACAAGAAGGCCTGCTACTCAAAGAAAGAAAGCAGAGGACAATGTCAAAACTGATTTCAAAATGGTACTACTTGAAGGAAGTTCAATAGTCCATTCAGATTTTGACATTGAGGAGAAACCTCTGTTAACACAATTCAGGGATCCTTCCACTTTTGCCTACCAAATCCAAAAGACCATCAAAGAAAAGATGCATACCAAGGTAGTGACTGAACACCATCTCCCAACTGTTCAGATGCCTGATATGCAACAACAACAACAAGGAAGAGACTCCCACCTGAGGTTAACTGAAACAGAAAGCATCCAACACTCAGGATCATCAACCCAAGGGACAAGTCTGGTTCCCTACTCCTCTGACTTTAACAAGTCAAAGGTACCTATCATCAGATGGTCACTTACTGATAACAACTCAGTATTGTTGACAAGAAGAGACCTTTCAAGCAGGGCTTACAAGAAGATCAGTGATCTAAAGAAACTGCCAACACAAGACCTGCTCACAATTCAACATCTGGAACCACAGAGAGGATCTCTATCTGATGGACAGTTAAACCAGCTCAAGAACACCATGTACAAAGAGATATGGAAGATTGTTCAAGACAGAAGAAAAACATAAGGAATTAGTAAGTTTTTGGCTTCATCAATCCAGGGGGAGATTGTTAGGACAAAGAGGATTGGTGAAACCACTTTTGGAAACCTTAGTCTAATTCACTTCTGTCATTTTGGCTAAGTATAGAAGTACTGAAGAGAAGACAAGAAACTGCTGAAGAGAAGATATGAGAAGTGCTGAAGAAGACACTTCATCAGAAGTTCTGAAGTCCAAACCAGACAAGTTCACTTCAGAAGTACTGAAGACAAACTACTCATCAGTAGTTTGTCATTCATCAGCACTTAGCATCAGATATTTTCCACCGCCTTTTGAATCAGTAGTTTATTGTTTATTATTACTTTTAGCTGTATTTGTTAGTTTCAATGTTGCAACTTGTGCAACTTGTTTCTGATGTTTCTGTACTTGCTTTATTGGCAAGATACATGTATGTAAACGTCTATAAATAGGAGGCTTCAACCTTCTATTTTAGACATTGATTTTAATAGAAAAATCCTTCAAACACTTTCACTGTTCTATTCCATTTCAGTATTTATTGTGAATCTGTCTAAGTATCTAATTCTCATTTACTGCTTAGATTCATAATAAATACTTGTCATTATTAGTTTCAATCATCAAGGGGGAGTAATAACTCCTCTTGAGTATAAAAAGTGTTGCTTTAACTTATACATTCCGCTGTGCTTATAATCTGATATACAAGAGCTTGCTAAACACTTAAGTGTCAAAGATAGCAAGTTCTTAATTAATCAAAAGAGCAAACTGATCCAACAATCTTAAAATATTCATATAAAATCATAGAAAAATCGTTATGAGGTGTTCTTTATACGCCTGGAAAGGTCTTTGAACGAAGCATGATCAATCTTCAAACATGTTCAACTAATTCGGACTGTAAATGGGTCAAAATGGTCAATTGCAGCAGCTGAAAAGCAAATCACTGCACATAATATGTTTCTGACCTGATCTTAAAATATTCATATAAAATCATAGAAACTTCGTTAGGAGGTGTTCTTTATATACCTGGAAAGGTCTTTGAATGAAGAACATTTCTTATTTGAAAGTCTAAATCAAATTATGGGGTTTAGAAGGGGTAAAAGTGACCTGAACAGTTGCTGCGCAAAAAGTGCAGCAGTGAAAATAAGGTGTTTTATGAACTTAACACTAAATGTTGTTATGTATAGGGAATGAAAGCTTAGTACTTGTGTGCATCATTGCCTAAGCTAGTTTATGTGGATATGTTTATGGAGAATTTGACTTTTAGGAGTCAAACTGACCCAAACTCAAACTTAGATGAAATGGTGTGAATAACTCATGAGATATGTTAGTTATTGGACGTGATGACTAACTTGATTAATCTTATGAGGATAGTGAAGGTTGATCTTGTCAAGCTAGGTGCAAGCTTGGAAAGAATGAATCAACAAGCAAATGGGTCAAGCGAATACAAGCCTTAAGTGCAAGGAAATGAAGGTGAAATACAAGGTAAGTTTACTTACATTTTTAGACTATGAGCATGGGTTAAGTGTTGTATACTTTGGTCCTTAAACTTTGATGTGAGAAAAAGGTATGGCCCCAAGGGGTGAAACCTATTAAACGGGTAGATCATACGAATTCTTGTTAAAACAGGATTGATGGTAATAAAGGAATCAAAGTGTGTTGATCAATTGATAGAAATAATCAATTTGGTCAATAAATAAAACTAAGTGGTAAGCAAGAGTCTAAACTTAAGATTTTTGATAAAAATACTCGAATAAGGAAATTATGCAAACTGTAAATGGGTCAAGTGTGATTGCCATTTCCCCATAGCTAAAGGTTGGAATGTCAAAGTGTTATAAACCATGAGCCTTAATGGGTCAAATGGTGATCTTTCTTATCAATCGAACCCGGCATTCAAAGCCGGTATTCTAAGCTTTAGTAAACTCGTGGCTAACGGGTCCAACGGTAAATATATCACCATTGAGTCTCGAGAGACTAATGTGGTCAATCTAGAAAGTATGCAGGAGAATACTTGGAAATTGGGCACTCGATGCCTAAGTAATCGCAATGAATGCAAGGTATGGGTCAACGCCACCCGGTAAGTCTGTAGGTAGATAAAAGCCATCAGGAAAAGTGAATTCAATTCAAAAACAACCCGTATGAGGTGTGAAGGCCAATTCGGTAAGTATTATTCTAGCTAAGCTTAATGCGCGCCTTGGCGCCAAGTATGGCTAAAGCCATAGTTAAATTATGGGTTTGTAATAAAACTAAGTCCGTGAGGGCTTAGAATCATTCAAATAAGTTATTAAGTCGAAAACAATTGATTTGAATCAAGTGGTGTCATCATGGATGGCTAAATTGAAAGATTTACTAAAGGTTAAAACTAAAAACCGGGTCATAATGAAACAATCCGGATAATGTTTTTAGTTAAACAAGCGTCTAACGAGTTGGCAATATGACCCTTATGCTTTTGTGTGGTCAAATAGCATTTTGTATAACCCATGACCTTAACGGGTCGATTTGGGTAAAATCGACATAAACATTTAAATCTGAGAACCGGGTCATAATGAGACAAACAGGACTATGTTTTCAGTTAAATAAGTGTCCAATGGATGACATTATAATTCTTATGTTTTTAGAATTGTCAAAAAGGGTTTTGGCCCAGTGAACGACCGTTCACCTGGAGTGAATGGCCGTTCAGGCCTTCTAAGTAGATTTGGATGAAAAATGACACAAGCCTTTGAACACCCGAAAGGGAGACTTGATGGCCGTGACCCACGGCGGGACATCTTCTAAACCTGTTTGTGTGGTCGTTTGACCATATTGGTTCCGTTTGACACATATTAGCATATTAACTGATCTAAATGCATTATTATCAATCTCACTGACCATTCTTTGTGTAATGGTGCTAGGTATACATTCATTGGATGTTCCGGAGCAAGGATTAAGTCACGAGAGAACCGAGCACACCCGAACACTTAAAAAGCTTCCGCAATAGACCGTCTCATTTAAAACACAAACTGTAATACAAGTTTTAGTAGATAAAAATATAAAAACAAAAATTGGTGGGATTCATTGAGTTATGTTTCTTTGTAGTTACCAAAGTTTTAATTGGGAGTGATTTTAGTTAAGGCCTAAACTCGGAAGTTTAAATGACAAATCTCAGGTTTACGGGTTAGGGTCTTACAAGTGGTATTAGAGCCACTGGTTTGAGGGATCTGAGTGTCAAGAAGGATACTTGGACTCAAACTGTGCGCTCAAGTGTTGAAGGGTGTTCAGTTTGAGGCTTGATCAAGGAATCCGGTAAGTAATGCCTGTAATAACATCCGGTTTGATCGGAAATTGTTATAGGTAATCAATAGTGATATCGTGTAGATACACGCTATCCAAAAAAAAACTATGCAAGGAAATGGTTAGGTACTCATGGGGCCTATCCAAAAGATTGATTCGGGCAACGAAAATCTCGCATAACAAGAATTCTAACATCACTATCGTAGTGATGCATACTAATACTGAAATGTCATGTTACTAATTAATTGAAATTATAAATGTGACAGGGATGATAACATTTTATTTAATCGAGAGAGGATCAAATGATTCACCAAACGAGGTTGTAGAGGGTTCAGGAGCACGGCTGATGGCATGCTCACTAAGGACCAAGTCAAGTAACGACTCGGGTTAATGGATCAGTAACAAAAGGGAACACGGGAGCAAGTTTCAAAAAGGTACATGCTCGAAATCATAGTAGGTGCATTAGTATGCAATTATCACCTGTAGATTGGTAATTGCATATGCAAGCAATAAGCAAAATGTGAAAGGTGCATAGTTCACGATAATGAACGATCAATGCCCAAACTTAACTTGAACCTCAAGACCGGGTTGGGGGTAATCATCCCAAACTAATGTTTAGAAAGGCGTTGTGATCATACCAATGAGTGTGATCACACAAAGCTTATTAAAACGAAAACACATCGCTTTTTCTTAATGAATGAAGTTAAAAACCCAACATTGAATAATTTATCAAGGAAGGGTTTTACCAAAATAAAATAGGGGCACAAGCATGAGCTGAAAATTTGCTTGCAAAGGGTGTGATGCCTTAATTATAATAAGTCCGTGTGTACCATATGCGAATTACTTACCCTGGCCAGGTAAGTGTTAAACATATGATACCATGGGTTTCTTATGATTAATACATATACAACCTATGTAACAAAGGCTTAGTAAATGTGAGGTGCCGGGGGGGATTTTGGACGTAGTCCACTGTCTAACACGGCAGGGATGCGATCCATGCAAGACCTTGAGCAAGGCACCAGCTAGAATACGCTGGGCTAGCAAAGAGGACAACAAACTGGAGCGTTTGGACGTAGTCCACTGTCTAACACGGCAGGGATGCGAACCATGCAAGACCTTGAGCGAGGCACCAGCTTATACGCTGGGCTAGCAAAACGGGCAATATGCGATACAAGTTATCCTGGGTTGATACAAAGATTGACTTGAACCTTAATCAAGGTTTAGCCATAAAGAGATTCAGTTTGGAAATAGACTTGAACCTTAATCAAGTTGAGCCATAAACAGATTTAGCTTGAAAACAGACTTGGACCTTAATCAAGGTTAAGTCATAATTAAACTCAGAGTTTTATAGAAGGTTAAATTCGTAAAGAGGGACTTGAACCTTAATCAAGGGTTGAGTCATAATCACATTCGGGTAAGTCGTGGATCTTCGGATTAATGACCTAAAACAATGGGTTGGGGTCGTGATAGGCCAGTAAATCATTCAACCTCATGTAAACTGTGAAAACATTGGATTGTATACTCGGTACAATCTAATGAAAATCGGGATAATAAGAGATTAGTCGATACAATACGTTGCAATGACGAATCAACACCAGGTTTTATGAAAAGGAAACCGACCTCAATTTATATTGAGATCGGTAATCAGAAAGAGGACTTTTAGAAACTAAGCGTTCTAAGTATATAAACGATTTGAAATCTAAAACTCAAAAGTCTTTAAACGGGTCGGTTGGGGCAATGACCACCAATCGAGTTAGCAAAACGGGAACTAGGGTAAACCAAATAAATGGCAAATTCTTAAAATAAGGATTAGCCATAGAAAGGAAAATGTTAAGGTAAAGCAAGGTTCGTTTATAACATTCTAGCAAACCAAAAGAAAGACGGTAGTTGGATTCGGGGATGAATCCAAGATGCTAGAAAACGGCTATGTTAAAAAGCCGGGTTAGTCTTGAAAACCAAGACAAATTACTTGTTTGTAATAGAAGCATAGACATGTATGCATATGCATGCTACAACCAAGTATTACAGTAGATGCCCTAAGGTGCATGATAGAATGGCCCCTTAAACCGTTACATCATTCGGGATAATGGTAGACGGGGATAGTCTACAGACCGTCCCATTTAAAACACAAACTGTAATACAAGTTTTAGTAGATAAAAATATAAAAACAAAAATTGGTGGGATTCATTGAGTTATGTTTCTTTGTAGTTACCAAAGTTTTAATTGGGAGTGATTTTAGTTAAGGCCTAAACTCGGAAGTTTAAATGACAAATCTCAGGTTTACAGGTTAGGGTCTTACAATAACGCGACGGGACAAAACTTCCCAATTTTTCAATTTTTTACTTCCCGATCAACCGCGACTCGTCCCGAGGCTCGTTTTTTCTCGTTTAAGTTCCATTTTACTTCCTTTCTTGTCCGGACTCGTGTGCAACACCAAATAATAAATAGAATACGAAAATACCACAAAAACGACACAAACCGACTCAAAAATAATATAAACTATAGACCGAAAACAGATGTATTTTGCAATACATCAAATATCCCCACACTTATGTTTTTTCGTCCCTGAAAAAGAATTATGCTATGGAATCACAGTTAGGTTTACATCCAGTTTCAAAACATAGGTTACTTAATTAATAATCTACCAACGTGTTGATTGCGATTGCAGGTATATTGATCCTCTTAAACCCAAACCGGTTTCCAAGCCCCTTTTTATTTATGTTAAGTTCATGTTGATTAGTCTATCTAGGGTCTCACTCAAAGGAAGCCACAGTTCCTCCTAATCCCGCCTCAAGCTTATGAAGCTAAAGGAACGACCAATTGACCATTTCCCAACCGTCTTATGTAGAAAACCAAGAGAATTTAAAATCACTTTTTTTTCTCGTCATACTTAACTCAGAGGGTGTGACCAATCCAAGTCGCTATCCCAGTGGCTAGGCACCTTAAGCTTCAACATTTTTTTTTCATCTCAGCATACTTAACTCAGAGGGTGTGACCAATCCAAGTCGCTATCCCAGTGGCCAGGCACCTTAAGCTTCAGCATTTTTGCTTTGATTTCTAATTTTTTTTAAGTGATTAGAAATTCTAACGGTTTTCTACTTATAATGGTGCTTCTTATACTATTTTTGGCGGTTTTGGTCTCCCCGTTTCTCCTAGATGAGAACCCACAAAATAGCCTAACATAATTAATTTATTACTTTTCAAAGGAAACCTTTCTACCGGCCGAGCCTACCCACATATCCCAAATCAGACACGTTTTCAATCAGTTTTAATCTCTTATTATACATACTATTTGAAAACCGGACACCTAACTTTACCTATCATTTTCCATATTTTATATAATGCAAACTTCAAAATCAGGGACATTTTTTTAGTTTTTTCATTTTTTTACTCGACTATGACAGACACGGTCCATCCCCACACTTAAATTTTGCATTGTCCCCAATGCAGGAATGGAAAACTGACTCAAATGCAATAATACTGACACTAAACAAAAAGAAAACAAAAAGAAAAGATAAAAAGGAAAAGACTTAGCTGGAAATATAGCAAGACTGTCATGTGCCAGTCTAATCCAAAAACATGCCCTCCAATTCGAACGTGCTCAGCAAACAATTCCAAACTCCCACAGACGAACGAAAGCGGCTCATCATGCTAAACCACACTCACAAACCATAAACCACCAGATATATATATAAACAAAACATTACCAACCAACCATCCCAGTACCCAAAGTATCAAAATATATCAAGTTTAGTACAGACCATGATAAAATCAAAACATCAGATAAAAGAAAAATAAAGGAAAATACTAAACCAGTGATCATGCTGCACTTCCATCCCCACACTAAGTCTCATCAGCTCCACCTGGTGGCTCATCCTGCGGCACATGCGGCTCTGGGGCTCTGAAAATGTCTGGGGATAGTAAGGTTCATTGCTCCCATCATACACCTCCACATGTCCTCCTGTCTGCGATGACCTGCAACAATCAACTCTCGTAACTCCAAATACTGCCTATCTGTCCTCTCACAAAGTGCCTTTAAAGTCAATGGTACTGGAGGTGGCTCTCTTAGGGGATACTGACGACCAGGCAACTCTCTCCTATGCCTAGGGTCTGTAAACGAGTAGGGATGCCGGCATGGAGTGCCTCAGCTGCTGCTGACCCCACGGGGGGTGGTACCTGTGGACCTGGGATGACTGTGTCCCATTCCATAGGATCAGTCGATACTAAAATGCCTGCCTGCTTAAGCTCTTTCTCTCCAAAATACTTTGCCACTGGCCCCTCCACTAAATAACTCTTTTTATACCTGTTAAAAACCTTCAAATTCTCCGCCAAAACAGTAATATATGGACCCATGTCTAAAGCGGCCCGGTCTCCTCCCCTCCTGGGCCTAGCAAAAGACCAAGCCAACACACTAGCTAAATTGGCCTCTCGGCCCTGAACCATACATAACAAGCAGAAAAGCTATATCCAGTTCACCTTATTCTCTCCTGATTTCCTACCCACCAAAGTACATGACAAAATCTTAAGTATATACCTGTAAACCGGATCCCGAATATCTGTTCCAGCCAAATTTTTAGAAAACGGTGTAATAGCAATGGTATCCCAAAACTCAGTTAAATCATGCACTGTCAAACTATGCTCTTTCTCCACCTTATAAGCTCCTCTCAAACTAGTTAAGAAACCTGGAGTCGCAACCTCCTCACTCGTGTAGAAGCCACTAACCACAGCGAAATCAGGTATAGACATTTCATGAAGTACCCTACCCAGAGAAAACGACACTGCATCCCGCTCGGCAAATGTACCTTCCTTATGCTTAAATGTAGAGTGAAATTCAATGATCAGCTCCTCACACTGTTCTTTATCACAAGTTAACACCCGCTTAAACCTAGGCCCCAACAATCCCTCAATTCTCTCTCGCTGACCCACTGTATGTAGCCAATCCCAGTCAATCGTGCGCGGTACTAAAAGCTCCGTATCAACCAAAACATCACACTTCTCTGCTTCTTTGGTACCTTCCTGAAACTGTAGGAGGGTATGCCGCCTGAGGTCCTCTCTTGTGCATATTGTGAGTGTCTCTGGTGCCGAATATAGAATCTCTCTGCGTCTCTGATGTTTTTCTCGAGCATTCTCCTGCTGTGCTGGTACCTGCCTTGGGGGTGATGCAGGTGCCTTCTTCCGTTTTTTACCAGCGTGAGATGACGACTCACCTGCCATGCCTGCAAAACAACGTTAAACCCAAACAAGAACAAACAAGCAAGCATTAGTAATCACAATCTATTTTTTTTATATATTTATATACAAAAATACGACCGTATAGCATTTCTTTTCGCGGTCGTGACCAGAAATAAAAATAAATACAACTCGAAAAGTTGGTTACCGGTTACAAATTATCGAATTCTAGTCCCAAACGTCGCCCGAATGGAGATTGACTACGGGCGAGGCGGTCTTATACCTGTGAATAGCATACTAGTAAACCCAACGACTCAAAGAAAACAAAGACTAACTAAGACATTCTCGACGTACAGACGTGACACTAGGATGAACAAAAACGACTCAAAGTACACTACCCCATCCCGGCACTTTAATTGTCCGCAATTAAGTACAAGTGCCTAATTACTAAACCCCAAAAGTCTAGGCGTTGGAAATCGGATAAGTTGCCACAGGTTAGATTCAAGTTGAAAAACTCCCCTTAGAAAACGGAGATATTAACCATTTTTGTACCTGTCCAAACGTATCAATTTTCACCCAAAACATGTAAAGATAAACGTGCATAATAGGAGTGGCGAATTATGACAATGGTAACCGATGAAAGCGCGCCTAAAGTGAAAACTGAAAATACTAATAAAAGCATTTTGGGCGACTTGAAAACAAAGTTGAGCGCTAGACTAAACGAGTAGAATATGACATGAATAGGAAGCGCACTACTAAGTGATCACCACATATAGCAAGAAACGACTAAAATTCACAAAACTTTACATAATCACTAGACACGACTCCACAATAGGACATTAACTATGTAATCAACTCAAACATGTGATTTATTAGGCGAAGCGACACGACACTTTAGACGACAAAAACCCAAACAAAAAATGTAGACAAGACTAACGACACGAAAGGCGCAACACAAACGACACAATCCCAACACAAATAAGACGCCACTATGACCTAATTCAAACACACCAACGACTGTAATGAAACGACATTAAAGACGCGACACTAACGGACTAGCGAACTAAGTAGAACTCAACTAAATAATAGTATGACTCGACCAAAAGACATTATCAATGACCAAAACAACGACACTATGACGCAATCCCAAAGAAGACCACAACACTATAACATCATACCAAAGACAATACTGAACAAGACGCTACTCTAAAGACGCGACACAAACGACGCACTCCCAACCAAAAATGATCAACACAAACCCACACGAAGCACAATAATACCACTTAATCGACCATTAAGACCCTAAGACAAATATACGGATAAAACACGACGCAGACGACAAGCATACAAAAGAAAAAAGCAAGAACTCATACCTGTAAGAACTGTAACAGGAAGAAAACACGAGGTGGATGAATGGTGGTTTAGGGCCGGTAGTTAGGTTTCTGGCTGAGGTGGCCGGTGGGGTCGTCTTGGGTGATTGGTACAGGGTGGAGTTTGTTTGCTGGAGGGCAGAGGCGGGTCAGGGTGGAGGAGGGATGGTGGTGCGGCGGAGGTGCAGAGGGTGGGGTGTGGCGGGTGAGAAGGGGTTGGGTTATGGGGATGGGTGGTTTAGGCGGTGGATGGAGGTGCGGCGGATTTGGGGCCGGGAGGTGGAGGATTACCAGAGGGTGGTGGTGCTGGGGCGGCGGTGAGGTTGATAGGGTCTGGTAGGGTTAGTAGTCGGTGGGCTGGTGGTTATGGAAGGTTAGGGTCGGGTGGTTGGGGTTTCAGACGGTGAGGGTTTTTTGTGGGTGGAGGTGCGGCGGAAGATTGGTGGTAGGATGGCGGCGAGGATACAAGGTGAGGGTTGGTTGGGTTGCAGAAGGTGGGCTGGTGGTGGAGTTATGTTAGGGGTTTTGATGAAGATGGTAGAATTATGCAGAGGAGAAGATGAAGACTCGTTTATTAATTTTTTTTTTGGTCGCGCTACGTGACCAAAATTTCCAACCCCGTCACGCAGCGTGAAGGGTGGTTTTTCTTAGAAAGTTTGCTCCTTTTTCACCCTTTTTGCCTTAGAAAAATTTTAAGTGTTTACCCCACCATTCTAAAACCCCATATCTAGCAAAACTTTTGATAAAATACTTACTTGTACATGCTTTCTCGGTGTTCCCTTCTACGATTTAGCTATGAATTCCTGCAAGATGCTGTCGACACACAAAACACAAACCGAAAAAAAATGACAAAAACAAAACCGAAAACTACTAGGTAAGCTATAAATTACAAGAAAATGAACATCTACAAACTCTACACTTGGGATTTCACCCAAGAACTTTAAGTACTCATCTGCTCAGGAATTTCGAGAGGAGTTTCCTCACTCTCGCTCATGTCTAACAGTCCTCCAATGTAATGCTTCAACCTGTGACCGTTAACCTTCCATATTTTTCCCTCATCTACGTGTAGTAGTTCAATGGTGCCATACGGGAACACTTCTTTCACCGTATACGGTCCCACCCACTTAGATTTGAGCTTTCCTCCAAATAACTTCAGACGAGAATTATATAAAAGCACCTGATCACCCTTCTTAAACTCCTTCACACCTTTCAATCTCCTATCATGCAACGCTTTAGTTCTCTCCTTAATATTCAAAGATCGCGCATACGCTGCATCTCGAAGCTCCTCTAACTCATGAAGCTGAAAGTAGCGTCGCTTCGCTGCTTCGGTCAGATCAAGATTAACCGCCTTAAGGGCCCAAAGAGCTCGATGTTCTAGCTCAACGGGGAGATGACATGCTTTATCGTAGACAATCATAAACGGAGTAGTGCCTAACGGTGTTTTGTATGCAGTTCTAAATGCCCAAAGCGCATCATCTAGCTTGTCGGACCAATCCTTCCGACTTTTCCCAACGGTTTTCTCAAGGATTCTCTCCATTCCTCGGTTCGCATTCTCCACTTGACCGCTTGTTTGAGGATGGTACGCGGTAGATAAACGGTGAGTGACCCCGTAGCGCGCTAACACCTTTTGCATCAAGGTGTTACAGAAGTGCGTGCCACGGTCACTAATAAGAGCCTTAGGAGTACCGAACCGAGTGAACAACTTCTTCAAGAATTTCACCACCACTTGGGCATCGTTAGTAGGTAGAGCTTGCGCTTCCACCCACTTGGAAACATAATCAATGGCCACGAGGATGTACCGGTTCCCTCCAGAAATGGGGAACGGTCCCATGAAATCAATGCCCCATACATCAAAAACTTCAAGAACCTGAATGGGGTTCTGAGGCATCTCATCCTTGGATGAAATATTACCGGTGCGTTGACAAGAATCACACCGCCTTACGAAATCGAGGGAATCCTTCACCACTGAAGGCCAATAAAAACCACTATCAAAGACCTTCTGAGCTGTAGTGTGATGAGCATGGTGCCCTCCATAAAGACTCTCATGACAATGCCTAATGATCTCTAGACCTTCCTCTCTACTAACACATCTCCTCAAAATTCTATCACTTCCTATTCTAAACAGAAAAGGATCATCCTACACATACTTAGTAGCTTCTCTAAGAAACTTCTTACGCTGTTGGGTATTCATACCCTCTACCATCATCCCATGAGCATGATAATTTGCCAAATCAGTGAACCATGGCATACCTTGCTTCTCAGCCTCAACAAAATCTATGGACTCATGAGGGAATTTATCTCCAATCGCCTCCTCACGAATCTCCTCTCTACTCGGATCCTCCAAACGGGAAAGGTGATCTGCAGCCACGTTCTCTGCTCCCCGTTTATCCTTAATCTCAATATCAAACTCAGAAAGCAAAAGAATCCACCGAATTAGACGAGGTTTGGCGTCCTTCTTTGCGAAAAGAAACCGCAAAGCCGAGTGATCAGTAAAAACGGTGGTCTTAGAGAGCATGAGATAACAATGAAATTTATCAAAAGCAAACACAACCGCCAAGAGCTCTTTCTCGGTAGTTGTGTAGTTCTCCTGAGCATCATTAAGGGTCTTACTGGCATAGTAGATAGGATGAAAATGTTTGTCACGCGTTTGCCCTAAGACTGCCCCGACTGCGTAGTCACTCGCGTCACACATGAGCTCAAAAGGCAAGCTCCAGTCGGGTGAAACTAAGATAGGAGCACTCACTAACCGCTCCTTCAAAAACTCAAAAGCCTTAAGACACTCCTCATCAAAGACAAAAGGAACATCTTTCTCAAGAAGACGGGTCATGGGGCGAGTGATTTTGGAAAAATCCTTAATGAACCTACGATAGAAGCCCGCATGACCAAGAAAACTACGGATGGACTTGACATTGGTCGGAGGTGGAAGCCTACTAATAGTTTCAATCTTAGCTCTATCAACCTCTATACCATCCCTAGAAATCTTATGACCTAGAACTATCCCCTCAGTCACCATAAAGTGACACTTCTCCCAATTCAACATTAACTTAGACTCTACACATCTCTCTAGCATTCTCTCTAAGTTAACAAAGCAAACATCAAAAGAGCTACCATAAACCGAAAAATCATCCATGAAAACCTCCATAGATGTCTCAATCATATCCTGAAAAAATAGCTATCATGTAATGCTAAAAGGTGGCCGGAGCGTTACATAACCCAAACGGCATGCGGCGATACGCATAAGTGCCATAGGGGCATGTAAAGGTGGTCTTCTCCTGATCCTCCGGTGCAATGGGGATCTGGAAATAACCTGGAAAACCATCAAGGAAACAGTAAAACTGCTGCCCTGCCAAACGCTCCAACATCTGATCAATGGCCGGGAGAGGAAAATGGTCTTTCCTGGTGGCATCATTCAGTCTCCTATAATCAATACAGACACGCCAACCAGTGACAGTACGAGTGGGAATGAGCTCATTCTTCTCATTAGTGACCACAGTCATCCCTCCCTTCTTTGGGACAACCTGAGTCGGGCTCACCCACGGGGAATCAGAGATGGGATAGATTAGACCAGCATCCATGAGCTTAAGAACCTCCTTCCTAACTACATCCTGCATGTTCGGATTTAGGCGTCTCTGAGGCTGCACCACAGGCTTATAATCATCCTCCATGAGTATCCTGTGGGTACAGTAGGTAGGGCTGATGCCCTTGATGTCAGAGAGCCTCCATGCAATGGCTTGCTTATGTGCCTTCAACACATCAAGAAACCGACTCTTCTCCTCCTCCGTCAGTTTGGATGAAATAATGACGGGCAAACTAGCATTCTCCCCTAAGTAGGCATACTCTAAGTGAGAGGGTAAAACCTTAAGTTCTAAAGGCGGTGGTATCTCTAACGAAGGTTTACTACTCTCCTCACGAACCTCACTTGTAACATCGCAAAATTTTCTTCCA
The DNA here is from genome assembly GCA_028751855.1 of Ambrosia trifida. Taxonomy (NCBI): domain Eukaryota; kingdom Viridiplantae; phylum Streptophyta; class Magnoliopsida; order Asterales; family Asteraceae; genus Ambrosia; species Ambrosia trifida. Next base: position 64,482,300 of record CM054125.1, read on the forward strand.
AATTCTAATAACGTAAAAGCCCTTACTTTGTCATAAATTTTATATATGCCTAAGTTTTTATTTTTCTGCCACCCAACTTATATATATATGTAATGGTATATAATAATAATAATTAATAAAAATAATAATAATAATAATAATAATAATCATCATCATCATCATAATAATAATAATACCAACATTTTAAAACAAACTCAAACCTAACCACCCAACCCAATATTCCTTCTTTCTTTCCCCCCCACCTGAGCCCAATCCGGATCTGGCCCAACCCAAACGGCCCACCAAGAGCCCAAAACCCCCCTCCTTCTTCCCTGTGATGTTCGCTGGTGTGCTGGGCAAACAAAACCCGACCCATCCGACGGAACCTTCTTCAAATTTACGCGCCTACAACTATTTTGGTAACCATTCTCGTCAACCAATGACTGGCATCAATCAAGCTTTGACCCAGCACGTTAATAGCGTGTATTCCTTCCATTTTTGGAGCTCCATTAACGAGCTTTGACCAAGCCTGGGTCAACTTACCATACGGGCATTCCAAGCCACGGCACTATAAATTGATGGTCCTCATTGAGCGGAGAGTGCCGAAAAAAAAAACCTCACAATCACAATACAATCTCGAGCCCTAAATCCTGCATAATCACAACCGTTGACTTCGGAGTTGACTCGTGTTATTGGCCGATTAACATCTTGTAAGTCCGAATTTAACACCTTATATTATATGTTGTTCTGTTCCAGTCGTTAACCCCATGGTTAATTGGCTTTTAATTTGGTTTTAATGGGTATAAAGATCTAGGGTTCATAGGGTATATGATTTGGGGATGATGGGTCTGCTGCATTGATTATTTATTTATTTCGAAACAATGTCCAACACCAACTGATCAGCAGATTAGTTGGTTGGTCTCTTTTCATAAAAACATGAACCGGCCAGACGGCCCGGGTTCGAGTCACACAAAGCACCATTTTTTCCTTTCTTTTAAAAAAAGGGTGTAAAACATATTCAGGCATAATTATATAATCAATTCTAACCAAGTTTATTCGTTCTCAGGGTCCAGACCAACTGGTCTGGGCTTGTGATTTAGAACACCCGACCCGGGTTTGACGCGGGTTCGATTCTTGGCATCAACAAGCATTTTTTTATTTAAACTTATATATATTTATATATATATATATATATTCCCTTATATATTTTTAAAATTCGTTTTAAATACTAAAACTACTTTATAAATTCTACAAAAATTATTTTATGTCATTCTAGTAGTGGAGTTTAACATACAATTTTTAGTTTTCAAAAATTTATTTATTTAATATATATAATAAATAATTCAAGTTTATTCTATTTTATTTATAAAATTCTATAAAAATATCAAAACAATCTTATAAATGTCCACAAAAATTATTCTGAGTTTTTATAACAATAAACTTTTCTGAAATGATTTTTATTTCTGAAAAATTATTTAATTAATATTTTTAATCAATTGTTGTTAGTTTTAATCATAAATAAATCATAATAAATTCATTTTTCAATATTTTTGCACCAAAATTTTATATAAATTATTTCTGACTATTTGAAACAGAAATACAATTTTTAATTTAATAATTCTTTAATTTTAATATTTTTTAAATATTAAAGTTATATTTTGACAATTTGAAATAAATAGATTTAATATTCTATTTTTAAGAAAATAATTTTATAAAAATTATTTTCATACTTAAAACTTTATATTGTGACCATCTTTAATTTAAAATTTACAAAAAGACTTTTGTTTATTTATTTATCAAATTTCTCTTAATTAATAAACATTTTATTTATTAAATCAAACGAACACTTATCCCCAATTCGAAACCCTAGAATATATTTGTAGACTAGAAAGGCTTAGACATATTTATTACCTTAATTATAGGGTAATACTTGGCATCATTGGACAACACATATTCTATTTTCACGAGACATAACATTTTGCTAAGGTGAGTTTACATAGCCCCTTTTCTCTTTTACATTCTTGGGGTGAAACATGTTTAAACATTTTATACTATCATCTACTCATACTTACTTGTGATTTAATTACACTATCATTCTATCATTTGACTGTAACAAAAAGACACAGTACAATCATTAACAATGATCAAGCCGCCTGTTTAGATTATGGCGCTATAGGTTTGACAAACCCATCCCCCCGCATAAATTCAGGGATGATCGACAACAGTAACAACATTTAACTAACTTGCGAGTTAGTCATCAGTCGACACAAGGTTTGATTGTACAAAGACGCATTGTTACATGTCGGAATCATACTCTATCATCATACAACTGTGGTTGTTGTACAAACTATTGTTATCAATTATATTCAAAAACCTATGTAATCTCACCAACTTTTGTTGACCCAAAATATTTTCAAACTTAACATGTTTCAGGTTCTACTTGCTTGATGATTTGAGTTAATGCTTGAAGATGTGTACATAGTATTATTCATTTTGATGTACGAATTCTTGTAGAACAATTGTATGTAATTTATTTAAATCATTTAATGAAATTTATTTTACACCATGAGCTACTGAACAATCATCAATACGTGACATCCCGATGTTTCCGCCATCGGTTGGGGTGTTACAGATTGATATCAGAGCCATGGTTATAGGGAATTAGGTTATTAGAAAAATAATCTAGTCTATAACCATAGGATTTAACCAGTACCTGTTTCTTTTGCTTGCTATTCTCTATCTTACTCCTACTTCTTATCCCTACTTTAACCCCTACAAGAAGGTTGCTCTCCATCACTGGATCCACTCTTAGACTAATAAGACAAAATCCTCAGGCTTAGCCTGAACCACCTTGAGATCTCGTCGAAGTTCTAGATTTTAATAACGAACACGTGCAATCTGGAAGGGTGAACGCCTGTATTCTGAGTCTTCTGTCTAGGCTGGAATTGCGCATATATCCCAATCAGACGAGGGACCCGGATGCCTACCTGGGAATTCTCGGGATGAGTGTTCACTTATAGGCTAAAGCATGTCTTCATTATGTTATTAGAATCTAGAATCTTTGATAAGTCAACGTTTTTGTTTATTCGTTTTAATTAATGAATAGATGATTACATTCCTTATATAACCTCATTCATTTCATTGTGTCTCTTATAGATCATGCCTCCACGTCGCAGCACTCGCAATAACAGTGGTGGTAATCATGAGGAAGGAAATAGCAACAATAACCGCCACGACAACCATAACAACAACAACAACCACAATAACAACAACGGTGTCGATGTGCAACTAGCCGCGATTATTACCCAACAAATGGCGCAACAAATAGCGACTCTGGTTCCTAACTTACTGGCCCAAGTCATCCAGATGAACGAAAACGGTAATGGAAACGGAAACGGTAATGGAAACCACAACGGAAGCGGGAATGGTCTCCCAGCATGCACTCTTAAGCACTTTAATTCCTGTAATCCCCCTAAGTTCAGTGGAGAGGAAGGAGCTACTGGTCTTCTGCAATGGTTCGAGGGTATTGAGAATACCTTCATTAACAGTGAGTGTCCTGATAACTTTAAGGTCCGTTATGCTATGAGTGTTCTTCACAAACGAGCACTCACTTGGTGGAATGAGGAAAAGCGCACCCGAGGAGCTGAAGTTGCACTTACTATGACCTGGGATCAAGTCAAAAAGATAATGAAAGATGAATTTTGCCCACGTAACGAGGTCAAGAAATTAGAGGACGAGTTCCACACCCTTGCTCAGGATATTGGGGAAAACCTTGCTTATAATACCCGCTTCCATGAGCTCAGTCTGTTATTGCCCCATAAGGTCACTCCGCTACCTGTAGCCATCGAAAAGTATATCGGTGGTTTGCCCATGAAGATTCAGGACACGGTATGGGGAAGGAACCCTGCTACCCTTGAAGAGGCCAAGCGTTTAGCAGCTACCTTAACTGACAATCGCGTAAAGAACGGGACCTTAGTTCGGAAAGGCAATAAAGCAAGTATTGTAGCCGCGGTAACTACTGAGAACCAGAAGCGTAAGGCCAGGGATCCTGATGTCAACCTCACTACACAAGCTTCTAACAAGAAACCCTATATAGGAAACTATCCATTGTGTAACAGATGCAACCGACATCATCCCACTGCTTCAGCGTGTCGCTTGTGCACCAATTGTGGTAAGTATGGCTATCTAGTCAATGCATGTCGTGAGACCCCAAACCCTAATGCCAATCAACCCACCAACCCTGCTCAGGCTACTAATCCTAATCGATACAACTATGGTCAGTGCTATGAATGTGGAGACCTAAATCACATTCGTAACCGATGCCCTAAACTAAACAGAGATCAAGACCCTCCAGCTACCTAACAGCAAGTCTCACCATTTGACTATTGGTTGCTTTTATTCTATGTATTGATGCTATTTGATTCAAGTAATAAATTCTAGTATTGAAATTTTTGTCTGAGAGTTGTTTACATGGTGTAATCATAACACTTAAATGCATGATTGTTTGAATGTGAACTAAATCTATACAACTGCAACTCATATACTGTGCTTGTTATACTTATAAACTTGCTTGCATAAACATGTTATCAATTTGCAACCTATGTGTATAATAATTGCTGCACTTAATAGAGGTCATCATGCCTTTTCAACAGTCGGGAGAGGCCCTACAACCTGCTCCACGACTGGTGGAGGCTATCGAACCTACTCAACGATTGGTAGAGGTCATTATGCCTTTTCAACTGTCGGGAGAGGCCCTACAACCTACTCCACGACTGGTGGAGGCTATCGAACCTGCTAAACAATCGGTGGAGTCATAGAAGGACGCAAAACTTTAATGTAAGGTAAATTGGTGATTGCGGTCCAGAACGTAATCATGAATTTACAGGTACATTAGGGTGGTGTGAAATTCTATCAAGGTTTCAGTAAATAACCAATTATGAACTCTAGTTATCTGGTAGATCATTTAGTCAATCAACTCACACATGACACGCCTCTTATCCAAACTATTCGAGACAATTTATTCTATTCATGTCATGCTATAACCCAAATTTTTCCAAATCGCAATCATTTACATTTCTACCCAATCGCCTTCAACCCTATGTTTTCAATAAACTTCGGGACGAAGTTTCCAAAAGTAGGGGAGACTGTAACATCGCAAAATTTTCTTCCAAATTCTAATAACGTAAAAGCCCTTACTTTGTCATAAATTTTATATATGCCTAAGTTTTTATTTTTCTACCACCCAACTTATATATATATGTAATGGTATATAATAATAATAATAATAATAATAATAATAATAATAATAATAATAATAATAATAATAATAATAATAATAATAATAATAATCATCATCATAATAATAATACCAACATTTTAAAACAAACTCAAACCAAACCACCTAACCCAATATTCCTTCTTTCTTTCCCCCCCCACCTGAGCCCAATCCGGATCTGGCCCAACCCAAACGGCCCACCAAGAGCCCAAAACCCCCTCCTTCTTCCCTGTGATGTTCGCTGGTGTGCTGGGCAAACAAAACCCGACCCATCCGACGGAACCTTCTTCAAATTTACGCGCCTACAACTATTTTGGTAACCATTCTCGTCAACCAATGACTAGCATCAATCAAGCTTTGACCCAGCACGTTAATAGCGTGTATTCCTTCCATTTTTGGAGCTCCATTAACGAGCTTTGACCAAGCCTGGGTCAACTTACCATACGAGCACTCCAAGCCACGGCACTATAAATTGATGGTCCTCATTGAGCAGAGAGTGCCGAAAAAACAAAACCTCACAATCACAATACAATCTCGAGCCCTAAATCCTGCATAATCAAAACCGTTGACTTCCGAGTTGACTCGTGTTATTGGCCGATTAACATCTTGTAAGTACGAATTAAACACCTTATATTATTTGTTGTTCTGTTCCAGTCGTTAACCCCATGGTTAATTGGCTTTTAATTTGGTTTTAATGGGTATAAAGATCTAGGGTTCATAGGGTATATGATTTGGGGATGATGGATCTGCTGCCATGAGTATTTATTTATTTCGAAACAATGTCCAACACCAACTGATCAGCAGATCAGTTGGTTGGTCTCTTTTCATAAAAACATGAACCGGCCAGACGGCTCGGGTTCGAGTCCCACAAAGCACCATTTTTTCCTTTCTTTTAAAAAAAGGGTGTAAAACATATTCAGGCATAATTATATAATCAATTCTAACCAAGTTTATTCGTTCTCAGGGTCCAGACCAACTGGTCTGGGCTTGTGATTTAGAACACCCGACCCGGGTTCGATTCTTGGCATCAACATGCATTTTTTTTATTTAAACTTATATATATTCTCTTATATATTTTTAAAATTCGTTTTAAATACTAAAACTACTTTATAAATTCTACAAAAATTATTTTATGTCATTCTAGTAGTGGAGTTTAACATACAATTTTTAGTTTTCAAAAATTTATTTATTTAATATATATAATAATTAATTCAAGTTTATTCTATTTTATTTATAAAATTCTATAAAAATATCAAAACAATCTTATAAATGTCCACAAAAATTATTCTGAGTTTTTATAACAATAAACTTTTCTGAAATGATTTTTATTTCTGAAAAATCATTTATTTAATATTTTTAATCAATTGTTGTTAGTTTTAATCATAAATAAATCATAATAAATTCATTTTTCAATATTTTTGCACCAAAATTTTATATAAATTATTTCTGATTATTTGGAACAGAAATACAATTTTTAATTTAATAATTCTTTAATTTTAATATTTTTTAAATATTAAAGTTATATTTTGACAATTTGAAATAAATAGATTTAATATTCTATTTTTAAGAAAATAATTTTAAAAAAATAATTTTCATACTTAAAACTTTATATTGTGACCATCTTTAATTTAAAATTTACAAAAAGACTTTTGTTTATTTATTTATCAAATTTCTCTTAATTAATAAACATTTTATTTATTAAATCAAACGAACACTTATCCCCAATTCGAAACCCTAGAATATATTTGTAGACTAGAAAGGCTTAGACATATTTATTACCTTAATTATTGGGTAATACTTGGCATCATTGGACAACACATATTCTATTTTCACGAGACATAACATTTTGCTAAGGTGAGTTTACATAGCCCCTTTTCTCTTTTACATTTTTGGGGTGAAACATGTTTAAACATTTTATACTATCATCTACTCATACTTACTTTTGATTTAATTACACTATCATTCTATCATTTGACTGTAACAAAAAGACACAGTACAATCATTAACAATGATCAAGCCGCCTGTTTAGATTATAGCGCTATAGGTCTGACAAACCCACCCCCCTGCATAAATTCAGGGATGATCGACAACAGTAACAACATTTAACTAACTTGCGAGTTAGTCATCAGTCGACACAAGGTTTGATTGTACAAAGACGCATTGTTACATGTCGGAATCATACTCTATCATCATACAACTGTGGTTGTTGTACAAACTATTGTTATCAATTATATTCAAAAACCTATGTAATCTCACCAACTTTTGTTGACCCAAAATATTTTCAAACTTAACATGTTTCAGGTTCTACTTGCTTGAAGATTTGAGTTAATGCTTGAAGATGTGTGCATAGTATTATTCATTTTGATGTACGAATTCTTGTAGAACAATTGTATGTAATTTATTTAAATCATTTAATGAAATTTATTTTACACCATGAGCTACTGAACAATCATCAATACGTGACATCCCGATGTTTCCGCCATCGGTTGGGGTGTTACAGATTGATATCAGAGCCATGGTTATAGGGAATTAGGTTATTAGAAAAATAATCTAGTCTATAACCATAGGATTTAACCAGTACCTGTTTCTTTTGCTTGCTATTCTCTATCTTACTCCTACTTCTTATCCCTACTTTAACCCCTACAAGAAGGTTGCTCTCCATCACTGGATCCACTCTTAGACTAATAAGACAAAATCCTCAGGCTTAGCCTGAACCACCTTGAGATCTCGTCGAAGTTCTAGATTTTAATAACGAACACGTGCAATCTGGAAGGGTGAACGCCTGTATTCTGAGTCTTCTGTCTAGGCTGGAATTGCGCATATATCCCAATCAGACGAGGGACCCGGATGCCTACCTGGGAATTCTCGGGATGAGTGTTCACTTATAGGCTAAAGCATGTCTTCATTATGTTATTAGAATCTAGAATCTTTGATAAGTCAACGTTTTTGTTTATTCGTTTTAATTAATGAATAGATGATTACATTCCTTATATAACCTCATTCATTTCATTGTGTCTCTTATAGATCATGCCTCCACGTCGCAGCACTCGCAATAACAGTGGTGGTAATCATGAGGAAGGAAATAGCAACAATAACCGCCACGACAACCATAACAACAACAACAACCACAATAACAACAACGGTGTCGATGTGCAACTAGCCGCGATTATTACCCAACAAATGGCGCAACAAATAGCGACTCTGGTTCCTAACTTACTGGCCCAAGTCATCCAGATGAACGAAAACGGTAATGGAAACGGAAACGGTAATGGAAACCACAACGGAAGCGGGAATGGTCTCCCAGCATGCACTCTTAAGCACTTTAATTCCTGTAATCCCCCTAAGTTCAGTGGAGAGGAAGGAGCTACTGGTCTTCTGCAATGGTTCGAGGGTATTGAGAATACCTTCATTAACAGTGAGTGTCCTGATAACTTTAAGGTCCGTTATGCTATGAGTGTTCTTCACAAACGAGCACTCACTTGGTGGAATGAGGAAAAGCGCACCCGAGGAGCTGAAGTTGCACTTACTATGACCTGGGATCAAGTCAAGGAGATAATGAAAGATGAATTTTGCCCACGTAACGAGGTCAAGAAATTAGAGGACGAGTTCCACACCCTTGCTCAGGATAGTGGGGAAAACCTTGCTTATAATACCCGCTTCCATGAGCTCAGTCTGTTATTGCCCCATAAGGTCACTCCGCTACCTGTAGCCATCGAAAAGTATATCGGTGGTTTGCCCATGAAGATTCAGGACACGGTATGGGGAAGGAACCCTGCTACCCTTGAAGAGGCCAAGCGTTTAGCAGCTACCTTAACTGACAATCGCGTAAAGAACGGGACCTTAGTTCGGAAAGGCAATAAAGCAAGTATTGTAGCCGCGGTAACTACTGAGAACCAGAAGCGTAAGGCCAGGGATCCTGATGTCAACCTCACTACACAAGTTTCTAACAAGAAACCCTATATAGGAAACTATCCATTGTGTAACAGATGCAACCGACATCATCCCACTGCTTCAGCGTGTCGCTTGTGCACCAATTGTGGTAAGTATGGCCATCTAGTCAATGCATGTCGTGAGACCCCAAACCCTAATGCCAATCAACCCACCAACCCTGCTCAGGCTACTAATCCTAATCGATACAACTATGGTCAGTGCTATGAATGTGGAGACCTAAATCACTTTCGTAACCGATGCCCTAAACTATACAGAGATCAAAACCCTCCAGCTACCTAATAGCAAGTCTCACCATTTGACTAGTGGTTGCTTTTATTCTATGTATTGATGCTATTTGATTCAAGTAATAAATTCTAGTATTGAATTTTTTGTCTGAGAGTTGTTTACATGGTGTAATCATAACACTTAAATGCATGATTGTTTGAATGTGAACTAAATCTATACAACTGCAACTCATATACTGTGCTTGTTATACTTATAAACTTGCTTGCATAAACATGTTATCAATTTGCAACCTATGTGTATAATAATTGCTGCACTTAATAGAGGTCATCATGCCTTTTCAACAGTCGGGAGAGGCCCTACAACCTGCTCCACTACTGGTGGAGGCTATCGAACCTACTCAACGATTGGTAGAGGTCATTATGCCTTTTCAACTGTCGGGAGAGGCCCTACAACCTACTCCACGACTGGTGGAGGCTATCGAACCTGCTCAACAATCGGTGGAGTCATAGAAGGACGCAAAACTTTAATGTAAGGTAAATTGGTGATTGCGGTCCGGAACGTAATCATGAATTTACAGGTACATTAGGGTGGTGTGAAATTCTATCAAGGTTTCAGTAAATAACCAATTATGAACTCTAGTTATCTGGTAGATCATTTAGTCAATCAACTCACACATGACACGCCTCTTATCCAAACTATTCGAGACAATTTATTCTATTCATGTCATGCTATAACCCAAATTTTTCCAAATCGCAATCATTTACATTTCTACCCAATCGCCTTCAACCCTATGTTTTCAATAAATTTCGGGACGAAGTTTCCAAAAGTAGGGGAGACTGTAACATCGCAAAATTTTCTTCCAAATTCTAATAACGTAAAACCCTTACTCTGTCATAAATTTTCTATATGCCTAAGTTTTTATTTTTCTACCACCCAACTTATATATATATATGTAATGGTATATAATAATAATAATAATAATAATAATAATAATAATAATAATAATAATAATAATCATCATCATCATCATAATAATAATACCAACAATTTAAAACAAACTCAAACCAAACCACCTAACCCAATATTCCTTCTTTCTTTCCCCCCCACCTGAGCCCAATCTGGATCTGGCCCAACCCAAACGGCCCACCAAGAGCCCAAAACCCCCTCCTTCTTCCCTGTGATGTTCGCTGGTGTGCTGGGCAAACAAAACCCGACCCATCCGACGGAACCTTCTTCAAATTTACGCGCCTACAACTATTTTGGTAACCATTCTCGTCAACCAATGACTAGCATCAATCAAGCTTTGACCCAGCACGTTAATAGCGTGTATTCCTTCCATTTTTGGAGCTCCATTAACGAGCTTTGACCAAGCCTGGGTCAACTTACCATACGAGCACTCCAAGCCACGGCACTATCAATTGATGGTCCTCATTGAGCAGAGAGTGCCGAAAAAACAAAACCTCACAATCACAATACAATCTCGAGCCCTAAATCCTGCATAATCACAACCGTTGACTTCCGAGTTGACTCGTGTTATTGGCCGATTAACATCTTGTAAGTACGAATTAAACACCTTATATTATTTGTTGTTCTGTTCCAGTCGTTAACCCCATGGTTAATTGGCTTTTAATTTGGTTTTAATGGGTATAAAGATCTAGGGTTCATAGGGTATATGATTTGGGGATGATGGATCTGCTGCCATGAGTACTTATTTATTTCGAAACAATGTCCAACACCAACTGATCAGCAGATCAGTTGGTTGGTCTCTTTTCATAAAAACATGAACCGGCCAGACGGCCCGGGTTCGAGTCCCACAAAGCACCATTTTTTCCTTTCTTTTAAAAAAAGGGTGTAAAACATATTCAGGCATAATTATATAATCAATTCTAACCAAGTTTATTCGTTCTCAGGGTCCAGACCAACTGGTCTGGGCTTGTGATTTAGAACACCCGACCCGGGTTTGACGCGGGTTCGATTCTTGGTATCAACAAGCATTTTTTTATTTAAACTTATATATATATATTCTCTTATATATTTTTAAAATTCGTTTTAAATACTAAAACTACTTTATAAATTCTACAAAAATTATTTTATGTCATTCTAGTAGTGGAGTTTAACATACAATTTTTAGTTTTCAAAAATTTATTTATTTAATATATATAATAAATAATTCAAGTTTATTCTATTTTATTTATAAAATTCTATAAAAATATCAAAACAATCTTATAAATGTCCACAAAAATTATTCTGAGTTTTTATAACAATAAACTTTTCTGAAATGATTTTTATTTCTGAAAAATCATTTATTTAATACTTTTAATCAATTGTTGTTAGTTTTAATCATAAATAAATCATAATAAATTCATTTTTCAATATTTTTGCACCAAAATTTTATATAAATTATTTCTGATTATTTGGAACAGAAATACAAATTTTAATTTAATAATTCTTTAAATTTAATATTTTTTAAATATTAAAGTTATATTTTGACAATTTGAAATAAATAGATTTAATATTCTATTTTTAAGAAAATAATTTTATAAAAATTATTTTCATACTTAAAACTTTATATTGTGACCATCTTTAATTTAAAATTTACAAAAAGACTTTTGTTTATTTATTTATCAAATTTCTCTTAATTAATAAACATTTTATTTATTAAATCAAACGAACACTTATCCCCAATTCGAAACCCTAGAATATATTTGTAGACTAGAAAGGCTTAGACATATTTATTACCTTAATTATAGGGTAATACTTGGCATCATTGGACAACGCATATTCTATTTTCACGAGACATAACATTTTGCTAAGGTGAGTTTACATACCCCCTTTTCTCTTTTACATTTTTAGGGTGAAACATGTTTAAACATTTTATACTATCATCTACTCATACTTACTTGTGAGTTAATTTCACTATCATTCTATCATTTGACTGTAACAAAAAGACACAGTACAATCATTAACAATGATCAAGCCGCCTGTTTAGATTATAGCGCTATAGGTCTGACAAACCCATCCCCCCGCATAAATTCAGGGATGATCGACAACAGTAACAACATTTAACTAACTTGCGAGTTAGTCATCAGTCGACACAAGGTTTGATTGTACAAAGACGCATTGTTACATGTCGGAATCATACTCTATCATCATACAACTGTGGTTGTTGTACAAACTATTGTTATCAATTATATTCAAAAACCTATGTAATTTCACCAACTTTTGTTGACCCAAAATATTTTCAAACTTAACATGTTTCAGGTTCTACTTGCTTGATGATTTGAGTTAATGCTTGAAGATGTGTGCATAGTATTATTTATTTTGATGTACGAATTCTTGTAGAACAATTGTATGTAATTTATTTAAATCATTTAATGAAATTTATTTTTCACCATGATCTACTGAACAATCATCAATACGTGACATCCCGATGTTTCCGCCATCGGTTGGGGTGTTACATCACTAATCTCTAATGCCTCGGGAAACAAAGGGGCTTCCTCCCCAACTAAATCTAACTCCTCATCATGGGTCTCAACTACCAAATCACCCCTATAGATGTAATCAAGACATCGGTCCACACGAGAGATAAAAGAATTTATGAAGTAAACAGAGTCAGTGGGACCGTTTAAATCGTCTTGACTACCAGGGTATCTCATGGATTTGACGATCTCGAAGGTGACCGTCTCATCTCCTACGCGTAGAGTGATCTTCCTGTCAAAGACATCAATGAGTGCCTTGGCGGTATGCAGAAACGGATGGCCTAGAATTAGAGGTACTTTGTCGTCTACCTCCATGTCAAGAATAACGAAATCCACGGGGAAAACAAATTTATCAAATTTCACTAACAAGTTTTCCACAATGCCTCGTGGATATTTGACCGATCGGTTAGCAAGGGATAAAGTCATGCGCGTTGGGGTCAGGTCACCTAGGTCTAGTTTCTCATAAAGAGAATAAGGCATTAGGTTGATACTAGCACCTAAGTCTGCCAACGCGTGGTTTTGAGTGTCACTACCAAACATACACGGGATTGTAAAAATCCCGGGGTCTGTCAATTTCTCCGGTAGCTTGTTCAAAACCACCGCAGAACATCCCGTAGTCAATGGAATGTTTGAGACTTCCCCCCAGCCTATCTTCCATTTTCAGAAGATCTTTAAGGAATTTGGCATATTTAGGCATATGATGGAGGGGCTCAATGAACAGGAGATTGATTTTGAGCTGCTTAAACATATCTAGAAAATGTCCATACTCCTTAGCATATTTCTGGTTCCTAAGGCGGCCTGGGTATGGAAGACGAGAAGGATCAATCTCAGGGGTAGGCCTAATCGGTGTGGATGTCCTACCTACAACCTTCTCTATCTGAGGCTCACTATTTGGTGCGGTACTTGTTGGGACTAGCCTAGATTGCACCCTACTAGGAGCCTCCATCTCTATCTCCTCATCTACTTGCTCCTCTACCTCACTCTCTACCTGCTCACTAACTCTCTCTGCCCCTCTACCACTACGAGTGGTGATGGCTTTCAGTTGGGCGGCTGGGTTGGGTTGAGTACTACCCGAGAACTGGCCTAGGGGCCGCTCTTCCAACCGCCTAGCAATATCACCAACAGTACGCTGAAGATCCAAAAATGCAGAGTGGTGATTTTTCAACAAGGTTTCATGCTCTGCAAGAGTTTTCTGGGTGTGGGCATCTTTAGCTACTAACTGGGTTAAAAGCTCTTTTATTTCACCCAAACCACCCTCAATACCCGAATTTCCTCCCGAATACTGACCCTGCCCCTGGTTATGAGTGGAGTTTGAGGAGAAACCAGGGGGATTACCGGAAGACTTCCAGCCGAAGTTTGGATGATTCCTCCAACCTGGTTGTAAGAATTTCCATTAGAGTTAATTGACCCGCGGTTCTGATCGCCTACAAAATCCACCCGTTCCTCCTGATGAATCAAAGGGCACTCAGAAGTAGCATGCCCTCCCCTACACATCTCACACTTTTCAGATTTCAATTTCAACTCCTTCACTTCCTTAGTTAGAGCATCTAGAGCAGCAGCCACACTAGTGTCCAATGCGTCTTGCTGAACACCTCGAGCTGGTGAGGTGGTACTAGGTGCAGGAATGGAATTCCTGAGTAAAGTCCGCTGCTCATGGTATGTTTGGGCAAAACTTTCAAATAAGTCATTGCATTCGGCCGCAGTTTTCTTACCCATCATGTGGCCGCCTGCAGAAGTATCAAAGCGGTTCTTTGCCTCATAAGTTAGGCTATTGTAGAATTTCTCTACAAGGGCCCAGTCAGTCAGACCATGTTGGGAGCACCTGCTAAGCAGGTTTTGAAAACGCTCCCATATAAGATAATAAGGCTCATCAGGTTCCATCCGGATATCGAACCCACGAGACTCTAATGGAAGACGGTAACTAGACTCGAAAACTTATCTAAAACGGCAATAAAACTATTTATTATTTTAGAGGGGGGGGGGGTTTACTAAAAACTAAATTCAAGAAAAATAAAGATTAACTAAAATAAACTAAACTGAACTTAAAACGTGAACCGAGCTGAACCAAATTCAATTAATGGTGGAAATACTACCTAGGTTAGAATCCTACTCATGACTTATGAACTTCTATGGTTATGGAAGTAGCTATGGAACTGGGATCTTCAAATACTAAACTTACAGGATAAACTAGAGGACCCTCGACCCTTCTCAAGGAGAAACCTAAGGTTACCTATAAGCCGTTAAACTACCGATTGAGAGGTTACCCTTACAGGCTTACCTACTCTGATGATAAAGTACCCGCTAGACAGTCTACCTTACAGCGCGAAAGCCTCACTACACTAAGAGTGCAAGGGTGTAAGTCCCGAATGCTAGATCTTGTGATATGCAATAGATTGTTATCACTTATAAACACCTATTTGTTAGGTGTTTTAAGTGATTAATCCAGAAAGACAAAGATACTAGATGAACATGAATAAAACCGACACACACAATGAATAACATGATGATTCCATTACTGATTTGATGATGAATAACCTTGGAATACACTGACTAATACGCACCTATTCACGTGTGCTACAAAGATTATCCCAAAACCCTAACCCTAGAGCTGTGCACACACTTAGTTTATATAGGAAAGGCTCCTGGGCCTGCGCACTTAACATAAGTGCGCAGGGCCCGTTCACAAGTGCGCAGCAGCCTAGGGTTTGTGTCCAAAACATTGTGTTAATTACATACTAAGTCCTTCAACTATCAAACTATACAATAACTATCAAAAGTCTATAATCTGGTAACTGTGGTCTCAATATAACCCAACAATACTCCCCCTAGACCACAGCTACCAGTTCTTCAATCTTCAATCAATCTCAACCTCGCTTTGCTCCCCCTCAACCTGTTCTAGGGGGTCTTGAATGTACAGTGCGACTGGATCTTCTTCAACTGCTGAAGGAGCTTGAGTTGATTCTGTTGCAGGTCTGTCTGGATCTGCTACTGATGCAGGATCTTCTGTCTGTACCTCTGAAGTAGTGTCGACTTCAGGTTGAGTAACATCTGCATCAGCAGCAGCAGTAGCTTAAGCATCTTTCTCTCTATCTTCCTTTTCTTTATCTGCTGCATTGATCCTGTCAACTATCTCAAGTAGTTCCCGCTTTAGCTTCATTGCCCGATCAACCGCCCTTCTAAATAATACCGCTTCTTCAAACAACGCATTCCCGGCTCCCACATTAATCTGATTTGCAAACAGCATGTTTAGATCTGACAGATTAAGTGCAAACACATCTACTGGATCCAAAATCCTCAAAGCCTCCGGATCGTCCTGCAATTTAATGACTGCTTCACCAGTGTTGCTGTCGTAAAACCACTTCTTAAAGTCCCTCAGCATCACTGGAAGCTCAGATCGAATAGGAACTCGTGTGACGACCTGAGGAGGGTCAATCACATAAGTTATCATCCCACGTCCTGTTGCTGGATCGATTCTTTTCTTGGAGATCTTCCTTCTTGGTTTCTGCAGCTTGAAGATTTGAAAATCAGTGTCACATTCTTTCCTTATAAACCACTCGAGCATGGACCCCCTGGTGTCGAGGGTGCGGTTGATGAATGGGGCCCTGCTGAGCTCCCTGATATCCCATCGAGGGAGAGACTTCAGTTCTTTTTGACCCTTGAAGTACTGAATCACTCCCCCTCTTCTCTTCACGGCAAACAATCTTTTCTCTTCATCATACTTCCAGGAGATAATCTTCTCCTTGTGAGCTTCCCTAGTGTGATGGATGTTTTGATGCATGGCTGGAATGGTGATGGGCCTTCTAGGAAACCAAGTTGATCTTTCAGGATCCAACTTGTGCCCATCTGATGTCTCATAAACAACCTCTTCATTCATTCCCATTTCCACAAATCTCTCGGGCATCTCATCTTCACTGATCTCATCAACCTCACTTTCCTCAGCAGCTCTTTCTTTCTCTTTCTCTTCCTCCAAAAACTTCCCGAAATCAAAAACCTCATCAAATGTAGTGCTGGAGCACCAGTTTGCTGCTTCTTGAACTCTTGGAACATATCAAACATTTGCATCTGAACCTGATTCTGAAACTTGATCAGGTATCGTTGATCTTTGATGATTTTCTCCATGTTCCTGTTCTTGTGCTTGAGTTTCTTCACTTTCTTTCCCAGCTCTTGATTGTTGTGCACATCGCTTTTTAGGGTACAAATTTCCCTGGCAGCCGTCTTTCCAACCTCTTTCACTAACTTCTCATACAGTTCCTGATGCACCGGTTTGCGACGTGGTGCAGCAGGAGCTGAGGAGGATGGTTCAGCTGATCGTTGGGCTGGTGCTTTGGTGGCTGGAGCAGCAGCAGTGGAAGGCCCTGGTTGATTTGGTTATTCTGCCCCAAAGATGGATTCCAAAATCACTTGTTCCTCGATATCGTCTTGAGTCACTACACGAGAAATCTCTGACTGAGGAAGCTGTTCTATCCTTTTCTTTCTTGCTGCCCTCTCGAACTCAGCAACTTCTTGTAAGACTGCAACAGTCTCAAGCTGTTCGGGTGTCAATGTTTCTCTTCCTTCTTGTAGTAAACCAGTTGGCCTGTGCCTTTTAGCGGGCTTAGATGGAGCTAGTTCAGTAGCCACTCTTTTCCCCCTGGCCTTCTCTAGAGCAATTTCTTCAGCAGTTGGCTGGGCTGAAGAAGCTCTGATACCAGGGTTTAGATGGTCCAGGTGCAGAAGCAGCTGTGGATTGTTGTCGAGTTTCAGTAGCATCTAACCTTCTCTTCTTGATCTTGTTGTACAGCTCCATGACTAATGGATATTGCTGGGCCGCATACATATTCTCCAGCATTGGTTCCCAGTCAGGCGTATTGCATTCAGTAAAGAATCGTGCACCTCTGGTGAAATTGTATTGATCACCGAGGGGCAGATTCTCGTGTTGTGCGTTGATCATCATCTGCACGAACCTTGGGTACATAACCCATTTGCCTGACCCAGCTTCTGAATTCTTTACCATGTAATCAAAGATCATGCCTGACAAGTTGAACGCTTCGTTCTTGCAAATCTTTATCATTGCGGTCGACCATTCAGCACTGAGCGCGTTGTAGCCTCCTTTTCTATGACATAGAGACATAATAAATACATGACTGATTAGTCTCCAGTCTCTTGTTAGCTGGCTTTTCTTGATGTCGCCTCTCTTGTCGAAATCACCCTTGTAGCCGAAATTCTTGAACTGTTGGTGAATATCTGCTTTAGGCATGAATCTGACAGTTCCTGGCTGATCTTGCAGTCTCAGCACATTTCGAACGGTGTCTTCAGTGATGACTACAACCTTGTTTCGGACTGTAGCGTTGATTCGCCTGACTCTTCCAGCAGTTTCAACTCGAGCTGACCTCCAGAAGTCTTCAATGTGAGAACAGTAGACTGGTACAACGTGCTGCACAGCATATCCGACTTTGCTGCGTCTGATCCAAGTCCCTACGTCTTTAAACTTGACATCATCAGTTTCAAGATTCATCGGCTGATTGTGCATGCCTCTCAGATCCCAGTCGAGTGCCATCTGTTTAAACCAAGAGCACGAAAAGCCAATTAGATCTCCAATGACTGACCTTAGACTTAAACTTAGACGGACAACGTACTTAGACTTAGATTTTATTATTATTTTTTTTAAGTTTGTAATTTTAACAGTCATAGGATTAAGGATTGATGGATGGGTTTCATCAGTGTCCATGATACGTTTGATTTTTAGTTTTAAGATAATTAACGTCCGGGTTTAAGTACGCAGTCCGTTCAAGTGTCTCAAGGGTCAAGATGAATGTCACATTTGTTTAAAGTTCAAGTGCGCAGGTTTCCAAGTGCGCAGTCCAAGTCACAGTCAAATGATTCAAGTACTCAGTCAAGTGCGCACATACTTGACTGAGCACTTAGGTTAGTGCGCAGAAAATGGTCGGGTAAGAACTCAAGTGCGCAGATCGGTCATGATTTGGGCATGGTAACCCCTTGGCAACACAGTCAAGTCTGCGTACTAGATAAGTACACAGACACTTAAACCTTCGTTTAAGATTTTTAAGTTCACACTTATGTACGCAGGTCATTAGGGTTTCGGAAGATTTTGTATGATTATGAGACAAGTGCGCAGTCTCTATGAGACAAGTGCACACTGTCCATTATCAAGTACGCAATCTTCATAAGTTCAAAAACCCATTGAAACAACTAAATCCCCAACAGATGCATCTTAATCATGCTTTTAGACCCTGTAATCACAAATGAGAAACAATCAGTACATATAATCTACCTTATCAAAAGTGAAGATCAACAAAAAGGAGAAGACGGGAACGGATTAAGGATGATTATAGGTGATTAATGGGAATATTGGGGATAATGATGATGATGAACGATGATGATGATGAATGATGATAATGATCAGATGATTAGGGTTTGTAATAAGAGTTAAAGAAGATAAAACTTGTTAAAAAAATTGACTAAGTATATATACAGTCAACAGATGGGCCTGCGCACTTGAGTCAAGTGCGCAGGGCCCAATAAGTACGCATGGTTCATAGTTTTGGACCAATAAGAGTTTAAAAGCCCAAATCCATTTTAGTATGTGGGGTTTTACCAGATCTTACCTTCTGCATTCAAGATCATACTAACCATACCTGCCAGAACCCGTTTCAACTTCCCGTTGGATAGCTGCAGCCTAAGTACAATTGTCGGTATGCTTGTCCACTTAAATCCATGCCTTTTCTCTTTCAACATGTGTTTGGTGATGCTGTTTATCATGTTTTTTTGGTAATATTGACGAAAATTTTATGGACCCCACAGTGTGCTAGGTATTGGCCTACCGATCCTAAAGGTTTATTGAAATATAATGATGAGAGCTTCAGGTCTATGTTACCATAAGCAGAGAAGATGATCATTATCTTGATCAGATGATGAGAGCTTCAGGTCTATGTTACCATAAGCAGAGAAGATGATCATCTGATCATTTGGTGAGCTATCTAGATATGTTTGCACGTCACTAACATTGCGTGTCTTTTGCTGCTCAGTTTCAAAAAATTTCTTTTTCTTAGCCCCGCATTGGTAGCTTGCACTCTTAGGTGTCTTTTGAT
Organism: Ambrosia trifida; assembly: GCA_028751855.1. Taxonomy (NCBI): domain Eukaryota; kingdom Viridiplantae; phylum Streptophyta; class Magnoliopsida; order Asterales; family Asteraceae; genus Ambrosia; species Ambrosia trifida. The sequence goes on from CM054125.1 coordinate 64,502,297, forward strand.
TTACCTATGCACAAAAATTTATGTGTCTTTTAATTTCTCAACCTGTGTATGACCGGACTCAGCTTGTGCAGAGCTATAGCACAGTGGGAATCCAGCTTTCCGTGTAGATCTTCATTGTTAATCACCTATTAGCAGTTTACTTGATTCCAGGCTGAATCTACCGACACATCGTTGCTTGAGGCCACAACATCCTCTGGGTCCTATTCACATGCTGACGAGATATGATTAGTTCCTATCATTTCCTGATTTAAGTTTGCATTAGGAATGGACAGGTTTTACTTTCTCCCCCAAAAATCTTGTTTTAAGTAAAAAGAAGATTTTTCTATAAATTATGCACAAGTAAAGTTTTTTTTTTTATTCAAAATTTATCATCTCAAGCCATGTAACCAACTGATGAAACCGGGTTTTGTCAAAAGCTTTTGTAAAGATATCTGCCTTTTGATCAGCAGTATCTATTGGCAACACTTGTATATATCCTTTGTCATGAGCATCGCGAATTGAGTGAATCCGAATTTCAATGTGTTTGGTTTTAGAATGATCAATTGGATTCTTCACAATGTCACGACAGGCATCATTATCAATAAAAATAGGTGTATGCATGACGTTCAAACCGTAGTCCAAAAGCTGATTTTGGATCCATAACACCTGACAACAACAACTGGATGCAGCTGTGTATTCAGCTTGAGCAGTGGAGATGGACACTGTAGTCTGCTTCTTGCTCTGCCAAGACACTAGCCTGTTACCCAGAAATTGACAACCACCAGAGACCGATTTTCTGTCAATCCTACAACCTGCATGATCACTATCAGAGTAAGCAATTAGATCACAATTATCACTCTTAGGATACCATAAACCAAGTTTTGGTGTTCCTTTGAGGTAGCGGAAGACTCTTTTCACTGCAGTTTCATGCGATTGCTTGGGATTGGACTGAAAACGCGCGCAGCATCCAACTGCCCACATGATATCTGGTCTGCTAGCTGTTAGATACATCAGTGAGCCAATCATTGATCGATAAGTGTGAGGATTCACTGAAAGGCCCTGAAGATCTGGCACAAGTGTTGTTTGGGCCGCAAAAGGAGTATTGGACGGCTTGCAGTCGGTCATGTTGTATTTTGCCAGAATGTCTCTTGTATACTTGGCTTGGTGGATGAGAATTCCGTCTTCTTTCTGCTGCACTTCCAAGCCTAAGAAAAACGATAATTCGCCCATCATGCTCATTTCAAATTGAGACTTCATGATGCTTTCAAATTCCCTGCATAAGTTTTCATCAGTGGAGCCAAAGATAATATCGTCAACATAAATTTGAACAAGGATAGAATGTTTGTTGACTTCTTTGGTGAACAGAGTCATGTCAATCTTCCCTCTGGTGTACCCATTCTGCAGCAAGTATGAAGATAAGGTCTCATAACAAGCTCGAGGAGCTTGATGAAGTCCATAAAGAGCCTTATCCAGTTTGTAGTACTTGTTGGGATGATGAGGGTCTTCAAAACCCGGGGGTTGACAAACGTAGACTTCTTCTTTGATCTTCCCGTACAGGAATGCACTCTTCACATCCGTTTGAAAGACTTTGAAGTTCTTGTATGAGGCGTATGCCAGAAAGATACGGATGGCTTCAAGTCGAGCAACTGGAGCGAACACTTCCTCATAATCGATACCTTCCTGCTGACGAAAGCCCTGAACTACCAGACGAGCCTTGTTCTTAATCACCACACCTCTTTCATCCATTTTGTTGCGAAACACCCATCTTGTTCCGATAGGATACTTCCCTTCAGGTAGATCCACAAGTTCCCAAACCTTGAGCTTTCTAAACTGATACAGCTCATCCTGCATGGCTTTAACCCAACTTGCATCTCTGACAGCATCTTCAATGCTGAAAGGTACCGTCTGAGATAAGAAGGCTGAAAGTGCAATATTAAGTTTATCTGCCTGATTCCTAGTAAGAACACCCTTAGAGATTGGTCCAATGATGTTCTCCACAGGATGATTCTTAGAAGACTTAAATCCCATGTTTGGTTCTTCGTGAATTTGGGAAGGCAGATTAGAAAGGTGATCTACAGGAATTGATGAACTGGATGGATCATTTGCAGACTGTTGTGCTGAAGATGTTTCTTCTGAAGCTGGAGTACTTTCAGGAGATGGAGTAGTTTCAACAGTTGCATCACCATTTGTGGACTGAAGAGGAACAATTGGATCAGCTACGAGTGGAGAAAATCGGGTGGTGAAAGGTGCAGCATCGTCTTCGGAAGAGTAAAGAGTATCTTCAAGAGGAGAAGGATCGGCTGCTTGATTTTCAGATGATTGTTCTCCAATGATGCTGAAATTGTTGAAAACAACATCCACGTCAAAGAACCAGTCAGGACCGGCTCCTGTGTTGGTAGAGTTGGATTCCTGCCAATCAACATAGAAAGACTCGAGAACCATTTTGGTTCGTTTGTTGTACACTCTATAAGCCTTTTGACTTGAAGAGTATCCAATAAAGAAGCACTCATCTCCAACTGCATCAAACTTCATTATGTTCTCGTAGTTGTTAAGCAGCGTACATGAGCATCCAAAAGGCCTGAAGTAGTCGATCAGAGGTTTTCTTTTAAAAAGGAGTTCATAACCTGTTTTCCCGCGCGTCTTTACAATTAAGACTCTGTTAAGAACATAACAGGCGGTATTCACAGCTTCAGCCCATAAGATGATCGGCAATTTGGAGTTGATTAGCATGGTTCTGGCCGCTTCAATAAGTGTACGATTCTTCCTTTCAGCAACGCCATTCTGTTGAGGAGTTCTTGTAGCACTGTACTGAAGATGAATCCCTTTGTTGTTGCAGAAAGTCACGAAACTTTGATTTTTGAATTCAGTTCCGTGATCGCTTCTGATTGATCTAACTTTTGTCTTTATTATGTTCTCAATGAGAGGAATAAATAGCATCAAAATCTCAGCAGCTTCACTTTTGTATTCTAAGAAGTATACCCATGTAAAGCGAGAAAAATCATCTGTTATCACCAAACAATAAGACTTTTTTAGCTAGACTTTTAACACTAATGGGACCAAAAAGCTCCATATGCAATAATTGAAGAGGCGAGTCTATAGAGTTCACTGTCTTGGACTTGTGTGATTTCTTGTGTTGTTTTCCTTTGGCACATGCTAAACATCTTTCAGAAAAAGGGAATTCCTTGGAAGGAAGACCTCTGACAAGATTTAATTTTGAAAGTTTGTTAATGTTTTTAAAGTTAACATGTCCTAATCGCCTGTGCCATAACAGTGACTCTGACTCGGATGCTTTAGAAAGTAAGCATGTCATTTGACATTCAGACTTTGCATCTCTCATGTTTATCACATAAGTGTTATTCTGTCTAGGAGCTTTAAGCATAATCATATTGGTAGGAGGTATGAATCCTGGCTTTAGAAAGATGCACTCCATGTCATTAAATAACACTGAGATTCCTTTGTCACAAACTTGTGATACACTCAGCAGATTGTAGCACAATTCTGGAACATAGTTCACATCTTCTAAAGTCAGTGCATCAGAAATCACGTCTCCTATCCCAACTATCTTTCCGCCCTTCTCGTTGCCGGCGAAAGCAACAAACTCTCCATCAATGAACCGATAGTTTTTGAGGAGTTCTTTTAGCCCTGTCATGTGCCTTAACGCCCCGCTATCAACATGCCATAGATATCTCATCAGGGCAATCAACCATTTCTGTAGTTTATTCTGAAAAACACATAAAACAAGAGAAATATACAGATGAATATACGAGACACTATGTACAATCACGACTCAGACCATATTTTTTAAGTAACTTTTGGAATCCAGGTCTGTTTTAGTTTTAATCTGTCGTGATTTTCACCCAAAACTGACTCTTGTCTTTTCCAAGTTTTTGTGACCTTCACAAAACTTCTTATAGTTTCTTGAAGATTTTTAATTTGATCGGAAAAAGATTTTTGAGTCTTTGCATCACTTTGTGGTTTAGGTTTCAAATGACAATTTTTAACCACATGTCCCTCATTTCCACATCTAAAGCATTTAGAGTGTTTAGGCTTGATCTTTGAAGAAGATCTGGATGATGATGGTTGTGATGTTCTTCTCTTCTATTTGCTTGAGTTGGGGCTGTCTCTTGAACATGGTTCATCAATGTTGTTGTTGCTTGATTTCTCATTTGTGTTGCATTCTGGCTCGCTAATGTCACTTTCTGTATCACTCTGTGATTCTTCAGAAGTTGTGTTATCTGTTTCACTTTGTGATTCTTCGGAACATGACATATCTGTTGATGATGGAGTAAACTCTGGAATTTCTTCAGTAAGAAATTTCCCGAACCTGTTTCTTTTTAGTTCTGGTACAAACGGAGATGGTCTATATACATTTTCATTATCAGAGAATGCATCATTAAGATCAACACAAACTGGCATAACATTGTCAACACAAATATCTGAGCGTTTGATAGGATTCATCCTATCATCAGGGTCCACAACACCCTTTAAATCAAGTTTAGAAGTTAATGTAGTACAGTCATCCGGCCTAGATAAACTATTACAGTTATCCATCCTAGATAAACTATTACAATCATCCAGTTTAGTTAAGTTATTACATTCATCCGAATTCAAAATAGTTTTAGACTTGTCATGACTCCAGATGAACCAATTCACTGTAGAGTAATTGGCACCTGGGTGACCTAACCCCATCGTTTGTCCACCACAACTCTCATCATCGTCCACTTAATCCTGTTGGGTCATAACTGCACTACTTTTATTTATATTAGAGTTTGACTCAGATTTGACACATTCTTTTTCAAAAAGATCATTTTTTGGATGTGGTTTTGGAATGGGTATATATTCACTTTTGCTCAAAGGTAAAAATAGAGATTTTACAAGTCCCTTTTTATCCTTATACCCAATTCCATCTTTGACGAATGATTTCCTTGAACAATCAAGGATATCTGTATGAGCATGCTTGCTTACATTCCATTTGTCCACAACAATTTGGAGATGATTTGTTTTATTTCTAGATATTTCTAGTTTTTCTGTTAGATCATTTATTAAAAAATCTTTTCTGAGAACAAATTCTTTTAGAGTTTGCATTTCAGCTATTGTTGCATTTAACTTTCGCTGATATGCTAACTCATTTTCTTTCATTTCAGTGTTGATTTTTCGGATGTCATCCATTTCTCTTAAAATTCTCCTATTGTGGGACAAACAGTAAGCAACAGCTGTAACACACCTTGGTGAGCACAGCTTTGATTTTATTTCAAGCGGAATACTTACCAGATCTCTTTCTTCAACTTTCTTCTGCGCGCTCTGCGGTTGTTGATCAGCCTTGCTTGTGGAAGTCTTCTCAGTGTTAGGACAAAAAGGATTGGTGAAACCACTTTTGCAAACCTTAGTCTAATTCACTTTCTGTCAAAATACTCTAAGTATGGAACTGCTGAAGACAAGGAATCAAACTGCTGAAGAAGAGATTAAGAAGTACTGAAGAAGAAGAAGTCATCAGAAGTTCTGAAGTTCAAACCAGACACTTCAACTGAAGAACTGCTGAAGACAAACTACTCATCAGTAGTTTGTCATTCATCAGTACTTAAAGAAGATCTTTTCCACCGCCCTTGTATATCAGTAGTTTAATACTTTAGTATTTATTTTTACTTTATGTACACGTTCCAATACTGCAACTTGTTGCAACTTGTTTCTGAACTTGCTTTTTGGCAAGGTTCATGTATTTGTAAAGTCTATAAATAGAAGGATTCATCCTTCTGTTTTAGACATTGATTTTAATACAAGAAATCCTTCAACACTTATTATTGTTATTTCCATTTCGTGTTTACTGAGAATCTCTCAAAGTATTTCATTCTCATTCAATACTTAGATTCTCAATAAACACTTCTCATTTATTAGTTCTTGATTCCAGGGGGAGTATTAACTCCTGTTGACAAAGTGTAGCTATAAACTTATAAACATTCCGCTTTGCTAACACTCACCAAGAACTTGCTAAACACTTAAGTGTCAAATAGCAAGTTCAAATATAAGAGCAGCTTGATAACTGATCTAACAATTGGTATCAGAGCACTGGTTTATCTGATCACATATCAATCTAACAAATTGAGAATCAGACACAGGCTCTTGTTGATATTCAATAAAGGATTATAAGCTCACTTTTTTTTCAACATCCATCACTTTAAGAGATATTTGACAAATCAATACTCTTTAAAATGGATCCTCATAATACTGGTTCTGCCACTAAACCTGCCATGCTTGTAAGAAATGAATACAACATATGGCAAAAGAGAATGGCACATACCTTGTCACAAACCAACACAGGTTGTTGGAGATCTGTGATATATGGTCCTCATAAACCAGTAAACATAAATCTTGAAACTAAGGAAGAGATTCCAAAAGAACCAAAAGACTATACTGATGATGATTTCCTAAAACTTGAGCTTGATGCAAAAGCTTTTTCTATGTTGGCAATGGCACTCCCAAATGAAATCTATTCTGGCCTATTACATTGTGATAGTGCCAAAGAGCTTTGGGACTGCCTAAAAGAACAGTTTGGAGGAACTGAAGAGGTGATTGCCAACACCAGAGAAATCTTGGCTCAACAGTATGAAACTTTTGCTCACATTAATGGGGAAACTTTAACTCAGCAATTTGAAAGATTTTCCTCATTAATATCTGAGCTAAAACTAAATGGTCAGACCTATACAACTGTATCTATGCTTCATAGATTTTTAAGGTCTTTACCTGACAAATGGGAAACATACTCAATAGTCTTAAGATCTTCACCAGATTTTAGCTCCCTCACTCTTACAAAACTTCATGGGAGATTACTTACTTTTGAAAGAGAAATTGATCAAAAGAAAAAGTTACAAAACTCTGGTAAAACTGCTGATGACTATCTACCTGGTAGTATAACACTATTGGGACAAGACTCACCAACTTGTTCAAATAGTTTTGGATCTTTTGACCACATTGACATAACTGCTGGGATCTCATCTGAAAGATCATTCCCAGGTTATGACAATAATGACTTTGGTCAAACTGCTGATAACATGTGTTTTATCATGGATGACTTAAATAGTTTCAGCAGTGATGACCTTGAAGAAATGGATATTTTGCACCAACTGGCCATGTTAAGTTTAAAAACAAATAAATTTTACAAAAGGTCAGGAAGGAAGTTTCCAGGACTTAACAGTTCTACAAAAATTGGTTTTGACAAATCTAAACTTAGATGTCATAAGTGTCAAAAGTTGGGACACTTTGCTAGAGAATGTAGAAGCTCTGGCTTTAACCAATCTCAGTCTGGAAACAATTTTAACCCCAATTATAACAGGAATAATGGAACTCAAGGGAGTGCACATTTTGTACAGGCACAAGCTCCACAACACCAATATGTGCCACAAGTACAATATGTACAGATGCCTGCTCAACAGATGCAGAGCCAACAATCAATCCCTCCCTTTCCAGCTGCTCAACAACCTCCACAGCAACAACAACCCTCTCAACAAAGTTTATTTACCTCAAGGTATGTTGACTGGAGCAGTCTTCCTTTTGACACCACAGAGTGCAATCCTGATGCAGACAACAAAATGTTTGACATCAACTGGGGAGAGCCTGACAATGGCAGAAAGAACTTTGCCTTAATGGCATTTGAGGGATGCTCCTCAAAATCTGCCTTGTCTCAGGTATCAAAAGAATCTTTGACAAAATGTGCACTTACAAGGAAAAGCTAATGATTCTGAGAGAAAACTCACTCAGATAAAATGTGATTTAGAAAGAAAACTTTCTGCAAAAACAAAAGAAGTTTCTAAATTGACTAACTCAGCTATTGAAACCCAAGCACAAATCAAAATAATGATTAATGACCTAGGAAATGTCAGACAAGAGCTTGCTGATACCAAGGTCACATGTGAAAAATGGGTGGAATCTTGTAAGGGGTACCAACTATTGCTAAACAAACAAAGTGCTTCAAATGTTAGGTTTGGCATAGGGTACAATCACACTGAAACACCAACAGATTTCTCTCCCAAAACTACTGAAGATGGGAGAAAAATTGTTTCAGGTGAAACTTCTGAAGAGGAAGAATGCACATCTTTCCATGAAAACTTTCTAAAATCACACAAAGAAAGTTCTTCAGAAGTATTGATTAAATCTGACTTTAAGTCATCAGCAGTTTCAACTACATCAGGAGTTGAGAACCTGAAAACTACTGATGACCTAAAACCAATCAAAACTGTTAGAGATTTGTCTTTGAAAGAAAAGACAAAAGAATGTGAAATTTGTGGTCTGTTCAACCACAAAACGGAATTTTGCAGATATAGAAAGGGCATTCAGTTTAATAAGAAAAATCAACAACTGGTTGTGGGGGAACAAATCAAAAATGATAATGCAAAAACCTTTTCTCCCAAGAAACAACAACCAGCAAAAACCCTTTCTCAGAAAAAGACAAAATCTCAACAAAAGTCTTTTTCTCAAAATTCTCTTTCAGTAGTTAGACCTAAATCATCAGCAGTTTCACAAACTGCTGAGATTAAAGATCTTATGAACATGGTACAACTACTGATGACCAAAGTTGATGGTGGTCCTCAAAAGGATACCACCATTGTGCTTAATGCAAAATCCATTGCCAAAAAGACATGGATTTCTAAACTTGGTCAAGAACAAACTGTAAATGTTCTCAAGAGCAAACCCAAAGCCAAACTGGCTTGGGTTCCTAAATCTAACTAATTTGCTATATGGTGCAGAGAGTTTCCAGAGGCTTGAATAGCATTTGGTATGTAGACAGTGGAGGCTCAATGCACATGACAGGATGCAGATACCTGATAAACAATTTTATCAGTCAAAGAGATGGATCTGTGTCCTTTGGGAACAATGCTAAGGGATATGTGCTAGGACATGGCAATGTCTCCTCTGGCAAAATACAGTTTGACAAGGTCAATCTGGTTGAAAACCTTGAGTACAACTTGCTTAGTGTGTCACAAATGTGTGATAAAGGATATTCTTCCTTTTTCACAAAGACAGCATGCAAGATCATATCACCAGAAGGCCAGAAGTTGATAGAGAAGATCATTGAAGATCATACTTTGTTAATTGCCAAAAGATGTGGCAATGTCTATGCAGTGGACATTGAAAAAGACAAAGTACTGAACAACACTGCCTGTTTCTTCTCAAGGGCATCAACTTCAGAAACTGATCTCTGGCACAGGAGACTTGGCCATGTGAACTTTAAAACCATAAATAAAGTCACAAAAATGGGCTTGGTCAGAGGTCTACCCTTAAAAGTATACCAGTGTCAAGAACACTGTGTATCCTATTTAAAGGGTAAACAGCATAAGTCCTCCTATAAGTCTATTGAAGAATAAAAAACAACTGCATGTCTTCAACTACTCCATATGGACTTATTTGGGCCTGTAAAGATCATGAGCCTTGGTAAAAAGAAGTACTGCTTAGTCATCATTGATGACTACTCAAGATTTACATGGGTATTCTTCTTATTTTCCAAGGATGAGGCTGCTGAAATCCTCAAGTTCTTCATTCTACAAGTAGAGAAGCAATATTCTCTACCTGTCAAAACCATTAGAAGTGATAATGGGACAGAGTTCAGGAACAAAACTCTGAATGACTTCTGTTTGTCTAAAGGGATTATTAGACAATTCAGTGTTGCCAGAACTCCTGAACAAAATGGTGTGGTAGAAAGGAAGAACAAAACTTTAATAGAAGGAGCAAGAACAATATTAGCTGATTCTGGCCTACCTTTATACTTCTGGGCAGAAGCAGTTAACACATCATGTTATGTTCAAAATAGAGTTCTTGTTGTCAAGAGACATTCAAAGACTACCTATGAAGTTCTTCATGGCATGAAGCCCCTTATCTCCTTTTTCAGGGCTTTTGGATGTCAATGTTTCATCTTGAACATCAAGGAATCTATTTCAAAGTTTGCTACCAAAGTTGACTCAGGTTACTTTCTTGGTTATTCCTCAACTAGAAAAGCCTACAAGGTTTTTAACTCAAAGACCAGGATAGTAGAAGAAACACTGAATGTCAAGTTCAATGAGTCAAAACACACTCTCATTCCTGCACATCCTGCTGAACTCTTTGACCTTGACAACTTTCATTTTGAACCTGAAAAGACTGTCACTTCATCCAAACCTACTTATTATGGTGATCAAAGGTTTGATGATGAGGATCCAGCACCATGGACTCCTCAAACAGTCATTAAGTCAACTTCAAAACCATCAGAAGTTTCACAAACTTCTGATTCAACAAATACTGAAGGCCAAACTCAAACATCTGCTTCAGCACCTGCAACTACTGAAGAAACTGAAACTGCTGAACCAGATATAATAGACCTCAGTAGTTTGTTTGAAGAACATGAGCCACCAACACCTGTCAGTGGTTTACAACAACTGATCGAACACAAAGATCATCCACTTGATCAAATCATGGGTGATATTGCATCAGGTGTTCTTATAAGAAACCAGCTTTCCAACTTTTGTCTATTCTCAGCATTTATTTCACAGTTGGAACCAAAGAAGTACCAGGAAGCCCTCAAAGACAACAATTGGGTGTAGGCAATGCAAGATGAATTGCTTCAATTCAACAAGCAACAGGTATGGGAAATCTGTCCCTTACCACCAAACAAGCAACCAATTGGGACAAGATGGGTTTTTAGGAACAAACAAGATGAAGCTGGTATGATAATAAAGAACAAGGCTAGACTGGTAGTACAAGGTTACTCTCAAGAAGAAGGCATTGACTATGATGAAACCTTTGCTCCAGTTGCAAGGCTTGAGGCCATCAGGTTATTTCTGGCCTATGCCATTTCCAACAAAATAAAAGTTTATCAAATGGATGTCAAGAGTGCATTTTTGTATGGAAAGATAAAAGAGGAAGTGTATGTTTGTCAGCCACCTGGGTTTGAGGATCCTTCTCATCCTGAGTGGGTGTACAAACTAGACAAAGCTCTTTATGGGCTCAAACAGGCTCCAAGAGCCTGGTATGATACACTTTCAACCTTTTTACTCAAAAATAACTTCACAAGAGGTGCCATTGATAAAACACTTTTCATAAAACATGTTGGAAATCATATCTTACTTGTTCAAATATATGTTGATGATATCATTTTTGGTTCAACAAACACAAAATTGTGTGATGAATTTAAGAAACTCATGCAATCAAAATTTGAGATGAGTACAATGGGGGAACTGCAGTACTTTTTGGGACTGCAGATTAAACAACAAACAAATGGAACTTTTATACATCAATCAAAATATGTTAAAGAATTATTAAACAAATTTTCTTTACAAGACTGTAAATCATGTTCCACCCCCATGACACCAACCACACAAGTTGAACCAGATGATCAAGGAAAACAGGTTGATCAAACCATGTACAGATGTATGATAGGTTCTCTTTTATATCTAACTGCTTCTAGACCAGATATTATGTTTTCAACATGTGTCTGTGCTAGATATCAATCAGCTCCTAGGGAATCACACCTTATTGCAGTCAAAAGAATTTTCAGATATCTGAAAGGAACTCCCACACTTGGAATTTGGTATCCTGCTTCAAGCAATACCAAGTTATCAGCTTTTTCAGATAGTGACTATGCAGGGTGTAAAATGTCAAGAAAATCAACATCTGGTGGTTGTCAATTCTTGGGAAACTGTCTAGTGTCCTGGCAATCAAAGAAGCAAACATCTGTTGCAACTTCAACTGCTGAAGCTGAATACATTGCAGCTGCAAGTTGTACATCACAGATACAATGGTTCCAATATCAACTTCTTGATTATGGAATCAAAGAGACCAAGACACCATTGCTTGTAGACAGCAAATCGGCCATTAGCATCATTCAAAATCCTATTCAGTTTTCAAAAACTAAACACATTGAAATCACGTATCATTTCATAAGAGATTGCTATGAGAAAGGCAAGATTGAAGTGAAACATATAGCAACAGCTAATCAAATAGCTGACATTTTCACTAAACCCCTTGACACATCAACATTTCAGAAGTTAGTATCCATGCTAGGGATGCTAAATTTGTAAGTGTTTCTATTTATTTTTCTGCACATTTTTTGTTTTTCACTTACATCTGTTTTCATACATTTTGAAAAACTTCTGAAAAGAGAGAAACTACTGATGAACAAAACATCAGTATGGGAAAATTTCTGAAAAGTGATTAACTTCTGATAAAATAACCTTCAGAAGTTATGAATAAAAGTATTTATAAAATATTTCTCATCAGCTGTTAAAACTACTGAAGAGGAAATGGGAACTACCGATGAAGATAATCCTTCATCAGCAGTTTAGTCAAAAAGGGCAAATCTGACTTTTCCCATCATCAGGAGTTTGACCTAGTCGGTTTAAAACTTCTGATAAAGAGATTTTTAATCTAGGCGGTTTAAAAACTTCTAATAAAGAAGATCCAAGCGGTTAAAAACTTCTGATAAATATCTTTTTTCAACACTTATCCTTTCAAACACAAAAATTCCCTCCTTCTCTCTCAAGAAAGCCCTGAACCTGCAACACAAAATCACTGTTCGATTTATCAACACACACAAACCACATGGCTTTAGTTCTCAAACAGGGACACAATCTCAGAGCCTACTTAGAAAAACAAGAAGGCTGGTCCCAATACGATGAGATCATTGATCTCGTCGTCAAATCCCAATATTTCACCGCTCTCACCATAGACCCACCAATTCATCCTGAAACTCCAAATGAGTTCTGGGCTAATGCTGAGACAGTGATGGTGGATGATGAAGTTATCTCCCTCAACTCAACAGTTAAAGGGAGACAAATGGCCATTACACCGGCCATACTTGCAGTCAGACTGGGGTTGAATGATGTGAATGCCCCTGAGAAGTTTGTCAACTCTGCTATCCACCTAACCATGACTGAGTGTGGTTATCAAGGTACTCTCTCACAAGCTACAATCTTTAAAAAGTATTTTGAACCAAAATATAAGCTTTTGTTTCATTATATTATTATGTGCTTGAGTCCTAAAACTGGGTCTTATGACCAGATGCCCTCAACCTTTCAACCAATATTTCATTCCATTGTGAATGAAACAAATTTCAGGGCATCAAAACTTTTCTTTAATGAGTTGGTGTTACATCACAATAACACTAAGAAAAAGTTTTTGTTATATCCAAGGTTCATTATGCAGTGCATAATATCTGAACTGGGTAATGAGGTTCTTGTAGGTAAAATTGAAATTTTAAAACCCTTAACCTCACAAGCATACTCAAGGCACAACAAACAGGCTGCCTGGCCAGAAGATGACCAAGGGGAACAAGCACCAGTCCCCATGGAACCCTCATCTTCCAAACATACACCACCAAAGGCCAAGAAACCCAAGATAACAAAACAAAAACCCACCAAACCTAAAAGAAAAGCTGTTCAGGAGGTTGAGATGCCTGAACAGACTACTGTGCAGTCTGCACTTCTTAAAGATGTGACTGAAACATCCTCTCAGTCTCATCCATCTCAAACCCCACCAAGAGCACCAATAACTATCCTTTTCAAAAGAAAAAGACTTAGAAAAACTATTCCAATAGATTCCTCTTTTGAAACTGCTGAACCCACTGCCCAAACTACTGAACCAGCACCCCAAATTTCTGAACCAGACATAGAAATAGCCAAACTTCTCTCCGGGCTAAAAGAGAAAGTCCCATCAACACATGTCAGTCCCCATCAAACACATCAAACAGGGGACATAGACTCAGACAGTGACATGGATGTGGACACTCATAGCCCCAACCAAAGAGATGAGGATGAACCAGGGTCTCTAAGCCCAAACTTAGAAAGCTTTGGTACTTTTGAGGCTGCTACTACTCATTTACCACCCAGTGGTGGACCTGAGGACAGAAGTAAAACAGCTAAGACCTCAATTGTGGCAACTACTGATGAAGGCTTAATGCCTGAGGTAGGAAATCCTCTATACCAAGAACAAGAGGTACATGAGACAACTGAGTTGGGCTCAGCTCATGATGTAACTGATACAGTCCTCATTGAGGATGTAATCAGGGATTCAGATGATTCCATTAATTTGGATGATGTTTCAACACTCAAAACTACTAAATTGACGGCTGTAAGTGAAGGTCCTACACCTGGTGTCTCTAAGCTCAAGAAGCTAGTCACACCATCTCAGGTTAAAGCCCACTCAATCCATGATTCCCCTAGAGTGGCATCTCCTGTACAACAAGGAGATCAACCAAAAACACACCCCTCACTACAAATGCCTACCCAATTCCCTGGGCAACCTAGCATAGACCTGAACCAACTATGCAGCCCAGATGGTCCCTTGTATCACTTGATGAACACCCTCATCAAAAATCACATCCAAACATACACAGCTGACTTGGAGCTGTCCATGAAGAACCAATTTGGAGTGATACAGACGAAGATGAATGATCTGTCCAACAAGATTGATCACAACAGCAAACAGATTGCTCATCTTCAAGGTCACTTCTACCAAGCTTCAACTTCCAAAGGTGATAAAGCCAAAAAGGGGGAGAAAATCAAGGTACCTATGGATACACTTGAAGCCAGAAGAAAGGCAAGAGTGGCTATCCTAGCTAGAGATCAACAAGATCAGGTCAGAAAAGAGAAACTGGCACAACAGTTTGGTGTCTCTATTCAAGAAATAGAAGATGCTGAAAAGGCTGATGAAACCCAAGGGCATAATGAAGAAACCTCTGATGGCCAAAGCTCTGATGAAGAATCAGAAAGTACTGAAGACAATCCTTCAGTAGTTTACAAACCTTCAGAAGTTGTCAACCCATCAATTGTTAACACTTCCAAGACTCAAACTGTAACACCTCGAAGTGTTACGAGTCTCTTTAACGGGTCGGGTCGGACCTAACCACCCGATTATCCAATTAAATATTCAAGTTCGAATCTCGCGACAAACCGTTTCAACCGATTATATAGATAATAATTATTAAGATTTTATTATCTCGGTTAAACGCTCCTTATCTGCTAATAACCCGTTGTCAAACGTCTTTTGTTCGGTTGTTATATCCGTTACCAAACATCACGAGTTCCAGTCATTATCCCCGTGCCAAACACCCTCTATTTTGTCTTTACCTATAAAACCCCTCTCTTCCTCTCATCTCTCGCTACACTCTCTCTCTGTATACATTTTACACACACCAAGTGTGTATTATAAACCTCTGGTCAGAAGTCTTAGCCGGACAACCATCTCCACCGCCGGCCGCCGCCGCCGCCATCGTCGACCTCTTCTTCTCCGGTAAGCATCCCTCTCCCTTCTCCTCTGATGCGACTAATCAGACACCAAACCTCTTTCATTATCCTTTTCTTATGTTCAACCGGTAACCTTCCTTCTCCATATCCTCCGTTCTTATTATTGAAACCCGATAATCATCAACCAAAGCCTCTCCTCGTTAATAATGATAATAGGACAGTCACCGGTTTCGGGTGACTGTCGTGCGCTTGTTATAACCTTCGATGAACCCATCATTTAACCCATCGAGTTCCGCAGCATTAACCACCACCATCACTTCGTTCTTGTTATGAATCAGCCGAATCCCACCTTGTTCCTCTATGAATTCCGATAACCGGTTGTCTGTAATGGTTGTTATTGTCATCGGGTTTTAACCAAGCATTCTGTTTAGAATTATACCCGAGAACCACCCTCTGTTCTAAATAATCGGATGGTCACAAGGTCCGGTCAACCCCGGTGTTTCCGGCGAGTGTCCGGTCATAACCCCGACCCATCAGATTATCCACCATAAACATATCTAATTAGCTTTATGTTATGGTTTAGTTATTGATGGTTACCCTTTTATTGTTGGGTATAATCCCTCGATTATTAACAAATCTTTATGATTATTGTTATAGGATATCAAATTCGGAAGACGAGTCCGATACCCGGTTCTATACAAATTCCGGTCAACTTCCAGTCATGTTCCGATAATTATCCGGTGAGGTCCGGTTACTTATTTGGTAATATATATACACTCTATTGGTTTATTGGTTACAATCTCATAATCACTTACTAATGTATTAATTACGATTGTTAGAAGGCACCGATAATCAAGTTGGAGGATACAAGTCGTTACCGAGTCGACGCAGTGACTCGGTCAACACCCGGAATAGAACCCGATCCAATAGCTAAGACGAGGAATATTATTAGAATTATACGAATATATATATAATACGAATAACGTACGGACTTGATAATAATAATAAGAGAATAATAAACATATATAAAATATATATGTTTATATATATTAGATTCGATATATAAAACGATATACTAGACTCGGGTAAGTTCGTGTCTAGAGTTCTTTAGGTTCACGTGCCAAGCTGTAAAGGCCAACTTTATTTCTTTTTGCCTAGAATGCCCAAATCCCGAGTTTAGGACTATCTAATATATACTGAATTCTATATATATAAATTATATATATGATATATATCCTAAGTATTACAATCTAAGAAGTCCCACGCGTAACACGTATCCATATATATATGAAATATAATTGTAATAAGAAGATTAGCTGAAGATATAACGCAAACCTGTGAGTATCGTGAACTCCCCACTTTTACTGTTTTATTAAGTGTTTTCGGGGAAATACATGTCATTTATAAGAAAACATAATAATGCTTTACATAAAAGAATGAGTATTAATAAAAGTTATATAAAGGGGGTAATAGAAACGACAAGGACAGTACTGGACGGTATCGCCATTTCCTTTCTTGTCCAACTAGAGGACAAGAACCAGTTTTACCCGAGTAGAGGGTAGAAATAATTATATTTATCACAAGCAGAGTGATACCATAGATAGGAATGGCAACCAATAGAATATAATCGGAATAATAGACATATAATCGAATATATATAATAGAATATATTTTCCCCTCCAGAAATAGAATTGTAAAGCATATTTATAAAAGATTGTTATAAAATAATTATAAATAAACGAACTGGCCATTCACTTTATAAAATACACGACCTCACCAACTTTATGTTGACAGAAACTATTTTTGACATGTGTTCAGGTAACCCAACAGATATGATGACGTGGATCCTGGAAGACTAAAGACTGTTATTACCCTGGATTCCGCTGTGTAGCTCCGATAACCCGACCCGACGACCCGGCCACGTCAGCCAGGGTCGTTACAGTTGGTATCAGAGCGGCGCTTAATAACAGTTTTGAAGTCTTTAGTAATCCGGGATCTACCAGAATATTTTCTAAAAAAAAATGTTGCTTAGAAAAATAATTAAGATATTAGAAATATTTAAGATGCCAGGATTAGTAAAGAAAATAATAGGCGAGTAAATTTTTGGGTACCTAAATGTCAAACCATTATAAAGTTGGTGAGAACCATAACAGTATACTAGAAATTAAAACGAATCCACCACAGGATATTACTAGAATAATTTTGTGAGGTAAATTGACAATTCTGTACACAATTGTGAATTTATATGCACATTAATTTCTGGGAAATCTTACAGGATATTAAGGCCATATGAAATAAGAAAGAATACAGAATAGAAATCATAACGCTAAAAGAAATCATAAAATAAATCCAGATATAAAACACGAAAATTATAGAAGTATATATATAAATAGATATAAAATTACAAAAGTATTCTCCGATAATTCAATCGACTTGTACGAGAGTTTTGAAATCGTATTTCATTCTCTAGAAAAACTCGTTGATTTATAATCATTCGTCGCATCTTCCAGAAATTTCAGTCTTAATAATTATTCAGATCGTTAACCTCACGGTTATTCCAATAATTATAAACAGAACACGAATATTACGCTCCAACTTAAACATTCCTATGCTCGAGTTTCCAGAAATATTATTTTTACACCGTAATTTCCGAAATTTTATAAAATCCGATATGCTAGAAACATATAAATATTGTGTTTGTAAAGGAATTTTCCTCAATTATTTAAATAAAGATCCAATATATTCCGCGATTATCTACATTGTTTTAAATCTTTTTAGTATGATTTTGAAAAATTTATTGAATTTATTCTTAGTTATTACCATTTTTATACTAGACCAGTATATCCGTTTTGAGTAAAAATATATAAATACCCCTCCGTTCAAAATTTTAAATAAACGATTTAGTTAATTTATAAAATTAAGAAAAACCTGTTAATATTATAACTTATTTTTTTAAGTATTGATATTCTCTAAAAAACCCCAGAATCTATCTCAGGTTTTATCCAAATTTATCCGTTTAATCCTAAAGTTTTAATCTCAATATTTTGAGAAATCTACGTTAGTTTTATCAATCCATAATAAGAACTATATTTATTAAAAATTTAAGAATTCCGACACTATGAAAATTTTTACAACGACCCTTTTCAGATAGTTATTATTTTCAAAAATAAATATTATTATGAAACTCGAATCAGTATTGTTATTAAAAATTATTCCCAAAAGTTTTTATACGAAAGAACCACTACTATATTATTTTTACCGAAACATATTTCATATCGCATTTAATGTTATTTTCATAGAGATTTATTAATCGAATCCGTATTCGTATATAAATATCAAGATCCTTTTCAGTATAATTTTATATATATATATATATATATATATATATATATATATATCTATGTTCGATTGTATAATTCCTTGATATTATTCCAATATAAATGATAAATATTAGATATATTCCGTTTTATAATCTAAACTCATATTAGTAATTATATAAAAATCTAATATATACGTCATCCTTGATCCTTTCCAGAAATAAATAATATTTGGACAAAAATATTATCCTCGAAATTCTGTAACCAAAATACTTTGGAATCCATCGAACGAAATCGAATTCTTATTCACTCGATTACACGAAAATATAACTACCATCTTAATCCTATGATTCGAACAAGTCAGGGATATTAAGAAGATTGGATTGTTATATTGGATATCTTCTGACACGAACAAATTCTTGAACGATTGACAGTCTATTTTGTTAGACTTAGATCAACAAGTTTTATCCCGAATAATATAATTTCAAATTCAAGAAAAAATAAAGAACAAAATAATAAAATAATAGGTGAAGAACACATACCTATTGTGATTAAAGATAAACAAATACCGGAATGTTAGGTGAGGTGAAATAGTAATTATGATCGCGACATAATTACGAATGTCACAGGCACAAGAACATTCGAGTAGGAATTTATCAAGATCACAATTTGTCTGTGTAATGAACATATTAAAAGAACATGAATAATAAAAAGAAATATATATTCGAATCATCAACATATTGTATGTGGAGAATACGACCACAAAACTGGCAATATAGTTGAAATTCCTTCGTGAATACGACTAAAAATATATTCGCAGAATAAAAACCATCGCTCGGTTAAATTCTATGAATCAAAGAAATCATTTTATTGATTTTGATTGCCAACCAAAGCTAGCTATATGTCCTCTGTGTAATCCCTGAGGCAAAGGATATCCGGACCCTTACAGAAGGTATATCCGGACATTTGCCACTAAGTCACAGGATTCTTTATGAGGATATATATTACTATGAACAAATCTTCACAGTCGTTTCTGTATAAAAACTCACGTGAGTTATAGTACAATCAAATTGGTAAAACGGTCAAGTGTTACCAAGTTGAAATTTACGAAGTCATGGAAGAATTGTTAAATTCTTAAAAATATAACAGATAGAAATTTATATGGATTCGGAAACTGGGAATAGTAGAATCCAACTAATTATCAAAAGAAATAATTATAATGAATATATCGAAATATACCAAGCGGAATCGCGTAGAGATTCGCAAGGTATAATCGAAGTGAAAACGAAAAATGAATAAGAATTATGCTCATTTTTCCAGTGAAACTCTCTGGCCAAAGAATGACGGAGTTCCTGTTCCGAATTAAAGGTTGTGAGAGATCATTTAAGAAATCACTGTTCTGGAAAGAACTATCTATATAAATATCTCGACGAAATAAGCCTTGCTTATAATAAGTTGGATTAAGAAGATATGATATATTGCCTATATATAAGTCTATCGGAATGTGTTTCCCGACACCAATAATATAGACTTTAATCGAATATATATATATATATATATATATATAAGAAAGAATTATTCCAAGCAAATGTATATTATAAAAATGACAGATTTATAGTGTCTACTATAAACGATTATCAGTATTCGCTTGGATATAAAAGAATACAAATCATGAAATAAAAAGAATTATAAATTAAAAAGACATCCGATATGTCTGAAAAATAGAAAAGCATCCGATATGCCAAGAAATATAATTATCAGAATAAGAATATAAACATTAAAAGAAATTATCAAATAAAAATATATGTTGTACGAAAACAACTAGACAATTATAAAGAATATTATATCGAGAGTGTCGACGAATCCCGAATTAGAATTAAGAACGAATTTTACAGAAATAGTTAATGCAATAAGTATAGTAATCACGAATGATAATCATGATTTTGAGAAATAATAATTGATGCATTGCCATAAGAATCTTAAGTCAAAGAATTGTAACAACGACTGTTACCAGTAAATTCCGAGACTATAAAGATAAAGTTACATATATTGACTGTAGAATTGTGAAAGACCTCATTCACGATAATACACTAAGAAAAGTCAAATAATATGTATTAGATACAATGCAGTTAATCATCAATGAAATAGTCAGTAAGATTATTATAGATGATTTAAGAGAAATCTCAATCATCAATGAATAAGTCTTTTCCGGTACCTTTAGAATCCAGATAAGATACGTCTAATGATTTAAGAAACCTCCTAAGTATGTCCACAAATAGAGATAACCTAGAGATCAACCATATTACATCGATATAGATGGAACTTAAAGGATAGAATTTATAAGAATTAATCTGATAGTTACCAAAGGTTATTCATACTCTTTAAGAATCGAAATTACAATGATGGTAAATTCTAAAGTTCGAATAAAAGAGGTAGTAGCTCGGATCCCGTTCAAATCGTGATAATGAAGGGACTTCCGTATCTATCTCCTAAGAACTATCTAGAATCCATCATTGTAAATGAATCCGAATATCAAACGATGAAAATATATTATCAATACGAGAACCTTTAATAGTCATATCGAAATAATACAGATAATCCATGTATCTGAAATAATATGACTATAGCAAGAAAGGTTAAAACGTAATTAGAAATATGATCAAGATGTAGTCGTACAGATTGACATTTCTAATATTGGATTGATACAAGATCGATTTCCTCGCAAACCATAAGAACCGATCATGTCTCGACAATAAGTATTTTGTTCTATTTATAACATCCTTGTAGACTAAGGGTGTAAAGGACAAGATCACTCAAATTTCGGGGACGAAATTTCCTAAGGGGGGGGGGGGGGAGATTGTAACACCTCGAGGTGTTACGAGTCTCTTTAACGGGTCGGGTCGGACCTGACCACCCGATTATCCAATTAAATATTCAAGTTCGAATCTCGCGACAAACCGTTTCAACCGATTATATAGATAATAATTATTAAGATTTTATTATCTCGGTTAAACGCTCCTTATCTGCTAATAACCCGTTGTCAAACGTCTTTTGTTCGGTTGTTATATCCGTTACCAAACATCACGAGTTCCAGTCATTATCCCCATGCCAAACACCCTCTATTTTGTCTTTACCTATAAAACCCCTCTCTTCCTCTCATCTCTCGCTACACTCTCTCTCTCTGTATACATTTTACACACACCAAGTGTGTATTATAAACCTCTGGTCAGAAGTCTTAGCCGGACAACCATCTCCACTGCCGGCCGCCGCCGCCGCCGCCATCGTCGACCTCTTCTTCTCCGGTAAGCATCCCTCTCCCTCCTCCTCTGATGCGACTAATCAGACACCAAACCTCTTTCATTATCCTTTTCTTATGTTCAACCGGTAACCTTCCTTCTCCATATCCTCTGTTCTTATTATTGAAACCCGATAATCATCAACCAAAGCCTCTCCTCGTTTATAATGATAATAGGACAGTCACCGGTTTCGGGTGACTGTCGTGCGCCTGTTATAACCTTCGATGAACCCATCAATTAACCCATCGAGTTCCGCAGCATTAACCACCACCATCACTTCGTTCTTGTTATGAATCAGCCGAATCCCACCTTGTTCCTCTATGAATTCCGATAACCGGTTGTCTGTAATGGTTGTTATTGTCATCGGGTTTTAACCAAGCATTATGTTTATAATTATACCCGAGAACCACCCTCTGTTCTAAATAATCGGATGGTCACAAGGTCCGGTCAACCCCGGTGTTTCCGGCGAGTGTCCGGTCATAACCCCGACCCATCAGATTATCCACCATAAACATATCTAATTAGCTTTATGTTATGGTTTAGTTATTGATGGTTACCCTTTTATAGTTGGGTATAATCCCTCGATTATTAACAAATCTTTATGATTATTGTTATAGGATATCAAATTCGGAAGACGAGTCCGATACCCGGTTCTATACAAATTCCGGTCAACTTCCACTCATGTTTTGATAATTATCCGGTGAGGTCCGGTTACTTATTTGGTAATATATATACACTCTATTGGTTTATTGGTTACAATCTCATAATCACTTACTAATGTATTGATTACGATTGTTACAAGGCACCGATAATCAAGTTGGAGGATACAAGTCGTTACCGAGTCGACGCAGTGACTCGGTCAACACCCGGAATAGAACCCGGTCCAATAGCTAAGACGAGGAATATTATTAGAATTATACGAATATATATATAATACGAATAACGTACGGACTTGATAATAATAATAAGAGAATAATAAACATATATAAAATATATATGTTTATATATATAAGATTCGATATATAAAACGATATACTAGACTCGGGTAAGTTCGTGTCTAGAGTTCTTTAGGTTCGCGTGCCAAGCTGTAAAAGCCAGCTTTATTTCTTTTTGCCTAGAATGCCCAAACCCCGAGTTTAGGACTATCTAATATATACTGAATTCTATATATATAAATTATATATATGATATATATCCTAAGTATTACAATCTAAGAAGTCCCACGCGTAACACGTATCCATATATATATGAAATATAATTGTAATAAGAAGATTAGCTGAAGATATAACGCAAACCTGTGAGTATCGTGAACTCCCCACTTTTACTGTTTTATTAAGTGTTTTCGGGGAAATACATGTCATTTATAAGAAAACATAATAATGCTTTACATAAAAGAATGAGTATTAATAAAAGTTATATAAAGGGGGTAATAGAAACGACAAGGACAGTACTGGACGGTATCGCCATTTCCTTTCTTGTCCAACTAGAGGACAAGAACCAGTTTTACCCGAGTAGAGGGTAGAAATAATTATATTTATCACAAGCAGAGTGATACCATAGATAGGAATGGCAACCAATAGAATATAATCGGAATAATAGACATATAATCGAATATATATAATAGAATATATTTTCCCCTCCAGAAATAGAATTGTAAAGCATATTTATAAAAGATTGTTATAAAAGAATTATAAATAAACGAACTGGCCATCCACTTTATAAAATACACGACCTCACCAACTTTATGTTGACAGAAACTATTTTTGACATGTGTTCAGGTAACCCAACAGATATGATGACGTGGATCCTGGAAGACTAAAGACTGTTATTACCCTGGATTCCGCTGTGTAGCTCCGATAACCCGACCCGACGACCCGGCCACGTCAGGCAGGGTCGTTACACAAACTGCTGATCCTTCCAGAACAACTGCTCCTACTCAACCAACATCTGCTCCTATCAGGCCTACTACAACAGTTACAACAGTGACTGTGCTAAACCCTTCTCCAATCTCTCAATCAGCTGAATTATTAGAGAAGAGTTTAGTTGCAGCCCAAAAGAAGGCCAGAGAAGATCTGATTTGGAAAAACCTGGAAGAAAGGGATGACTTAGACCTAAGCCATGAAGAAAAACTTCAGGCTTATGAAGCTGAACTATAAAGGCAGGCTAGCCTTGATGAGATTGCTGAACAAGACAAAAGACATCAACTGATGTCTTACATTATGAAGAACAGCAAAGTCAAAGCCCATACATTGAAGAGACTCTCTGTGGAAGAGCTGACAAGAAGAGCTCAACTTGTTGCAGATAAACTTGCAACAGGTAAAGACACAAAGGCCAAGAGAGCTCAGATGATAGAAGAACTAGTAGCCAATGGTTATGGTTCAAAAGCCTCAGTGTCCAAGTGGAAAGAAGAAAGATTGGTGGACACATACAGAAAATACAAGGCTGCAAGGGCTGCTAATCCAGAGAAGTTTCAAACTGCTGAAGCTTCAACTTCAGTAGTTAGAACTTCTGGTGTTCAAAGAAGACCAACTACCCAAAGAAAGAAGATAGAGGAAAATGTAAAGATTGATTTCAGAATGGTACTACTAGAAGGTAGTACAGTAGTACATTCTGATTTTGACATAGAAGAGAAGCCTCTGCTCACACAATTCAGGGATCCTTACACCTTTGCATATCAAATCCAAAAGACTATCACAGACAAACTGCATACTAAGGTAACAACTGAACATCATTTGCCAACATTTCAGATACCTAATGTGATGGAACAACAGCAAGGAGGTGAATCCCACCTGAGAGTCACTGAAGTTGAAAACATTCAACACTCAAGAGAAACCCAGGGTACCACCATGGTTCCCTACACTGCAGACTTTGACAAGTCTAAAGTACCAGTCATCAGATGGTCCTTTACTGATAACAACTCAGTACTTGTGACAAGAAGAGATCAAACAAGCAGGGAATATAGGTCGATGAAAGAACTGAAGAAACTATCAACCAAAGACCTGCTTACAATCCAACACTTGGAACCAAGACAAGGGTCTCTTACTGATGATCAACTCAACCAGCTCAAGAATTCCATGTTCGAAGGAATATGGAAAGTTGTGAAGGACAGAAAGGAACAATAAGGAATTAGTAAGGTTTTGGTTTCATCAATCCAGGGGGAGATTGTTAGGACAAAAAGGATTGGTGAAACCACTTTTGCAAACCTTAGTCTAATTCACTTTCTGTCAAAATACTCTAAGTATGGAACTGCTGAAGACAAGGAATCAAACTGCTAAAGAAGAGATTCAGAAGTACTGAAGAAGAAGTCATCAGAAGTTCTGAAGTTCAAACCAGACACTTCAACTGAAGAACTGCTGAAGACAAACTACTCATCAGTAGTTTGTCATTCATCAGTACTTAAAGAAGATCTTTTCCACCGCCCTTGTATATCAGTAGTTTAATACTTTAGTATTTCTTTTTACTTTATGTACAAGTTCCAAGACTGCAACTTGTTGCAACTTGTTTCTGAACTTGCTTTTTGGCAAGGTTCATGTATTTGTAAAGTCTATAAATAGAAGGATTCATCCTTCTGTTTTAGACATTGATTTTAATACAAGAAATCCTTCAACACTTATTATTGTTATTTCCATTTCGTGTTTACTGAGAATCTCTCAAAGTATTTCATTCTCATTCAATACTTAGATTCTCAATAAACACTTCTCATTTATTAGTTCTTGATTCTAGGGGGAGTAATAACTCCTGTTGACAAAGTGTAGCTATAAACTTATAAACATTCCGCTGTGCTAACACTCACCAAGAACTTGCTAAACACTTAAGTGTCAACTAGCAAGTTCAAATATAAGAGCAGCTTGATAACTGATCTAACAAGTGCCTTCTGCTGATTGGCTTCGCCTCCATCCGTGATTGCCACCATTCTCTTTGCCGGTTTAATTTCAGTTTGATTCAACGTTGGACATTCATACTTGAAGTGTCCGAGAGTTTTGCAATTGTAGCACCTGATTTTTAACTTATCAAAGCCAGCCTTTCCCAGTCCAACCCTTCTACCTGTTCTGTCCTGAAACCTCTTCACCCTTAGAGTAATCATGGCCATTTGCCATTTTAGGTCAATCTCTTCCATATCATCTGGATCCACTTGATACATATCTTCCGGACTCATCATATCATTCTTCAGGTCACCTGTCTTCAATGCTTCAAAGCTGGTCATGAAGGCGTTGAAGAGTTCAACATGTTCATTAGCAAGCTTTGTTTGTTGAGGATTGAGAGTTCTTGCCACTGAGTCGGAGTGTGGAACGGTCTTTTCTGAACTGGAGCTACCACCACCCATTCCATCAGCATACACATGAGACGAGCTTGAACCCATGTTACCCACTGGGGTCATTAATGCCAAATTTTTCATTGCAGTGCTGGGTACTACCTTCGGATTGGTCTGGTTCATCTCTCTCTCTTTGTGATGTCCATCTCAAACGACTTCAGGGTGTTGATAAGGTCAGCCAAGGTAGACTGGGCGTCTAGATATTCTTTCCTGATCAACATACACTGGATGCTCCATTCTTTTGGCAG
Source organism: Ambrosia trifida (assembly GCA_028751855.1). Lineage (NCBI taxonomy): Eukaryota > Viridiplantae > Streptophyta > Magnoliopsida > Asterales > Asteraceae > Ambrosia > Ambrosia trifida. The sequence continues at coordinate 64,528,652 of CM054125.1, forward strand.
GGAGTCTAGCAGCTTCTTGATTGAATTTCTGTTGTTCACAGGAATTCCCGCCTTCTTCATCTTGGTCAACATACTCATGAACCTCTCGATGTGTGAGCTCAAGCTTTCCCCACGAATACTACCGAACATGTCATATTCTTTCTGCACCATGTCTTGCTTCTACTGGCGCATATCTTCATTCCCTTCATAGTATTCATTTAACGCAAACCATAGATCATGCGCCGTGCCATACTCCTCAAACATGTTATAAACATCGTTTGATAAGGCCATGGTAATAGCACCATAAGCCTTATGATCTCTCTGGAGTAATTGTTTATCGACTTCAGTGTTAGTGGTTGGATCAGGGTTAAACTCTTCTCCTGTGGCAGTGGTTCTCATTGGAATGTGTGGGCCCAACTGGATAGAATTCCATTGGGTGAAGTCCGTAACATAGAAGAATGACCTCATTCTGTTCTTCCAAGTTCCATAGTCTTCAACACCTGTTAACTTAGGAACTCTAGTTGTGGTTCCGGTTTCAAGTTCTTGTTGAGTGATAGGATTTACTGTTGAGTGGTTATCGTTACCGGCCATAACTTAGGTGAATTTTAAGGGTTTATTTAATCAGATTTTAGTTAACAGTCCAGAAAATGTCCAAGTCCTTAAGTACACAGCTAAGTGCGCAGATAAGTGCGCAGCTAAGTTCACAGCAGTCCAGATAAGTAAGCAGCAACCTGTAAGAATGTAAACAGCCTTGTCAAATTGTAGTCTTTTGTTAAGTGCGCAACTCGGAAGTATACGTGTGGCTGTGTTTCTTGATAAGTGCGCAGAATAGTTAACACTTGGGCATGATAAGTGCTCAGTATTTACTGATCAGTCTGCGTACTTAATTAAGTGCGTAGACACTTAAACTCTCGTTTAAGATTTAAGTTCGGAGAAACCCTAGCCAAGTACTCAAGACTACACCTTTCAATAAGTGCGCACAAATCCAAGATTTATGTTTAAGTGCGCAGTAACCCTAGATAAGTGCTCAAGACAATGGAGTGCAACAAGTACGCATAAGCTTGATTGCGTACTAAAACAGAGATTTAAGTACTCACAATCACAAGTATGCAATATATGAGTCAAGTACTCAAACCAAGAAACAAGTGCTCGAATTATGAGATAAGTGCGCAGATTGTATGAAATAAGTTCGCAAAACAGGCTGTGAAAAACACAAAAACTCAGCTGAATTCTTTCCAAAACATTTTCATTTCATTCAGAAGTGCTTGGATTGAATTTCTACCTAAAATGACATACTATTAACCTTCAGAAACACAATTTTCACGAAATTTTAAACCAAAATATAAGAAAAACACAATAAGTTCATAAAATTTTAACAACTAATAAAACTAACAAAATGAGGGTTTTGGTATCTTTAAGTAGATACAATCTAGAGCACAGAGGCTCTGATACCAAATTATAAGTCCCGAATGCTAGATCTTGTGATATGCAATAGATTGTTATCACTTATAAACACCTATTTGTTAGGTGTTTTAAGTGATTAATCCAGAAAGACAAAGATACTAGATGAACATGAATAAAACCGACACACACAATGAATAACATGATGATTCCATTACTGATTTGATGATGAATAACCTTGGAATACACTGACTAATACGCACCTATTCACGTGTGCTACAAAGATTATCCCAAAATCCTAACCCTAGAGCTGTGCACACACTTAGTTTATATAGGAAAGGCTCCTGGGCCTGCGCACTTAACATAAGTGCGCAGGGCCCGTTCACAAGTGTGCAGCAGCCTAGGGTTTGTGTACAAAACATTGTGTTAATTACATACTAAGTCCTTCAACTATCAAACTATACAATAACTATCAAAAGTCTATAATCTGGTAACTGTGGTCTCAATATAACCCAACAAAGGGGTAACTATAGAAAACCTGACCTGACTCGATACGCAAGTAGTGGTAAGGAAACTAGGAAGATCTTCTTACAAAGCATCTAAATCTAGCAATTTAACACCCTAGACATATCGACAATCCCGCACCTTACAGCTATTGGAATTGGAAGAATACCTAGAACTACTCAATCAACAAAAACGACTCCTATGGAAAACACTAGCAATTTACCATAAACTAGTTGCTAACACACGTCCACAACCTAACATGCATTCATACATGAAAGACATTCACAAAAACGCATGTGGAGTAAATAATTATCAATCGAACAAAACTAAGTACGCATATACACCAGATCAAAAATAATCAAAGTCTTTACTAAATCATCAACCCATAGTCTAAGTTCAAAAAACCATAAAAAACGTTCATTCAATCATGAGTATTCATCATAACCTAAGTAGTAATGAAAGCCAAGCCAATAAACATGTTCAAAACACGAATAAAATCAATTCTAAGTTCATGAAACATAGTTTGAAACTCAAAAGAACAAAGGAACGAAGAACCCGAATGATTAAAACCCGAATCTCTCGATCCAAATGCTCAAAATCTTGACACTTGGCCTTTCTCTCACCTCCTAGTGCTCTAGAGCAGCTTCTTTTCGTCCAAAGTGATGATAAAATCGAATTATGGCCGTCCTAGGGTTTTTAAAATCGAGATTGGGCCAAAAAACAACTTTTTCACGAAATTACTCCGCCGCGTTACGTGACGGGCCTGAAGAGATCTGGTCACGTAGCGCGACGGACTTTCAGAGAGGAAAATACACCGTCGCGTTATGTGACGAAAATGTGCCAAACCCATCGCGTAACGCGACGGGACAAAACTTCCCAAGTTTTCAATTTTTTACTTCCCGATCAACCGCGACTCGTCCCGAGGCTCGTTTTTTCTCGTTTAAGCTCCATTTTACTTCCTTTCTTGTCCGGACTCCTATGCAACACCAAATAATAAATAGAATACGAAAATACCACAAAAACGACACAAACCGACTCAAAAATAATATAAACTATAGACCGAAAACAGATGTATTTTGCAATACATCAAATATCCCCACACTTATGTTTTTTCGTCCCTGAAAAAGAATTATGCTATGGAATCACAGTTAGGTTTACATCCAGTTTCAAAACATAGGTTAGTTAATTAATAATCTACTAACGTGTTGATTGCGATTGCAGGTATATTGATCCTCTTAAACCCAAACCAGTTTCCAAGCCCCTTTTTATTTATGTTAAGTTCATGTTGATTAGTCTATCTAGGGTCTCACTCAAAGGAAGCCACAGTTCCTCCTAATCCCGCCTCAAACTTATGAAGCTAAAGGAACGACCAATTGACCATTTCCCAACCGTCTTATGTAGAAAACCAAGAGAATTTAAAATCACTTTTTTTTCTCGTCATACTTAACTTAGAGGGTGTGACCAATCCAAGTCGCTATCCCAGTGGCCAGGCACCTTAAGCTTCAGCATTTTTGTTTTTCATCTCAGCATACTTAACTTAGAGGGTGTGACCAATCCAAGTCGCTATCCCAGTGGCCAGGCACCTTAAGCTTCAGCATTTTTGCTTTGATTTCTAATTTTTTTTAAGTGATTAGAAATTCTAACAGTTTTCTACTTATAATGGTGCTTCTTATACTATTTTTGGCGGTTTCGGTCTCCCCGTTTCTCCTAGATGAGAACCTACAAAATAGCCTAACATAATTAATTTATAACTTTTCAAAGGAAACCTTTCTACCGGCCGAGCCTACCCACATATCCCAAATCAGACACGTTTTCAATCAGTTTTAATCTCTTATTATACATTCTATTTGAAAACCGGACACCTAACTTTACCAATCATTTTCCATATTTTATATAATGGAAACTTCAAAATCAGGGACATTTTTTTAGTTATTTCATTTTTTTTACTCGACTATGACAGACACAGTCCATCCCCACACTTAAATTTTGCATTGTCCCCAATGCAGGAATGGACAACTGACTCAAGCGCAATAATACTGACACTAAACAAAAAGAAAAGATAAAAAGGAAAAGACTTAGCTGGAAATATAGCAAGACTGTCATGTGCCAGTCTAATCCAAAAACATGCCCTCCAATTCGAACGTGCTCAGCAGACAATTCCAAACTCCCACACACGAACGAAAGCGGCTCATCATGCTAAACCAAACTCACAAACCATAAACCACCAGATATATATATAAACAAAACATCACCAACCAACCATCCCAGTACCCAAAGTATCAAAATATATCAAGTTTAGTACAGACCATGATAAAATCAAAACATCAGATAAAAGAAAAATAAAGGAAAATACTAAACCAGTGATCATGCTGCACTTCCATCCCCACACTAAGTCTCATCAGCTCCACCTGGTGGCTCATCCTGCGGCACATGCGGCTCTGGGGCTCTGAAAATGTCTGGGATAGTAAGGTTCATTGCTCCTATCATACACCTCCACATGTCCTCCTGTCTGCGATGACCTGCAACAATCAACTCTCGTAACTCCAAATACTGCCTATCTGTCCTCTCACAAAGTGCCTTTAAAGTCAATAGTACTGGAGGTGGCTCTCTTAGGGGATACTGACGACCAGGCAACTCTCTCCTATGCCTAGGGTCTGTAAACGAGTAGGGATGCCGGCCTGGAGTGCCTCAGCTGCTGCTGACCCCTCGGGGGGTGGTACCTGTGGACCTGGGATGACTGTGTCCCATTCCACAGGATCAGTCGATACTAAAATGCCTGCCTGCTTAAGCTCTTTCTCTCCAAAATACTTTGCCACTGGCCCCTCCACTAAATAACTCTTTTTATACCTGTTAAAAACCTTCAAATTCTCCGCCAAAACAGTAATATATGGACCCATGTCTAAAGCGGCCCGGTCTCCTCCCCTCCTGGGCCTAGCAAAAGACCAAGCCAACACACTAGCTAAATTGGCCTCTCGGCCCTAAAGCATACATAACAAGCAGAAAAGCTATATCCAGTTCACCTTATTCTCTCCTGATTTCCTACCCACCAAAGTACATGACAAAATCTTAAGTATATACCTGTAAACCGGATTCCGAATATCTGTTCCAGCCAAATTTTTAGAAAACGGTGTAATAGCAATGGTATCCCAAAACTCAGTTAAATCATGCACTGTCAAACTATGCTCTTTCTCCACCTTATAAGCTCCTCTCAAACTAGTTAAGAAACCTAGAGTCGCAACCTCCTCACTCGTGTAGAAGCCACTAACCACAGCGAAATCAGGTATAGACATTTCATGAAGTACCCTACCCAGAGAAAACGACACTGCATCCCGCTCGGCAAATGTGCCTTCCTTATGCTTAAATGTAGAGTGAAATTCAATGATCAGCTCCTCATACTGTTCTTTATCACAAGTTAACACCAGCTTAAACCTAGGCAACAACAATGTAACACCCCAACCGATGGCGGAAACATCGGGGTGCCACGTATTGATGATTGTTTTCAGTAGCACATGGTATAATATAAATTTTAAATAATTTATTCAAACATAATATCCCAAAATGTGAAATAATGTCTAAGAATTCAAATACATAGTATCAAATAGCAACTTCAATAACTTCAAATAAACTTCAAGAAAAATCCTCATGCTAACTCAAGCCTCAGCTTCATTGTTACCTGAAACATGTTAATTTTGAAAGTATTTTGGGTCAACATAAGTTGGTGAGAATTACATAGGTTTTTGATGATAGAATGAATAAAATGTTGTGCAATTCATGTGTCATGTTAATCTAGCCCATATGTGAGAACATATTAGAAATAAATCGAGTGCATAATCAACCCTGCTGACTGTTATAAAATGATACATACCATACACTTATGGTCCCAATGAATATGTTATGCGATAACAAACACCCACGTAACCTTTGTAGGAGGCACGTATCCGGGTGGGATTGTCAGTCCAATAGATCTATCAATGTATACCGTCGGCTGATCAATGTTAATGATTATGCTAGAATGGTGCTTACTCTAATCATGCTCAAGACATAATGCAACATAGAAAACACATAGACACATTGATGATTGAATTGCAATGATAATGTTATAACATGTTTCACCCCAAAAATGGTGATAAATAAAAGGGGCTATGTAAAACTCACCTTAGCAAATGTTAACTTGTTGAAAAGATGTAATAATTGTGTTGCCCAAAATGATTCCAATTATCACCCTATAATAAGGTAATATGTAATAAGTCTAAGTCTAATTAACTTACAAGTGTATCCTAGGGTTTCGATTTGGGGATAATCAATTGTTGAATTTAAATTAAAATGTTAATTAAATAAAGAAAATTTGATAATTAATGAAAGAAAGTCTTTTTATAAAATTTGAATTTTGAATGTACACATAAAAGTGTTTGAAGCATAAAAATAATTTTTATAAAATTATTTCATTTAAAATAGATTTTTAAATCTATTTATTTATAAATAGCCAATATTTAACTTTAATAATCAAAAATACTAAAATTAAAGAATTCCTATTTTAAAAATCATATTTCTGTTCTAAATAATTAAAAATAATTTGTATAAAATTTTGGTGCAAAAATGATGAAAATTGGATTTATTATGATTTAATTATGATTAAATCTAACAAAAATTGATTAAAAATATAAAATAAATGATTTTACTGAATTAAAAATTATTTCAGCAAAGTTTGACTTTATAAAAAGTCAGGATAAATTTTGGAGAATTTAATAAAATTGTTTTGATATATAAATGGATTTTTATAAATATAATAGTATAAAAATGATTTAATTATTATAAATATTAAATAAATGAATTTCTGAAAAATAAAAATTACAAATAAAACTTTTATATCAGATTTAACAAATATAATTTTTTTAGAATTTATAAAATAGTTTTGATATTTTAAAAAGAATTTAAAAGATTAAAAGGTTTTAATATATATATATATATATTTATAATTGTTGTTACAAAAAGAAAGGAAAAGAACAAAAATAATGGTCAGAGCCGGGACTCGAACCCGGGTGACCTCTGTGGAGAACCATGGTCACAACCACTTGGCCTAGGCCGGTGGTTGTGATATTTCTTGTTTAAAAATAAATAAATACACACGCGAATTCCAGATTTATCCCCAAATAATACGTATGAACCCTAGAAATTGCAATCAGATGATTTAGACAACATGAGCCCGATTAAAGATGGGGCTTTTGTTGCCTGATTGCCGATGAATAAACCCCACAAAAAAACGAGGACTCACAGTGTAGTATTGAGTACGATTGCCGGGTCAAAGCAATAGTCAAACTACGAGCAAAATAATAATATTCAGAGTGATTTAGAGAGGATTGAAGGTTGAGAGAGAGTTGTGAGCGAGTAAACAAGGTTCGCAGACCATCAATTTATACTGAGGGTTGATGATTAAGGTTAATTGGAAAGTTGACCTCGTTTAATAATATGCGTGTATAATTGATTCAATTAGTCAACGATTGACGTGTAATAGACGTGTATTCGTGTTGTACAAGGCCGGTGATTACACGAATTTACCAAAAATAGATCAATTACACGTTAATTTGATGGATTGATCCACAAGGTAACCCACAGTTGACTTTCCTTGTCAACTGTGAAGGTTTATAATGTGTGTATTTAATTATAACGCGTCTGGGTTTATAACAAAGAAATGGCTAGCCCAGTTGGTTGTGCATGTGTGTGTGTTTGGCCCGGCCTTTGGCGCGGGTTCGATTCCCGGCCAAGGCTTTTATTTTTTTGATATAATTATACAACTACACACATATATATAATATTATATATAGTATTAGGGTTCCACAATCGCGACAAAATAATTAATTGCAACGTATAAAATGAAAACTTGACGTTTTTATTAAATGTGAACGTGTAACGTACAAGTATTAAATGCGTAATGTTACAGTCTCCCCTACTTTTAGGAACTTCGTCCCGAAGTTGGAGTTGGAGAGTCTGGTGGGAAAAGATGTGGATACTTCGACTTCATCTGGTCTTTACGTTCCCAAGTGAACTCTGGGCCTCGTTTAGATTCCCAACGAACCTTAACGATCGGAATACGACTGCGCTTGAGTTTCTTGACTCCAGTGTCAACAATCTCGACGGGTTTCTCGATAATGTGCATGCTTTCATCGATTTGCACATCCTCAAGAGGAACATGAAGGTTCTCATCTGCTAAGCATTTCTTGAGATTCGAAACATGGAAGGTCGGATGAACATTGCTTAGCTCAGGTGGAAGATCAAGCTTGTAAGCCACTTTTCCAACTCTGTCAAGAATTTTGAAGGGGCCTACGTAACGAGGAGCTAGTTTTCCCTTTCTACCGAAACGAATAACTCCTTTCCAAGGGGATACCTTAAGTAGCACAAGGTCCCCAACTTGAAATTCCAAGGGTTTACGACGTTTATCAGCATAACTCTTTTGGCGACTTCTAGCCTTGAGAAGATTATCCTGAATGAGCTGGATTTTGTCTGTGGTTTCCTGGATTAGTTCGGGTCCAGTAATACGAGCTTCACCAACCTCAGTCCAACAGACAGGAGAACGACATTTCCGACCATAGAGTGCCTCAAAAGGAGCCATGTTAATGCTGGCGTGATAACTGTTGTTGTATGAAAACTCAACCAAAGGAAGATGAGAATCCCATGCGCCACCAAAATCGATGACACATGCCCTGAGCATGTCCTCAAGTGTCTGGATGGTTCGTTCAGTCTGACCATCCGTTTGAGGGTGATAAGCAGTGCTCAGGTTCAACTTGGTACCCAAAGCATCTTGTAGAGATCCCCAAAAGTGAGAGGTGAAACGACCATCGCGATCAGAAATAATGTCCAAAGGTATACCGTGACGACATACGATTTCACTTACGTACATCCTTGCCAACTTTTCCACAGAATACTTCTCGCGAATAGGTAGAAAGTGAGCTGACTTGGTCAAGCGATCGACGATTACCCAAATACTGTCAAAACCTTTGGGTGTACGAGGAAGTTTGGTGATGAAATCCATAGCTATGCTCTCCCATTTCCAGACAGGAATCTCTGGTTGTTCAAGCATACCAGATGGTCGTTGATGTTCAGCCTTAACCTTGGAACAAGTGAGGCATTTTGCAACGAAAAGAGCAATGTCTTTCTTCATACCAGACCACCAATAAGAATAACGAAGATCTTGGTACATCTTGTCAGCTCCAGGATGAATAGAATAACGAGACTTATGAGCCTCGTTCATGAGAAAAGTACGAAGATCATCACGGTCGGGAATCCACAGTCGGTTAAGGAAATAAAGGAGACCATCGGGTTTGGTTTCAAGTTGAGTCTCAGCACCACAAGACATTTCATCGTACATGTTACCTTGGGTGACTGATGTGTGTTGAGCCTGGAGAATGCGATCTTGAAGATCAGTACGAACTCTCGCACATTGGAGTTTGACACGCTCTTTACGACTAAGTGCGTCAGCCACAACATTCGCCTTGCCAGGATGGTAGCGAATTTCGCAATCATAGTCGTTAAGTAATTCAACCCAACGTCGTTGCCTCATGTTAAGATTCTTTTGATCGAAGACATGTTGGAGACTTTTGTGGTCCGTGAACACCACACATTTGGTCCCATAAAGATAATGTCTCCAAATTTTGAGTGCAAAGACAACAGCGCCCAATTCAAGATCATGGGTGGTATAATTTTTCTCGTGAGTCTTGAGTTGTCGAGACGCATAAGCAATAACCTTTCCTCGTTGCATGAGAACACAACCAAGACCTTGGTTCGATGCATCACAGTAGACCACGAAATCATCATTACCATCAGGTAGAGACAAGATAGGAGCTTCACAAAGTTTCAGCTTAAGAGTTTCAAATGCTTCCTCTTGCTTAGGTCCCCACTCATAGGGTTTACCCTTGTGAGTTAAGGTAGTGAGAGGAACAACGATCTTGGAGAAATTGGCGATGAATCGACGATAATAACCAGCCAACCCAAGAAAAGAACGGACTTCCGTTGGAGTGGTAGGAACACTCCAATTCTTCACAGCTTCGATCTTTGCAGGATCAACATGAATTCCGTTCATATCAATGACATGTCCCAAAAATTGAACTTCCTTAAGCCAAAATTCACATTTTGAGAACTTGGCGTACAGTTGTTCTTTCTTTAGGAGACTCAAGATAGAGTGAAGATGTTGCTCGTGATCGGATTTTGATTTAGAGTAAATCAAAATATCATCGATGAAAACGATCACGAATTTGTCGAGATAGGGTCTACAAACCCGATTCATCAAATCCATAAATACTGCGGGAGCATTGGTCAACCCAAAAGGCATAACCATGAATTCATAGTGACCGTAGCGAGTGCGAAAAGCTGTCTTGGGAATATCTTCATCGTGGACTCTAAGCTGATGATAACCAGAACGGAGATCAATCTTCGAGAAATGCGTTGCTCCTTGAAGTTGATCGAAGAGATCGTCAATCCTAGGAAGCGGATAACGATTCTTGATGGTGAGTTTGTTGAGTTCACGGTAGTCAATACACATCCGAAGAGAACCATCCTTCTTTTTAACGAATAAGACAGGGGCTCCCCATGGAGAAGAACTAGGGCGAATGAACCCTTTATCAGAAAGTTCCTGTAATTGACTAGCAAGTTCTTGCATCTCAGAGGGTGCAAGACGATAAGGAGCTTTAGCAATAGGATTAGCACCAGGAACAAGATCAATACGAAACTCCACTTGTCGAGCAGGAGGCAAACCAGGTAAATCCTCTGGAAAGACTTCAGGATAGTCTCGAATAATAGGAATGTCTTGGATACTTTTGCCTTTGTCCTTCTTCTCTATCACGTTAGCTAAGAAGGCTGTATACCCCTTTCGTAAGTACTTTTGGGCAGTAGTACAAGACATAAGCTTAAGCTCACCACAGGGTTTCTCACCATAGATCTTCAAAATCTCACCAGATTCGAGAGGAATGCGTATGACTTTCTCGAAGCACAGAATTTCGGCACGATGAGTTGACAACCAGTCCATGCCTACTATAACATCAAAACTACCAAGATGCATGGGAATGAGATCGATAGGGAAGGTATGGTCATCGAGATTCAACAAGCAGTTACGAATAATAGAGTCGATCGAAATAGACTTCCCGTTAGCTACCTCTACCACGAAAGGATCTTCTAGATTAGTGTGGGGTAAGTTAAGTAAAGGTTCAAACTTCAGTGACACGAATGACTTATCAGCTCCTGAATCAAATAATATGGATGCATAGTGGTTATTAATGAGAAACGTACCATTCACCACTTCGTTGTTGTCACGAGCCTGGTTAGCGTTGAGATTGTAGGCGCGACCTCGAGCACCTTGGTTCTGGTTGCGGTTCTGGTTTTGGTTTTGGTTCTGATTTTGGTTTTGGTTACGGTTACGGTTAGGGCAGTTGTTGATGTAGTGATTAGGGTTACCACACTCGTAGCATTGACCACGAGTAGGCCTGTTGTTTTGTTGGTTGGGAGCTGGGTTGTTGTTGTCTTGGGCAGCAGGAGATCGACAGACGTTCACCAGGTGACCATATCTTTGACACTTAGTACAAAATCGACATGGCACCTGTGTGGGATGGTGGTACTTGCAAGTGTTGCACAAAGGGTGAGGTCCGGTGTATGGTTTCTTGGCTGGGTTTTGGGCAGCAGGTGGAGTAGCAGCAACCATATAGTTTCTAGCCTTACGCTTTTTGTTGCTTGAGGTCTCAGGCTTGACTTCAATTGCAGGCTGTGGAGTATCTTTGGCAACAGTCTTCTTAGTGCCCTTGCGAACGAGAGTACCGTTCTTCACGTGATTATCAGTAAGAGTGGCCGCTAGACGTTTGGCCTCTTCCAGAGTTGCAGGATTTCTACCCCAAACGGTGTCCTGGATTTGCATGGGCAGACCACCGATGTACTTCTCGATGGCTACCGGCAGAGGAGTAACCTTGTGTGGCAACAATAAACTAAGCTCATGAAAGCGGGTGTTGTAGGCAAGGTTTTCCCCACTATCTTGAGCTAAGGTGTGGAACTCATCCTCAAGCTTTTTAACTTCATGGCGAGGACAGAACTCCTCTTTCATGATCTCTTTGACTTGGTCCCATGTCAAAGCAAGAGCAACCTCGGCCCCACGAGTACGCTTTTCTTCATTCCACCATGTGAGTGCTCGTTTATGGAGAACACTCATGGCGTAACGAACCTTGAAGTTATTGGGGCACTCACTGTTGATGAAGGTATTCTCAATACCCTCAAACCATTGGAGAAGTCCAGTAGCTCCTTCTTCACCGCTGAACTTTGGAGGGTTACAAGAGTTGAAATGTTTAAGGGTGCAAGCTTGGGGTCCATTACCATTGCCATTGCCATTCCCGTTCCCATTGTTGTGACCATTCCCGTTGCCGTTCAATTGGATGACCTGAGCAAGTAAATTGGGAACCAGAGTTGCGATTTGCTGCGCCATTTGTTGAGAAATGATCGCAGCCAGTTGAGCATCGACCCCATTGTTGTTGTGGTTAGGAGCTTGGTCATGGTTGTGGTTATGGTTATCACCACCTTCTTCGTGGTTCTCACCATTGTTGTTGCGAGTGCTGCGACGAGGAGGCATGATCTGTAATAGACACAATGAAATGAATGAGAGTTTATATAAGGAATGTAATCATTTATTCATTAATTAAAACGAATAAACGAAAACGTTGACTTATCAAAGATTCTAAATTCTAATAACATATGAAGACATGCTTTAGCCTATAAGTGAACACTCATCCCGAGAATTCCCAGGTAGGCATCCGGGTCCCTCGTCTGATTGGGATATATGCGCAATGCCAGCCTAGACAGAAGACTCAGAATACAGGCGTTCACCCTTCCAGATTGCACGTGTTCGTTATTAAAATCTAGAACTTCGACGAGATCTCAAGGGGGTTCAGGTTAAACCTGAGGATTTTGTCCTATAAATCTAATGGTGGATCAGGATTGCAGCAGACAATTAAGAGTAGTCACATGTAGGTTTAGGGTTATAAGGCATAGGATAAGGATAGGATTTGGGAAGCAATTAGGGTTACAAGTAGGAGAAGCAAGTACTGTTTTAGTCCTTAAGGTTATAGTCTAGATTATTTCTAATAACCTAATTCCCTATAACCAAGGCTCTGATACCAATCTGTAACACCCCAACCGATGGCGGAAACATCGGGGTGCCACGTATTGATGATTGTTTTCAGTAGCACATGGTATAATATAAATTTTAAATAATTTATTCAAACATAATATCCCAAAATGTGAAATAATGTCTAAGAATTCAAATACATAGTATCAAATAGCAACTTCAATAACTTCAAATAAACTTCAAGAAAAATCCTCATGCTAACTCAAGCCTCAGCTTCATTGTTACCTGAAACATGTTAATTTTGAAAGTATTTTGGGTCAACATAAGTTGGTGAGAATTACATAGGTTTTTGATGATAGAATGAATAAAATGTTGTGCAATTCATGTGTCATGTTAATCTAGCCCATATGTGAGAACATATTAGAAATAAATCGAGTGCATAATCAACCCTGCTGACTGTTATAAAATGATACATACCATACACTTATGGTCCCAATGAATATGTTATGCGATAACAAACACCCACGTAACCTTTGTAGGAGGCACGTATCCGGGTGGGATTGTCAGTCCAATAGATCTATCAATGTATACCGTCGGCTGATCAATGTTAATGATTATGCTAGAATGGTGCTTACTCTAATCATGCTCAAGACATAATGCAACATAGAAAACACATAGACACATTGATGATTGAATTGCAATGATAATGTTATAACATGTTTCACCCCAAAAATGGTGATAAATAAAAGGGGCTATGTAAAACTCACCTTAGCAAATGTTAACTTGTTGAAAAGATGTAATAATTGTGTTGCCCAAAATGATTCCAATTATCACCCTATAATAAGGTAATATGTAATAAGTCTAAGTCTAATTAACTTACAAGTGTATCCTAGGGTTTCGATTTGGGGATAATCAATTGTTGAATTTAAATTAAAATGTTAATTAAATAAAGAAAATTTGATAATTAATGAAAGAAAGTCTTTTTATAAAATTTGAATTTTGAATGTACACATAAAAGTGTTTGAAGCATAAAAATAATTTTTATAAAATTATTTCATTTAAAATAGATTTTTAAATCTATTTATTTATAAATAGCCAATATTTAACTTTAATAATCAAAAATACTAAAATTAAAGAATTCCTATTTTAAAAATCATATTTCTGTTCTAAATAATTAAAAATAATTTGTATAAAATTTTGGTGCAAAAATGATGAAAATTGGATTTATTATGATTTAATTATGATTAAATCTAACAAAAATTGATTAAAAATATAAAATAAATGATTTTACTGAATTAAAAATTATTTCAGCAAAGTTTGACTTTATAAAAAGTCAGGATAAATTTTGGAGAATTTAATAAAATTGTTTTGATATATAAATGGATTTTTATAAATATAATAGTATAAAAATGATTTAATTATTATAAATATTAAATAAATGAATTTCTGAAAAATAAAAATTACAAATAAAACTTTTATATCAGATTTAACAAATATAATTTTTTTAGAATTTATAAAATAGTTTTGATATTTTAAAAAGAATTTAAAAGATTAAAAGGTTTTAATATATATATATATATTTATAATTGTTGTTACAAAAAGAAAGGAAAAGAACAAAAATAATGGTCAGAGCCGGGACTCGAACCCGGGTGACCTCTGTGGAGAACCATGGTCACAACCACTTGGCCTAGGCCGGTGGTTGTGATATTTCTTGTTTAAAAATAAATAAATACACACGCGAATTCCAGATTTATCCCCAAATAATACGTATGAACCCTAGAAATTGCAATCAGATGATTTAGACAACATGAGCCCGATTAAAGATGGGGCTTTTGTTGCCTGATTGCCGATGAATAAACCCCACAAAAAAACGAGGACTCATAGTGTAGTATTGAGTACGATTGCCGGGTCAAAGCAATAGTCAAACTACGAGCAAAATAATAATATTCAGAGTGATTTAGAGAGGATTGAAGGTTGAGAGAGAGTTGTGAGCGAGTAAACAAGGTTCGCAGACCATCAATTTATACTGAGGGTTGATGATTAAGGTTAATTGGAAAGTTGACCTCGTTTAATAATATGCGTGTATAATTGATTCAATTAGTCAACGATTGACGTGTAATAGACGTGTATTCGTGTTGTACAAGGCCGGTGATTACACGAATTTACCAAAAATAGATCAATTACACGTTAATTTGATGGATTGATCCACAAGGTAACCCACAGTTGACTTTCCTTGTCAACTGTGAAGGTTTATAATGTGTGTATTTAATTATAATGCGTCTGGGTTTATAACAAAGAAATGGCTAGCCCAGTTGGTTGTGCATGTGTTTGTGTTTGGCCCGGCCTTTGGCGCGGGTTCGATTCCCGGCCAAGGCTTTTATTTTTTTGATATAATTATACAACTACACACATATATATAATATTATATATAGTATTAGGGTTCCACAATCGCGACAAAATAATTAATTGCAACGTATAAAATGAAAACTTGACGTTTTTATTAAATGTGAACGTGTAACGTACAAGTATTAAATGCGTAATGTTACAAACAATCCCTCAATTCTCTCTCGCTGACCCACTGTATGTAGCCAATCCCAGTCAATCGTGCGCGGTACTAAAAGCTCCATATCAACCAAAACATCACACTTCTCTGCTTCTTTGGTACCTTCCTGAAACTGAAGGAGGGTATGCCGCCTGAGGTCCTCTCTTCTGCATATTGTGAGTGTCTCCGGTGCCGAATATAGAATCTCTCTGCGTCTCCGATGTTTTTCTCGAGCATTCTCCTGCTGTGCTGGTACCTGCCTTGGGGGTGATGCGGGTGCCTTCTTCCGTTTTTTACCAGCGTGAGACAACGACTCACCTGCCATGCCTGCAAAACAACGTTAAACCCAAACAAGAACAAACAAGCAAGCATTAGTAATCACAATCTATTTTTTATATATTTATATACAAAAATACGACCGTATAGCATTTCTTTTCGCGGTCGTGACCAGAAATAAAAATAAATACAACTCAAAAAGTGGGTTACCGTTTACAAATTATCGAATTCTAGACCCAAACCTCGCCCGAATGGAGATTGAGTACGGGCAAGGCGGTCTTATACCTGTGAATAGCATACTAGTAAACCCAACGACTCAAAGAAAACAAAGACTAACTAAGACAGACTCGACGTACAGATGTGACACTAGGATGAACAAAAACGACTCAAAGTACACTACCCCATCCCGGCACTTTAATTGTCCGCAATTAAGTACAAGTGCCTAATTACTAAACCCCAAAAGTCTAGGCGTTGGAAATCGGATAAGTTGCCACAGGTTAGATTCAAGTTGAAAAACTCCCCTTAGAAAACGGAGATATTAACCATTTTTGTACCTGTCCAAACGTATCAATTTTCACCCAAAACATGTAAAGATAAACGTGCATAATAGGCGTGGCGAATTATGACAATGGTAACCGATGGAAGCGCGCCTAAAGTGAAAACTGAAAATACAAATAAAAGCATTTTGGGCGACTTGAAAACAAAGTTGAGCGCTAGACTAAACGAGTAGAATATGACATGAATGGGAAGTGCACTACTAAGCGATCACCACATATAGCAAGAAACGACTAAAATTCACACAACTCTACATAATCACTAGACACGACTCCACAATAGGACATTAACTATGTAATCGACTCGAACATGTGATTTATTAGGCGAAGCGACACGACACTTTAGACGACAAAAAACCAAACAAAACAATGTAGACAAGACTAACGACACGAAAGGCGCAACACAAACGACACAATCCCAACACAAATAAGACGCCACTATGACCTAATTCAAACACACCAATGACTGTAATGAAACGACATTAAAGACGCGACACTAACGGACTAGCGACCTAAGTAGAACTCAACTAAATAATAGTATGACTCGACCAAAAGACATTATCAATTACCAAAACAACGACACTATGACGCAATCCCAAAGAAGACCACAACACTATAACATCATACCAAAGACAATACTGAACAAGACGCTACTCTAAAGACGCGACATAAATGACACACTCCCAACCAAACATGATCAACACAAACCCACACGAAGCACAATAATACCACTTAATCGACCATTAAGACCCTAAGACAAATATACAGATAAAACACGACGCAGACGACAAGCATACAAAAGAAAAAAGCAAGAACTCATACCTGTAAGAACTGTAACAGGAAGAAAAACACGAGGTGGATGAATGGTGGTTTAGGGCCGGTAGTTAGGTTTCTGGCTGAGGTGGCCGGTGGGGTCGTCTTGGGTGATTGGTACAGGGTGGAGTTTGTTTGCTGGAGGGCAGAGGCGGGTTAGGGTGGAGGAGGGATGGTGGTGCGGCGGAGGTGCAGAGGGTGGGGGTAGGTTGGGGTGTGGCGGGTGAGCAGGGGTTGGGTTCTGGGGATGGGTGGTTTGGGCGGTGGAAGGAGGTGCGGCGGATTTGGGGCTGGGAGGCGGAGGTAGGGAGGTGGAGGATTACCAGAGGGTGGTGGTGCTGGGGCGGCGGTGAGGTTGATAGGGTCTGGTAGGGTTAGTAGTCGGTGGGCTGGTGGTTATGGAAGGTTAGGGTCGGGTGGTTGGGGTTTCAGACGGTGAGGGTTTTTGGTGGGTGGAGGTGCGGCGGAAGATTGGTGGTAGGATGGTGGCGAGGATGCAAGGTGAGGGTTGGTTGGGTTGCAGAAGGTGGGCTGGTGGCGAAGTTATGTTAGGGGATTTGATGAAGATGGTAGAATTATGCAGAGGAGAAGATGAAGACTCGTTTATTAATTTTTTTTTGATCGCGCTACGTGACCAAAATTTCCAACCCCGTCACGCAGCGTGAAGGGTGGTTTTTCTTAGAAAGTTTGCTCCTTTTTCACCCTTTTTGCCTTAGAAAAATTTTAAGTGTTTACCCCACCATTCTAAAACCCCATATCTAGCAAAACTTTTGATAAAATACTTACTTGTACATGCTTTCTCGGTGTTCCCTTCTACGATTTAGCTATGAATTCCTGCAAGATGCTGTCGACACACAAAACACAAACCGAAAAAAAAAACGACAAAAACAAAACCGAAAACTACTAGGTAATCTATAAATGACATGAAAATGAACATCTACAAACTCTACACTTGGGATTTCACCCAAGAACTTTAAGTACTCATCTGCTCAGGAATTTCGAGAGGAGTTTCCTCACTCTTGGTCGTGTCTAACAGTCCTCCAACGTAATGCTTCAACCTGTGACCGTTAACCTTCCATGTTTTTCCCTCATCTACGTGTAGTAGTTCAATGGTGCCATACGGGAACAGTTCTTTCACCGTATATGGTCCCGCCCACTTAGATTTGAGCTTTCCTCCAAATAACTTCAGACGAGAATTATATAAAAGCACCTGATCACCCTTCTTAAAATCCTTCACACCTTTCAATCTCCTATCATGCAACGCTTTAGTTCTCTCCTTAATATTCAAAGATCGCGCATACGCTGCATCTCGAAGCTCCTATAACTCATGAAGCTGAAAGTAGCGTCGCTTCGCTGCTTTGGTCAGATCAAGATTAACCGACTTAAGGGCCCAAAGAGCTCGATGTTCTAGCTCAACGGGGAGATGACATGCTTTACCGTAGACAATCATAAACGGAGTAGTGCCTAACGGTGTTTTGTATGCAGTTCTAAATGCCCAAAGCGCATCATCTAGCTTGTCGGACCAATCCTTCCGACTTTTCCCAACGGTTTTCTCAAGGATTCTCTTCACTCCTCGGTTCGCATTCTCCACTTGACCACTTGTTTGAGGATGGTACGCGGTAGATAAACGGTGAGTGACCTCGTAGCGCGCTAACACCTTTTGCATCAAGGTGTTATAGAAGTGCGTGCCACGGTCACTAATAAGAGCCTTAGGAGTACCGAACCGAGTGAACAACTTCTTCAAGAATTTCACCACCACTCGGGCATCGTTAGTAGGTAGAGCTTGCGCTTCCACCCACTTGGAAACATAATCAATGGCCACGAGGATGTACCGGTTCCCTCCAGAAATGGGGAACGGTCCCATGAAATCAATGCCCCATACATAGAAAGCTTCAAGAACCTGAATGGGGTTATGAGGCATCTCATCCTTGGATGAAATATTATCGGTGTGTTGACAAGCATCACACCGCCTTACGAAATCGAGGGAATCCTTCACCACTGAAGGCCAATAAAAACCACTATCAAAGACCTTCTGAGCTGTAGTGTGATGAGCATGGTGCCCTCCATAAAGTCTCTCATGACAGTGCCTAATGATCTCTAGACCTTCCTCTCTACTAACACATCTCCTAAAAATTCTATCACTTCCTATTCTAAACAGAAAAGGATCATCCCACACATACTTAGTAGCTTCTCTAAGAAACTTCTTACGCTGTTGGGTATTCATACCCTCTACCAACATCCCATGAGCATGATAATTTGCCAAATCAGTGAACCATTGCATACCTTGCTTCTCAGCCTCAACAAAATCTATGGAATCGTGAGGGAATTTATCTCCAATCGCCTCCTCACGAATCTCCTCTCTACTCGGATCCTCCAAACGGGAAAGGTGATCTGCAGCCACGTTCTCTGCTCCCCGTTTATCCTTAATCTCAATATCAAACTCAGAAAGCAAAAGAATCCACCGAATTAGACGAGGTTTGGCGTCCTTCTTTGCGAAAAGAAACCGCAAAGACGAGTGATCAGTAAAAACGGTGGTCTTAGAGAGCATGAGATAAGAACGAAATTTATCAAAAGCAAACACAACCTCCAAGAGCTCTTTCTCGGTAGTTGTGTAGTTCTCCTGAGCATCATTAAGGGTCTTACTAGCGTAGTAGATAGGATGAAAATGTTTGTCACGCCTTTTCCCTAAGACTGCCCCGACTGCGTAGTCACTCGCGTCACACATGTGCTCAAAAGGCAAGCTCCAGTCGGGTGAAACTAAGATAGGAGCACTCACTAACCGCTCCTTCAAAAACTCAAAAGCCTTAAGACACTCCTCATCAAAGACAAAAGGAATATCTTTCTCAAGAAGACGGGTCATGGGGCGAGTAATTTTGGAAAAATCCTTAATGAACCTACGATAGAAGCCCACATGACCAAGAAAACTACGGATGGACTTGAGATTGGTCGGAGGTGGAAGCCTACTAATAGTGTCAATCTTAGCTCTATCAACCTCTATACCATCCCTAGAAATCTTATGGCCTAGAACTATCCCCTCACTCACCATAAAGTGACACTTCTCCCAATTCAACATTAACTTAGACTCTACACATCTCTCTAGCATTCTCTCTAAGTTAACCAAGCAAACATCAAAAGAGCTACCATAAACCGAAAAATCATCCATGAAAACCTCCATAGATGTCTCAATCATATCCTGAAAAATAGCTATCATGCAACGCTGAAAGGTGGCTGGAGCGTTACATAACCCAAACGGCATGCAGCGATACGCATAAGTGCCATAGGGGCATGTAAAGGTGGTGTTCTCCTGATCCTCCGGTTCAATGGGGATCTGGAAATAACCTGAAAAACCGTCAAGGAAACAATAAAACTGCTGGCCTGCCAAACGCTCCAACATCTGATCAATGAACGGGAGAGGAAAATGGTCTTTCCTGGTGGCATCATTCAGTCTCCTATAATCAATACAGACACGCCAACCAGTGACAGTACGAGTGGGAATGAGCTCATTCTTCTCATTAGTGACCACAGTCATCCCTCCCTTCTTTGGGACAACCTGAGTCGGGCTCACCCACGGGGAATCAGAGATGGAATAGATTAGACCAGCATCCATGAGCTTAAGAACCTCCTTCATAACTACATCCTGCATGTTCGGATTTAGGCGTCTCTGAGGCTGCACCACAGGCTTATAATCATCCTCCATGAGTATCCTGTGGGTACAGTAGGTAGGGCTGATGCCCTTGATGTCAGAGAGCCTCCATGCAATGGCTTGCTTATGTGCCTTCAACACATCAAGCAACCGACTCTTCTCCTCCTCCGTCAGTTTGGATGAAATAATGACGGGCAAACTAGCATTCTCCCCTACGTAGGCATACTCTAAGTGAGAGGGTAAAACCTTAAGTTCTAAAGGCGGTGGTATCTCTAACGAAGGTTTACTACTCTCCTCACAAGCCTTACTAATCTCTAATGCCTCGGGAAACAAAGGGGCTTCCTCCCCAACTAAATCTAACTCCTCATCATGGGTCTCAACTACCAAATCACCCCCACAGATGTAATCAAGACATCGGTCCACACGAGAGATAAAAGAATTTATGAAGTAAACAGAGTCAGTGGGACCGTTAAAATCGTCTTGACTACCAGGGTATCTCATGGATTTGACGATCTCGAAGGTGACCGTCTCATCTCCTACGCGTAGAGTGATCTTCCCGTCAAAGTCATCAATGAGTGCCTTGGCGGTACGCAGAAACGGACGGCCTAGAATTAGAGGTACTTTGTCGTCTACCTCCATGTCAAGAATAACGAAATCCACGGGGAAAACAAATTTATCAACTTTCACTAACAAGTTTTCCACAATGCCTCGTGGATATTTGACTGATCGGTCAGCAAGGGATAAAGTCATGCGTGTTGGGGTCAGGTCACCTAGGTCTAGTTTCTCATAAAGAGAATAAGGCATTAGGTTGATACTAGCACCTAAGTCTACCAACGCGTGGTTTTGAGTGTCACTACCAAACATACGCGGGATTGTAAAAATCCCGGGGTCTGTCAATTTCTCCGGTAGCTTGTTCAAAACCACCGCAGAACATCCCGTAGTCAATGGAATGTTTGAGACTTCCCCCAGCCTGTCTTTCCTTTTCAGAAGATCTTTAAGGAATTTGGCATATTTAGGCATATGCTGGAGGGCCTCAATGAACGGGAGATTGATTTTGAGCTGCTTAAAAATATCTAGAAAATGTCCATACTCCTTAGCATATTTCTGGTTCCTAAGGAGGCCTGGGTATGGAAGACGAGAAGGATCAATCTCAGGGGTAGGCCTAATCGGTGTGGGTGTCCTACCTACAACCTTCTCTATCTGAGGCTCACTATTTGGTGCAGTACTTGCTGGGACTAGCCTAGATTGCACCCTACTAGGAGCCTCCATCTCTATCTCCTCATCTACTTGCTCCTCTACCCCACTCTCTACCTGCTCACTAACTCTCTCTGCCCCTCTACCACTACGAGTGGTGACTGCTTTCAGTTGGGCGACTAGGTTGGGTTGAGTACTACCCGAGAACTGGCCTTGGGGCCGCTCTTCCAACCGCCTAGCAATATCACCAACAGTACGCTGAAGATCCAAAAATGCAGAGTGGTGATTTTTCAACAAGGTGTCATGCTCTGCAAGAGTTTTCTGGGTGTGGGCATCTTTAGCTACTAACTGGGTTAAAAGCTCTTTTATTTCACCCAAACCACCCTCAATACCCGAACCTACCTTATTACCCGAATTTCCTCCCGAATACTGACCCTGCCCCTGGTTATGAGTGGTGTTTGAGGAGAAACCAAGGGGATTACCGGAAGACTTCCATCTGAAGTTTGGATGATTCCTCCAACCTGGGTTGTAAGAATTTCCATAAGAGTTATTTGACCCGCGGTTCTGATCGCCTACAAAATCCACCCGTTCATCCTGATGAATCAAAGGGCACTCAGAAGTAGCATGCCCTCCCCTACATATCTCACACTGTTGGATCAGTTTGCTCTTTTTGCTAAGTAAGAACTTGCTATCTTGACACTTAAGTGTTTAGCAAGTCCTTGTAAATCAGATTATAAGCACAGCGGAATGTTGTAAGTTAAAGCAACACTTTTTACACTAAGGCAGAGTTATAACTCCCCCTTGATGTTTGAAACTAATAAATGACAAAGTATTTATTATGAATCTAAGTTGTAAATAAGAATTAGATACTTAGAGAGATTCACAATAAATACAGAAATGGAATAGAACAATGAGAGTGTTTGAAGGATTTTTCTGTTAAAAATCAATGTCTAAAATAGAAGGTTGAAGCCTCCTATTTATAGACGTTTACATGCATGTATCTTGCCCAATAAGCAAGTACAGAAACTACAGAAACAAGTTGCACAAGTTGCAACATTGAAAGAAACAAATACAGCTAAAAGTAATATTAAACAACAAACTACTGATGCAAAAAGGCGGTGGGAAATATCTATTGCTAAGTGCTGATGAAGGACAACTACTGAAGAGTAGTTTTGTCTTCAGTACTTCTGAAGTGAACTTGTCTGGTTTGGACTTCAGAACTTCTGCAACTTCAGCACTTCTCATATCTTCTAATCAGCAGTTTCTTGTCTTCTCTTCAATACTTCTATACTTAGCCAAAATGACAGAAGTGAATTAGACTAAGGTTTACAAAAGTGGTTTCACCAATCCTCTTTGTCCTAACACACACTTTTCAGATTTCAATTTCAACTCCTTCACTTCCTTAGTTAGAGCATCTAGAGCAGCAGCCACACTAGTGTCCAATGCGACTTGGTGAACACCTCGAGCTGGTGAGGTGGTACTAGGTGTAGGAATGGAATTCCTGAGTAAAGTCCGCTGCTCATGGTCTGTTTGGGCAAAACTTTCAAATAAGTCATTGCATTCGGCCGCAGTTTTCTTACCCATCATGTGGCCGCCTGTAGAAGTATCAAAGCGGTTCTTTGCCTCATAAGTTAGGCCATTGTAGAATTTCTCTACAAGGGCCCAATCAGTCAGACCATGTTGGGAGCACCTGCTAAGCAGGTTTTGAAAACGCTCCCATGCAAGATAATAAGGCTCATCAGGTTCCATCCGGAACGAATGGATCTGATCGCGAAGGCGGGATGCCTTGCTAGGTGGAAAGTAGTTATTCAGAAAAGCTTCTTTGAGGGCATCCCAGGTGGTAAAAGTGTCAGTAGGGTGAGAGTCGAGCCAAGTGGCGGCTCGACCAGCAAGGGAAAAGGGGAACAGGTGGAGGAATTTAGCATCATCTGTGGCACCCTGTAGCTTAAAGGTAGCGAGGATGCGAGTCAGACGGGCTATGTGGGCCGGGGCATCCTCATCATCGCGGCCGTGGAATTGACAGGCGTTATTAATGGCCGTCATGATGTAGGAGGGTATCTGCCAGGACCCATCATTGTTGATGGCTGGAATGGTAATAGGGGAGTTAACTCCCGTAAAAGCCTGGGTGGATTGTTGGTGGATAGTGCGACGCTCAGCCATTTGGGATAGGTTTGGTGGTAGACTGGGTGGTGGGGAAGACGACCTAGAAGAACAAGAGCTAGAAGAACTTACCTCTTCAAGCTTAACTTCAGCAGCTGACTTGCTCCTCGAATGAGTAACTGGCATAAAACTACAGAGTAGACAATAAAAGAGGTAAGGGAATAACAGATAGAAGAAACTATGCAAAATAGAAAAGACTTGAAATAAAAATAAAAATTAATAATTAACTGAAATAAAAATAACAAATAGCAAAGATATTTCAGATAAGTTCAATCAAAGCTAATTAACGCAATCGCCAAGAGTCCCCAGCAACGACGCCAAAAACTTGATGTGCTAAAAGGAGTTTAATAAAAATAACTAAATTAAACCTAAAACTAGACACCTAGTAATACTCTAGACTGTCTAAAACAAACTACTGACAGGCAAGTTGTTGGATCAGTATTGCTCTTTGTATGAACTTGCTAGTGAACACTTAAGTGTCTAGCAAGTTCTTTTATCAGTTATAGCACAGCGGAATGTTTTAAGTTAAAGCTACACTTATCAACAGGAGTTATTACTCCCCCTGGATGTTTGATAAAACTAAAGACAAGTATTTAATGAGAATCTAAGTATTGAATGAGAATGAATACTTAAACAGATTCTCAGTAAATGAAATGGAAATAACAATGATAAGCTTTGAAGGATTTCTGTATTAAAAATCAATGTCTAAAACAAAGGGATGAACCCATCTATTTATAGACTTTACAAGTACATGAACCTTGCCAAAAAGCAAGTTCAGAGACAAGTTGCAACAAGTTGCAATCTTGGAACTTGTACAAAAAGTTAAAGTAATACTAAACTAATAAACTACTGAAACATAAGGCGGTGGAAAGATTCTTGAACAATTGCTGATGAATGACAAACTACTGATGAGTAGTTTGTCTTTAGTAGTTCTTCAGTGAACTGTCTGGTTTGGATTTCAGAACTTCTGATGCATTTCTTCTTCAGTATTTGTAGAATCCTTCTTCAGTACTTTTGTCTTCTTTCTTCAGTAGTTCTATACTTAGAATATATTTGACAGAAGTGAATTAGACTTAGGTTTCCAAAAGTGGTTTCACCAATCCTCTTTGTCCTAACAATCTCCCCCTGGATTGATGAAGCCAAAACCTTTCTAATTCCTTATTGTTTTCTTCTGTCATTCACAATCTTCCATATCCCTTCGAACATGGAATTCTTTAATTGATTAAGCTGCTCATCAGTGAGAGATCCCCTTTGAGGTTCCAGATGTTGAATTGTAAGCAAGTGCTGAGTTGATAATTTCTTCAGTTCATTCAAGGACTTGTAGGTCTTGCTTGTAAGATCTTTCCTTGTCACTAATACTGAGTTGTCATCAGTAAAGGACCATCTGATGATTAGCACTTTAGACTTGTCAAAGTCTAAAGTATAGGGAACCATGCTGGTCCCTTGGGAAGTTCCTGAGTGTTGAATGTTTTCAATTTCAGTGACTCTCAGGTGGGATTCACTTATTTCTTCTTGTTGCAACACATCATGTAGTTTGAAAGTTGGTAAGTGATGTTTAGTAACTACCTTAGTGTGCAGTTTGTCTTTGATGGTCTTCTGGATTTGGTAGGCAAATGTAGAAGGATCCCTGAACTGTGTTAACAGAGGCTTTTCTTTAATATCAAAGTCTAAATGGACTACTGTGTTTCCTTCTAGTAGTACCATCTTGAAGTCAGTCTTTGTATTGTCCTCTGTCTTCTTCTTCTTGGTAGTAGGTCTTGTAACACCAGAAGTTCTAACTACTGAAGTTGATACTTCAGAAGTTTAGAACCTCTCTGTATTAGCAGTCTTTGCAGCCTTGTACTTCTTGTATGTGTCTAGTAGTCTTTCTTCTTTCCATCTTGACACAGAAGCTTTTGAACCATAGTTATTTGCTACCAGTTCTTCAATCATCTCAGCTCTCTTGGCTTTTCCATCTTTTTTTGTTGCAAGTTTGTCTGCAACAATTTGAGCTCTTCTTGTTAGCTCATCCATGGAGAGTCCTTTCAGTGAAAAGGCTTTAGTCTTGCTGTTCTTTGTAATGTAAGACATCAGTTGTTGCCTTTTGTCTTCTTCAGCAACTCCTTCAAGGTTAGCCTGCCTTTGTAACTCTGCTCCATAAGCTTGTAATTTTTCATTGTAGCTTAAGTCATCCCTTGCTTCCAAAGCATTCCAGATCTTATCTTCCTTAGCCTTTCTTTCGGCTGCAATCAAACTCTTCTCAAGTAGTTCTTTGGACATTGATAGAGGAGAAGGGTTTAGCACAGTCATTCTTGTAGTTGTAGTAGGCCTTGGAATAGGAGTTGGTTGTTGTTGTTCAGTTGGTTTGGAAGGCTGTTCTGTTGGTTGTATATTGGAAGTGTTAACTTCTGATGTGTTGACAACTGCTGAAGGTTTGTCAACTACTGAAGTATTGTCTTCAGTACTTTCTGAGTCATCATCAGAACTTTCATCAGCATCAGAAGTTTCTTCATTATGGCCTTGGGATGTTTCAGCTTCTTCTATTTCTTTTTCAGAGACACCAACTTGTTGAGCCAGTTTTTGTCTTCTGGCTTTGTTTTTGAGTTCTCTTTCTTGGAGAGCCACTCTTGCTTTTACTCTAGCTTTGAATGACTCCTTTGGTTCCATAATTTTCTCCCCCTGTTTGGATTCATCAATTTTGGAAGGTTTGGAGAAAGTACCAGTGAAAATGGTGATCTGTTTTGAATTGTGGTCAATTTTGTTGGACAGATCATTCACTTTTGTTTTGATCACTTCAAGTTGGTTCTTGACAGACAGCTCCAAAGCAGCTGTGTAGGTTCTGAAGTGATTGGTGATGAGTGTGTTCATCATATGGTATAAGGGACCATCTAGGCTGCATAGTTGGTTCAAGTCTATGCTTGTTGACCTAGGGAATTGGGTAGGCATTTGTAGTGAGGGGTGTGTTTTGGGGTGATCTTCTTGTTGTACAGAAGATGCCACTTTAGGGGAATCAGGGATCAAGTGGACTTTAACCTGATCTGGTGTGACCAGCTCTTTGAGCTTAGATACACCAGGTGCAGGACCTTCACTAGCAGCCGTCAATTCAATGTTTTGTTGTGAATCATCATCCAAATAAATGGAATCATCTGAATCCCTGATTACATCCTCAATGAGGACAGTATTAGTTACATCATGAGCTGAGCCCAACTCAGTTGTCTCATGTACCTCTTTTTCTTGCTTCAGAGGATTTCCTACCTCAGGCATTAAGCCTTCATCAGTAGTTGCCACAAATGAGGTCTTAGCAATGTTACTTCTTTCCTCAGATCCACCACTGGGTGGTATGTGAGTAGTAGCAGCCTCAAATGTACCTAGAGTATCTAAGTTTGGGCTTAAAGACTCTGGTTCATCCTCATCTCTTTGGTTAGGGCTTTGAGTGTCCACATCCATGTCAAGTTCTGAGGCTATGTCCCCTGTTTGATGTGGTTGTTGGGGACTGACATGTTCGGATGGGATTCTCTCTTTTAGCCCAGAGAGAAGCTTGGTAATTTCAATTTCTGGTTCAGAAGTTTGGGGTGCTGGTTCAGTAGTTTGGTCTATGGTTTCAGCAGTTTCAAAAGAAGGGTCTA
Organism: Ambrosia trifida; assembly: GCA_028751855.1. Lineage (NCBI taxonomy): Eukaryota > Viridiplantae > Streptophyta > Magnoliopsida > Asterales > Asteraceae > Ambrosia > Ambrosia trifida. The sequence goes on from CM054125.1 coordinate 64,556,415, forward strand.
TTGGGATTGTTTTCTTGAATTTCTTTCTTTTGAAAAGGATTGTTATTGGTGCTCTTGGTGGGGTTTGAGATGGATGAGACTGAGAGGATGTTTCAGTCACATCTTTATCAAGTGCAGATTGCACATTAGCAAGTTCAGGCATCTCAACCTCCTGAACTGCCTATCTTTTTGGGTTGGTGGGTTTTTGTATTTGTTGCTTGGGTTTCTTGGCCTTTGGGGGTGTAGGTTTGGAAGATGAGGGTTCCATGGGGACTGTTTCTGGTTCCCCTTGGTCATCTTCTGGCCAGGCAGCTGGTTTGTTGTGCCTTGAGTATGCTTGTGAGGACAAAGGGTTTAAATTGTAGTTTTACCCACAAGCACCTCTTCTCCAAGTTCTTTTATTATGCAATGCATAATAAATCTTGGGTACAACAAAAACTTCTTTTTAGTATTGAGAAGATGTAACACCAACTCATTAAAGAAAAGTGATGAAGCCCTGAATTTTGTTTCATTCACTATGGAATGAAAAATAGGTTGAAAAGTTGAGGGCATCTGATCATAAGATCCAGTTTTTGGACTCAAACACATAATAATATAATGAAACAACACTTTATACTTTGGTTCAAAATATTTCTTAAAAATTGTAGCATGTGAGAGAGTACCTTGGTAACCACACTCTGTCATGGTTAAGTGAATCTGAGAGTTTGGAAATTGGTCTGGGGCGTTTACATCATCCAAACCTAGCCTAATTGCCAAAGTAACAGGTGTGATTGCCATTCTTCTCCCTTGGATGGTTGAGTTGAGGGAGATCACTTTGGTGTTCACCGTCACCGTCTCTGCGTTTGCCCAAAACTCATTTAGAGTTTCAGTGTGGATTGGAGGGTCGATGGTGAGGGCAGTGAAGTATTGGGATTTGAAGACCAAATCAATGATTTCGTCGTATTGGGACTAGGCTTCATGTTTTTCGAAGTAGCCTCTTTGATTGTGTCCCTGTTTCAGTGTTAGAGCCATGTGGTTTGTGTGTGTGTGGATCGAACAGTGTTTTTGCAGGTCTTGAGAGTGTTTTGTGAGAGAGGAGGGAATTTTTGCTTTTTGAAAGGATAAGTGTTGGAAAAAGGTATTTATCAGAGGTTTATAACTGCCTAGGTCAAACTTCTGATGTGGGAAAAGTCTGGTTTACCCTTTTTGACCAAACTACTGATGAAGAACAAATATCATCAGTAGTTCCCACTTTCTCTTAAGTAGTTGTTAACAACTGATGAGAATGTTATAAATACTTTATTCATAACTTCTGAAATTTATTTTATCAGAAGTTAATCATTTTTCAGAAAATATTCCCATACTGATGTTTTGTTCATCAGTAGTTTCTCTCTAGTTTGTTTTTCAGAAGTTTTCAGACTTAAAAAACAGATGTAAGTGAAAAATGAAAATATGTGCAGAAAAATAAAAAGAAACACTTACAAATTTAGCATCCCAAGCATGGATACTAACTTCTGAAATGTTGATGTGTCAAGGGGTTTAGTGAATATGTCAGCTATTTGATTAGTTGTTGCTACATGTTTCACTTCAATCTTGCCTTTTTCATAGCAATCTCTTATAAAATGATACCTGATTTCAATATGTTTGGTTTTTGAAAACTGAACAGGATTTTGAATGATGCTAATGGCAGATTTGCTGTCTACAAGCAATGATGTCTTGGTCTCTTTGATTCCATAATCAAGAAGTTGATACTGGAGCCACTGAATCTGTGATGTACAACTTGCAGCTGCAATGTATTCAGCTTCAGCAGTTTAAGTTGCAACAGATGTTTGTTTCTTTGATTACCATGACGCTAGACAGTTTCCCAAGAATTGACAACCACCAGATGTTGATTTTCTTGACATTTTACACCCTGCATAGTCACTATCTGAAAAAGCTGATAACTTGGTATTGCTTGAAGCAGGATACCAAATTCCAAGTGTTGGAGTTCCTTTCAGATATCTGAAGATTCTTTTGACTGCAATGAGGTGTGATTCCCTAGGGGCTGATTGATATCTAGCACAGATACATGTTGAAAACATAATATCTGGTCTAGAAGCAGTTAGATATAAAAGGGAACCTATCATACATCTATACATGGTTTGATCAACCTGTTTTCCTTGATCATCTGGTTCAACTTGTGTGGTTGGTGTCATGGGAGTGGAACATGATTTACAGTCTTGTAAAGAAAATTTGTATAAGAATTCTTTAACATATTTTGATTGATGTATAAAAGTTCCATTTGTTTGTTGTTTAATCTGCAGTCCCAGAAAGTACTGCATTCTCCCATTGTACTCATCTCAAATTTTGATTGCATGAGTTTCTTAAATTCATCACACAGTTTTGTGTTTGTTGAACCAAATATGATATCATCAACATATATTTGAACAAGTAAGACATGATTTCCAACATGTTTTATGAAAAGAGTTTTATCAATGGAGCCTCTTGTGAAGTTATTTTTGAGCAAAAAGTTAGAAAGTGTTTCATACCAGGCTCTTGGAGCCTGTTTGAGCCCATAAAGAGATTTGTCTAGCTTGTACACCCACTCAGGATGAGAAGGATCCTCAAACCCAGGTGGCTGACAGACATACACTTCCTCTTTTATTTTTCCATACAAAAATGCACTTTTAACATCCATTTGAAAAACTTTGATTTTGTTGGAAATGGCATAGGCCAGAAATAACCTGATGGCTTCAAGCCTTGCAACTGGAGCAAAGGTTTCATCATAATCAATTCCTTCTTCTTGAGAGTAACCTTGTACTACCAGTCTTGCCTTGTTCTTTATAATCATACCAGCCTCATCTTGTTTGTTCCTAAAAACCCATCTTGTGCCAATTGGTTGCTTGTTTGTTGGTAAGGGACATATTTCCCAAACCTGTTGGTTTTTGTATTGAAGCAACTCATCTTGCATGGCTTGCACCCAATTGTTGTCTTTGAGGGCTTCTTGGTACTTCTTAGGTTCCAACTGAGAAATGAATGCTGAGAAGAAGCAAAAGTTGGAAAGCTGGTTTCTTGTAAGAACACCTGATGCAATATCACCCATGATTTGTTCAAGTGGATGATCTTTGTGTTCAATCAGTTGTTGTAAACCACTGACAGGTGTAGGTGGCTCTTGTACTTCATCAAACAAACCACTGAGGTTTATAATGTCTGGTTCAGCAGTTTCAGTGTCTTCAGTAGTTTTAGGTGCTGAAGCAGATGTTTGAGTTTGTACTTCAGCAATTGTTGAATCAGAAGTTTGTGAAACTTCTGATGGTTTGGAGTCCATGGTGCTGGATCCTCATCATCAAACCTTTGATCACCATAATACGTAGGTTTAGATGAAGTAACAGTCTTTTTAGGTCCGAAATGAAAACTGTCAAGGTCAAAAAGTTCAGCAGGATGTGCTGGAATAAGAGTGTGTTTTGACTCATTGAACTTGACATTCAGTGTTTCTTCTACTATCTTGGTTCTTAAGTTAAAAACCTTGTAGGCTTTTCTAGCGGAAGAGTAACCAAGAAAGTAACCTGAATCAACTTTAGCAGCAAACTTTGAAATAGAGTCTTTGATGTTTAGAATGAAACATTGACATCCAAAAGCCCTGAAAAAGGAGATAAGGGGCTTTATGCCATGAAGAACTTCATAGGCAGTCTTGGAGTGTCTCTTGTTGACAAGGACTCTATTTTGAACATAACATGCAGTGTTAACTGCTTCAGCCCAGAAATACAATGGTAGGCCTGAATCAGCTAACATTGTTCTTGCTCCTTCAATTAAGGTTCTGTTCTTCCTTTCTACTACACCATTTTGTTCAGGAGTTCTGGGAACACTGTATTGTCTAATAATCCCTTTAGACAAACAGAATTCATCCAGAGTTTTGTTCCTGAACTCTGTCCCATTGTCACTTCTAATGGCTTTGACAGACAGAGAATATTGTTTCTCTACTTGTAGAATGAAGAACTTGATGATTTCAGCAGCCTCATCCTTGGAAAATAAGAAGAATACCCATGTAAATCTTGAATAGTCATCAATGATGACCAAGCAGTACTTCTTCTTACCAAGGCTCATGATTTTTACAGGCCCAAATAAGTCCATGTGGAGTAGTTGAAGACATGCAGTTGTTTTTGATTCTTCAATAGACTTATAGGAGGACTTATGTTGTTTTCCCTTTAAACAGGATACACAATGTTCTTGACACTGGTATACCTTCAAAGGTAGACCTCTGACCAAGCCCATTTTTGTGACTTTATTTATGGTTTTAAAGTTCACATGGCCAAGTCTCCTGTGCAAGAGATTAGTCTCTGAAGTTGATGCCTTTGAGAAGAAACAGGCAGTGTTGTTCAGTACTTTGTCCTTTTCAATGTCCACTGCATAGACATTGCCACATCTTTTGGCTATCAACAAAGTATGATCTTCAATGATCTTCTCTATCAACTTCTGGCCTTCTGGTGATATGATCTTGCATGCTGTCTTGGTGAAAAAGGAAGAATATCCTTCATCACACATTTGTGACACGCTCAGCAAGTTGTACTCAAGGTTTTCAACCAGATTGACCTTGTCAAACTGTATTTTGCCAGAGGAGACATTGCCATGTCCTAGCACATATCCCTTAGCATTGTTCCCAAAGGATACATATCCTTCTCTTTGACTGATAAAATTGTTTATCAGGTATCTGCATCCAGTCATGTGCATTGAGCCTCCACTGTCAACATACCAAATGCTATTTAAGCCTCTAGAAACTCTCTGCACAAGATAGCAAATTAGTTAGATTTGGGAACCCAAGCCAGTTTGGCTTTGGGTTTGCTCTTGAGAACATTTACAGTTTGTTCTTGACCAAGTTGAGGAATCCATGACTTTTTGGCAATAGATTTTTCATTAAGAGCAATGGTGGTATCTTTTTGAAGACCACCATCAACTTTGGTCATTATTAGTTGTACCATGTTCATGAGATCTTTAATCTCAGCAGTTTATGAAACTGCTGATGATTTAGGTCTAACTACTGAAAGAGAATTTTGAGAAAAAGATTTTTGTTGAGATTTTGTCTTTTTCCGAGAAAAGGTGTTTACTGGTTGTTGTTTTCTGGGAGAAAAAGTTTCTACAAAATCATTTCTGATTTGTTTTCCCACAACCAGTTGTTGAATTTTCTTGTTGTACTGAATACCTTTTCTGTATCTGCAAAATTCTGTCTTGTGGTTGAACAGACCACATATTTCACATTCTTTTGTCTTTTCTTTTAAAGACAAGTTTCTGACTGTATTGATTGGTTTTAGGTCATCAGTAGTTTTCAGGTTCTCAACTCCTGATGTAGTTGAAACTACTGATGGCTTAATCTCATATTTTATCAGTACTTCTGAAGAACTTTCTTTGTGAGTTTTTAGAAAGTTTTCATGGAAAAATGTGCATTCTTTTTATTTAGAAGTTTCACCTGAAACAATTTTTCTCCCATCTTCAGTAGTTTTGGGGGAAAAATTCTGTTGGTGTTTCAGTGTGATTGTACCCTATGCCAAACCTAACATTTGAAGCACTTTGTTTGTTTAGCAATAGTTGGTACCCCTTACAAGTGACCTTGGTGTCAGCAAGCTCTTGTCTGACATTTCCTAGGTCATTTATCATGATTTTAATTTGTGCTTGGGTTTCAATAGTAGTGTTAGTTAATTTAGAAACTTCTTTTGTTTTTGCAGAAAGTTTTCTTTCTAAATCACATTTCATCTGAGTGAATTTTCTCTCAGAGTCATTTGCTTTACCTTGTAAGTGCACATTAGTCTCTCTTATGAGAGCAAAAGATTCTTTGCAAGAAGTTGAACAAAGTTTTGTCAAAGATTCTTTTGATACCTGTGACAAGGCAGATTTTGAGGTGCATCCCTCAAATGCCATCAAGGCAAAGTTCTTTCTGCCATTGTCAGGCTCTCCCCAGTTGATGTCAAACATCTTGTTGTCTGCATCAGGGTTACACTCAGTAGTGTCAAAAGGAAGACTGCTCCAGTCAACATACCCTGAAGTAAATAAACTTTGTTGTGAGGGTTGCTGAGTCTGTGGAGATGGTTGAGTAGCTGGAAAGGGAGGGATTGATTGTTGGCTCTGCATCTGTTGAGCATGCATCTGTACATATTGTACTTGTGGCACATATTGGTGTTGTGGAGCTTGTGCCTGTACAAAATGTGCACTCCCTTGTGTTCCATTATTCCTGTTATAACTGGGGTTAAAATTATTTCCAGACTGAGATTGGTTAAAGCTAGAGCTTCTACACTCTCTAGCAAAGTGTCCCAACTTTTGACACTTGTGACATCTAAGTTTAGATTTGTCAAAACCAATTTTTGTGGAACTGTTGAGATATTAATGAAGAGAATCTCTTAAATTGTTGTGTTAAAGTTTCCCCATTAATGTGAGCAAACGTTTCATATTGTTGAGCCAGGATTTCTCTGGTGTTGGCAATCACCTCTTCAGTTCCTCCAAACTGTTCTTTGAGGTAGTCCCAAAGCTCTTTGGCACTATCACAATGTAATAGGCCAGAGTAGATTTCATTTGGGAGCACCATTTCCAACATAGAGAAAGCTTTAGCATCAAGCTCAAGTTTTAGGAAATCATCATCTGTATAGTCTTTTGGGTCTTTTGGTATTTCTTCTTTAGTTTGAAGATTTATATTTACTGGTTTATGAGGACCATATATCACAGATTTCCAGCAACCTGTGTTGGTCTGTGATAAGGTATGTGCCATTCTCCTTTGCCAGATATTGTATTCATTTCTTACTAGCATAGCAGGTTTGTTGGCAGAACAGTATTATGAGGATCCATTTTAAAGAGTATTGATTTGTCAAATATCTCTTAAAGTGATGGATGTTGATAAAAGTGAACTTTTAATCCTTTATTGAATATCAATAAGAGCCTGTGTCTGATTCTCAATGTGTTAGATTGATATGTGATCAGATAAACCAGTGCTCTAATACCAATTGTTGGATCAGTATTGCTCTTTTGTATGAACTTGCTAGTGAACACTTAGGTGTTTAGCAAGTTCTTGATCAGTGATAGCACAGCGGAATGTTATGAGTTTAAAGCTACACTTATCAACAGGAGTTATTACTCCCCCTAGATGTTTGATAAAACTAAAGACAAGTATTTAATGAGAATCTAAGTATTGAATGAGAATGAATACTTAAACAGATTCTCAGTAAATGAAATGGAAATAACAATGATAAGCTTTGAAGGATTTCTGTATTAAAAATCAATGTCTAAAACAGAGGGATGAACCCATCTATTTATAGACTTTACAAATACATGAACCTTGCCAAAAAGCAAGTTCAGAGACAAGTTGCAACAAGTTGCAATCTTGGAACTTGTACAAAAAGTTAAAGTAATACTAAACTAATAAACTACTGAAACATAAGGCGGTGGAAAGATTCTTGAACAAGTGCTGATGAATGACAAACTACTGATGAGTAGTTTGTCTTCAGTAGTTCTTCAGTGAACTGTCTGGTTTAGACTTCAGAACTTCTGATGCATTTCTTCTTCAGTACTTGTAGAATCCTTCTTCAGTACTTTTGTCTTCTTTCTTCAGTAGTTCTATACTTAGAATATATTTGACAGAAGTGAATTAGACTTAGGTTTCCAAAAGTGGTTTCACCAATCCTCTTTGTCCTAACACAAGTGAACCTATCGACTCTAGTAAAGCTAAAGTAAGTCCGGAAATCGAACCCACGAGACTCTAATGGAAGACGGTAACTAGACTCGAAAACTTATCTAAAACTGCAATAAAACTATTTATTATTTTAGAGGGGGGGTTACTAAAAACTAAATTCAAGAAAAATAAAGATTAACTAAAATAAACTAAACTGAACTTAAAACGTGAACCGAGCTGAACCAAATTCAATTAATGGTGGAAATACTACCTAGGTTAGAATCCTACTCATGACTTACGAACTTCTATGGTTATGGAAGTAGCTATGGAACCGGGATCTTCAAATACTAAACTTACAGGATAAACTAGAGGACCCTCAACCCTTCTCAAGGAGAAACCTAAGGTTACCTATAAGCCGTTAAACTACCGATTGAGAGGTTACCCTTACAGGCTTACCTACTCTGATGATAAAGTACCCGCTAGACAGTCTGCCTTACAGCGCGAAAGCCTCACTACACTAAGAGTGCAAGGGGTAACTATAGAAAACCTGACCTGACTCGATGCGCAAGTAGTGGTAAGGAAACTAGGAAGATCTTCTTACAAAGCATCTAAATCTAGCAATTTAACACCCTAGACATATCGACAATCCCGCACCTTACAGCTATTGGAATTGGAAGAATACCTAGAACTACTCAATCAACAAAAACCACTCCTATGGAAAACACTAGCAATTTACCATAAACTAGTTGCTAACACACAGTCCACAACCTAATATGCATTCATACATGAAAGACATTCACAAAAACGCATGTGGAGTAAATAATTATCAATCTAACAAAACTAAGTACGCATATACACCAGATCAAAAATAATCAAAGTCTTTACTAAATCATCAACCCATAGTCTAAGTTCCAAAAAACCATAAAAAACGTTCATTCAATCATGAGTATTCATCATAACCTAAGTAGTAATGAAAGTCTAGCCAATAAACATGTTCAAAACAGGAATAAAATCAATTCTAAGTTCATGAAACATAGTTTGAAACTCAAAAGAACAAAGGAACGAAGAACCCGAATGATTAAAACCCGAATCTCTCGATCCAAATGCTCAAAAGCTTGACCCTTGGCCTTTCTCTCACCTCCTAGTGCTCCAGAGCAGCTTCTTTTCGTCCAAAGTGATGATAAAATCGAATTATGGCTGTCCTAGGGTTTTTAAAATCGAGATTGGGCCAAAAAACAACTTTTTCACGAAATTACCCCCGTCGCGTTACGTGACGGGCCTAAAGAGATCTGGTCACGTAGCGCGACGGACTTTCAGAGAGGAAAATACACCGTCGCGTTACGTGAAGAAAATGTGTCAAACCCATCACGTAACGCGACGGGACAAAACTTCCCAATTTTTCAATTTTTTACTTCCCGATCAACCGCGACTCGTCCCGAGGCTCGTTTTTTCTCATTTAAGCTCCATTTTACTTCCTTTCGTGTCCGGACTCCTGTGCAACACCAAATAATAAATTGAATACGAAAATACCACAAAAACGACACAAACCGACTCAAAAATAATATAAACTATAGACCGAAAACAGATGTATTTTGCAATACATCAACACGCAAACCTGCAAACAGACTCAAACACACAAAAACAAAGATAAAATAGAAAGATAAAAACCTATGAACCACTACCGAAAGACGTACCAATCACAACTAATACTAACTCTACACAGCCTCCCCACACTTAAACTTAATCAGGAGGCTTCTCTTTTATCTGGACCCGATCCAACCCGTTTAATTCCACCCGGTTCTCGTTAACAATTGAAGATTTATTAGTGGAATTGAAAAATAATTTAACAGTTCTTAACGGATCAGACCACCAAAATTTATACTTACCTGGAATTAACCGGATGCGTGGCATGTAGCAAATAGACTGGTCGTGCTTGACATTCAGTGGCTTCTTCTTCTCCAACTCGTGCCAGTCTTCGATCCTTTTCCGGTTGCGATCATTTCCTTTTCTCTTCCTTGGCCTCTCCCCTGGTGTTGTTGATTTTGAAGTTCCATCTATTACTAATACCACGAGCCAGCTATGGTGTGCTTCTTCTACTACCATTTCCACGAGATGATCCCCACACTTAGTTCTCTCTTCTGGTGCAGGTTCAGTCATGTCGGTCGGTTCACCTTAAAGTAGGGCATCTAGGTATGCTATATCCCCATCGGGATCAGACTCCCCAACTCCTTCATAAGCAGGTAAACCATCTATATCCAAATCTAAAAATTCATCCTCCTCAGATAACGACTCCTGACTATCCTTATTGTCTTCATCTACACCAAACATCATACCTATGGAGTCCCCCAATTCCACTTCTTCTTCTATCACTTCTCTCTTCACTAACGACCTTTGATACGCCGCCCATTCTTCTTCGTCGTCCTCTTCATCAGAGTCACTCCCAAAATCATATATACTAACCTGTGGCACCGGAGATGGGACTTCAACGTCCATTTTCGTCTCCATGATTGGGATGATCTCTTCATCTGACTCATCTGCGTATTCCATGATCGGCTCTTTCCCTTCTTCTGGAAACATTGGGAACAACTCCCCTCGAGCGTTCATGTACCCAAGGTAGTTGCCCTCCTCATCATATGTATAACCGACTTTCGGTGGCTGCTCTTGCTGAACCTTTTCTTTTTCTTCTTCTAATCTCCTAGATATATCTTCTAGTGTTCGTTCAAGATCTAAAATAGCAGCCTGTCGGTTTTTAAGGATGGTGTCGTGGTTTTTTATGAGGATGTCCTGCTCTACTAACATTTTCTGGGTATTTTCATCTTTTGCAACTAATAATGTCAACAAACTTTTGATATCACTACAATAATTACCACTGTCTTCACAAGAAGTACTTCCAGGAAACTGATTATAATGTGGCTGCTGATACAAGTCATCATAATAATATGTAGGACAACCTTGTGAATAATATGGCTGCGCCTGCACAAAGGAATTAGCACAGTAATGTGCAGAGGACCCCTCATATTGAGGACAGAAAATGGTAAAATGGGGTCCTCCACAAATCTCACACATATTTACAGACTCAAAAGAAACAAAAGACACATAAAATTAGACTCCTACGACTCATTTTACAAAAAGACAGACTCAAAACAAACACACAAGTAGCACAGATATGGCAGATAAGTGTAATCAAAGCTAGTAAACGCAATCGCCAAGAGTCCCCGGCAACGGCGCCAAAAACTTGATGTGCTCAAAGTGGTTTAATAAAAACTACCTAAATTAACCTAAACTAGACACTCTAAGTTTTAAATTTATAAACTAACACTCTCTAAACCTAAACCACACAACCGGCAAGTGTACCGGTCAGTGCAGTACAACTAAAGTAAGTCCGAGTATCGAACCCACGAGACTCTACTAGAAAACGTAAACTAGACTCGACTACTTATCTACAACCTGACTAAATAATGTTTTGTTGCTCAAAGGGGGGCTTTGCTAATAAAACTAAATGCAAGAAAATAAAGATGAACTAAAATAAATTGAACTGAACTTAATACGCGAACTGAGCTGGACAGAATTCAAATGATGGTGAAGGTACTACCTAGGTTAGAATCCTACTCTTGACTGACGAACTTCTATGGTTATGGAACTAGCTATGGAACCGGGATCTAAAATACTAAACTTACAGGATAAACTAGAGGACCCTCGACCCTTCTCAAGGAGAAACCTAAAGGTTACCTATAAGTTGTTAAACTTCCGATTGAGAGGTTACCCTTACAGGCTTACCTACTCTGATGATAAAGTACCCGCTAGACAGTCTACCTTATAGCGCGAAAGCCTCACTACACTAAGAGTGTAAGGGGTAACTATAGAAAACCTGACCTGACTCGATACGCAAGTAGTGGTAAGGAAACTAGGAAGATCTTCTTACCAAGTATCTAGATCTAGCAATTTAACACCCTAGACATATCGACAATCCCGCACCTTACAGCTATTGGAATTGGAAGAATACCTAGAACTACCCATTCAACAAAAACCACTCCTATGGAAAACACTAGCAATTTACCATAAACTAGTTGTTAACACACAGTCCACAACCTAACATGCATTCATACATGAAAGACATTCACAAAAACGCATATGGAGTAAATAATTATCCATTGAACAAAACTAAGTACGCATATACACCAGATAAAAAATAATCAAAGGATTTACTAAATCATCAACCCATAGTCAAAGTTCCAAAAAACCATAAAAAAACGTTCATTCAATCATGAGTATTCATCATAACCTAAGTAGTAATGAAAATCTAGCCAATAAAAGTCATGATAAAATCAAAACAATAAGAGCCAGTTAAATTCATGGTGTTCACACCGGGTAGCAAATAGATAAATAAATAAATAGTTGAATTAGAAACGACCCGTGCTCCCACCTAGGCTTCAACCCTTGACCTCCTTCCCTTTATTAGTGCTCCCAAGCTTCTGTCGCAGCTTCTCTTTTGTCGAAGTCGAATGTTAATATTGTCGTAGACTTCCCACAACAATTTGCGGCCCTCTTTCTCCAAAGAATGATGTCGATCCTTCCAATATAATAATCGCCCCCTTCTTTATAATATGGCTCCATCCAATATAATAATCCTTCCGAAAAAAATATATATGCTGCGCCAATTTTGTGAAGCCCTATTTTATTTCTTGGGGCCAAAGAACAAATGCCCTATGTCCTTGGGCTTTGGATGCGTGACCAAGGTCACAATTCTTTTTTTCTTTTATTTATTTATTATTTATTTATATATAGTATTTTAACTCCGTGCTCTCGACTCGGGTGTTCTTGACTCGACCAAAGTTGCTCGTTTACGCTCCAACGTTCATGAACCCCTACAAAATATAAAAACAAATAAATACTAAAAAAAACCCAAAACTAATAAAAATCTATAAAAACCTATACTAAATAAAATAGACTGGCACAAGCCTAAAACTAATAAAAAAAATACTATCTAAACGACTCTAAACTATACAAACTTTACACTGGAAATAGATGTATTTTACAATACATCAGTGATGGATCTGAACGTGGGCGTACACGTGTCGATCATCGGCATCATATGCCAGCTGGGGTAGAATAACCGTCAGGCGAGTGAGCCACGCGCGGCGCGTGGGCCGTTTCGTCACGTGGGCCTCCTGTCGTGTCTGTTTGTGATTGGACCTTTTCGTGAAAATCCTGTACGTGATGATTTCATTCTCTGTCCTTGCATTAAATACGATGGGTATAAATATGTTGTCTTGATCCTTCATTTGTTTCATTCTCTCCACTCGAAGAAAGTTATAAATTTATCTCCGGCGAGTTTGTTGCTTTTCCGGTGAAGTTTTTCAGTTTTCGTAAGAGAAGTTCACGTTTCTTGTTCTCCTGTTTGATAAAAGATGTCTTCTGAAGATAAGAAGGCGGAGCTGGCGATGAAAGACGCTTAGATTTCCTGGTCCAAGGGCAAATTTCGGTCCTTGGTTAGGAAGTTTAACATTCTCCGGGAATGGGAACCGGAGTTGCCGGAGAAGGGGCAGACTTCGGTTGACTGTCCGAAGGGAAACATTTGTCTATACGAGGCCTACTTTCTGAAGGGGCTTTTCCGGCTACCGGTGTCGGAGTTCCTTAGTTCTGTCTTGCAGAAGTATGGCGTGCATATTTCTCAGATGAGCCCCTTTGGGGTGATGAGAGTTATGCACTTCGAGGCCACGTGCCGGTCGTTGAGGTGGGAGCCGGAGTTTGAATACCTCAACGTGTTCTATAAGCTTGACATGAAGGATTCAGGGTGGGTGTCTTTTACTGAGCGGTCAAAGACCGTGTGTCTGATTATATCAAAGAGCTCGCCCAAAACTCTTCGTGAATGGAAGAGGTGTTTCTTCTTTATGAAGAAAGAGGTTGTTCTAGTGGAGATGGCGAGACTGGAGCTCTGTGTCGGGCAGAAGGCACCGTCCTTCGAGGTTATGAAGGATTTCTAAGAGGAGGGCTAGTTTCAAGAGTTGTGTGCGCACCCCACCCGGTTAGATGATCTAGAGAGGTTGGACGAGGGTATCCTCCATCTGTTGGGAATGAGCCGCCTAGGCGTCAGGGAGGGTTATGATGTGGCCCCTGTTGGTACTGATGGGGCTTTGTCTGTCGAAGGTAAGTTCTCAGTTTTTTCTTGTGTTTGTATCGTCCTTCCTACGTTGACGCTGTATCTATTGCAGGTGAGTTGTTATTTGAGGTGTTTGCTGCTCGTGGTACGAAGACCACTTATGTCGCGGTTCCCGAAGGGGGTGTGTCGGATTTGGAGCAGCAGAGGGAGAATTTCCTTTTTCCTGCGCCGATGGAAGGTGCGCCATCTAACCTTGAAGTTGGTTTTCTGATCAACCCTGAGCCGTTGTCCGTGCGCACGGCGGCTGGGGTTGATTAAGTTTTTTTGTCCGACGATGAGTCTAGCAGATCATCGTCCGTTCTAATTCACCGTGCGCGTCGCTCTGCAGGTGGTGGTGGTTTGACTGGTGAACCCAGTACGACTGAAGGAGTGACCGCTGAGGGTAAGCGTCTTAACCTTCTTTGTATTTTTGTCTTTGTTCGCGTCTTATAAGCTAAACCTGTTTCTTTGCTGTAGGTCACAAGCGTAAGCTGCATGAGACTGTTGAGGAAGATGAACCTCAAGGTTCGTCTCCAAAGAGGATGGCTAAGGGTGGTGGTACTGCTGATCTGCCCTAGGGTTTGGAGCTTGAGCCTCCGGCTGTTCGTGAGCCTTTTGGCAATAAGTCCCTCCGGAAGCTGAGCAGTAAGTACGAGTTGTTTAGATCATACCTTTTCGTTTTTGTTCTTATTGTGTTGTGTTTCTTGTAGGCTCTCTTCCTGCTTCAGTCAAGCAGATGTAGGAGGAGCGGAAAAAGAAACTTACGGAGGAGGAGCGTCTGAAGGCTCAGTCTGATGTTGTGATCAGCAAAACTGCGCCTGATCTCGAGGCGCAGAAAAAACTTGAAGAAGAGAGGCGTGCTGCTGCGACCGCTCTCAAGGAAAAGGAAGAGGCAGATGCCCGCATCCGGGAGGCTGCCATGGAGAGGCAGAAGACTAAGAAGCAGCGTCTGGCAGCTGAGAAGCAGGCGAAGGAAGAGGAAGAGCAGCGTCAAGCTGAGCTGCTCAAACAACATGCGACCCTTGTGGCCATGAAAAACGAGCAAGGCAAGTTGGTGTCTGCTCTGGGTGGTGAGGGGTCGCGGGTGGAACCCTTGTTTGTGGATCTTGAAGGGAGTGATGCCCCAGAGGATTCTCCGGTGATGGATGATGGTGGCGGTTTTGTTGCGTCACAAGTGAAGAAGGTTGAAGGGGGCGGGGTGTCTTCTAGCGGCCCCGTTTTTAAACTAAATGTTGTGGTGTATACGCCTGAGTGGCGTATAACCGACAGTTGTCGCTTCCTCAGCCCCTTCGTGGCTGAGGAATTTGTGAACTATGCCCTTCCCCCTGCGGAGCATGCTCATCATCGTTCCCAAAGCCGGGCTACATTATTGTTAGAGTTGTGTATGAACTTAACACAGTCTTTGGAGAATCTGTACGCCCTTTACCGCGGGGAGGGTGAGTTTTTGGATGAGCGTGAGACGGTTGCGGGTGAAGCCGAGTGTCTAACTAGGGAGAAGAGGGTTTTTGAGACTGCCAAACAGCGCCTTGTGGACCAAATTCGGAAGTTGGAGTCTGAATTCCGTCAGAAAGACGCGGATGCAGTGACTAAACAGAAGGCGTGGGAACAGTCTTCTGTGAATATTATCAAGGAACTTGAGTGTCGGCGACTGTTAGTGCAGCAAGCTGAGGCGGACTTGGCCGCGCAGGGTAAGGTTGTTGCTGCAAAGGATAAGGAGCTGGAGGTTCTAACCTCTAAATATGCTGACGTTGTTGGGCAGTTGAAGAAGAAAGACGAAGATGTGGTGAGTGCCACCCGTCGCGTGTCGGAGTTGGAGGGGCAGGTTGGTGCCCTTCTGAAAGAGAGGGAAGCTTGGGAGTTGGAGAAGTCTTTGATGATGGTCGCCTAGAGATCCTACTGTGAGAAGTCACTGTGGTTGATGTCTGATGGAATAACCGCCGTAAGCTTTCTCTTTCCTTTTCTTTTACTTGCTTTATCTTTGAGTTTTGGTTTCTCTTATGCAAGTTATGTCTTTATTGCAGGTCTTAGAGCGTTACTGGAATGAGCCGAAGATGGGAGAGCAAGTTTTTGAAGTAGTGGACGCTGCGCGTACCACTGGTTTACACAGTGGTTAGCTGGAAGGGTATCTGGCCGCCAAAGACGGTGCTCCGGTTGAGGCGCAACCCTTTTAGGACATAAATCCAGAGACAGTGCTGATGGAGGAGTTGGAGAAGCTGGAGAAGATGGACTTCCCTGTGCTCCAAGCGGTGAGGCAGTGTTTGTCAGATCTTGATCCTATCACGCGGTTTAGGCGTTGGGTAGAGGAATCTGAGCGTGCCGGGCGCGAACGCGCAGAGAAGGAGAAGGAGAAGGCTGGCGGGGTGGGTAGCCGGGGGCGGCCCATGAGCCTCCTCAGTAGGTTGTTGTGTGTAGCTGTCTTTTGATTTCTGTATATGTAACTTTTTTGGATGAAATGAAGTATGACGCTTTTGTATTGTTTATGTTTGTTCTGAATGTTTGTGGAGTATGTTTATAAGTTTATGAAGAGTAGATTAGCTTCATAGGTTAGAAGTAAACTTGGCGTCCATTGTGGAGAGTAAATTAGCTTCACAAATTAGGACTAAAAAATTGTCGTTTCTAAGTTATGAAGAGTAGATTAGCTTCATAAGTTAGAAGTATGGCAATGTTTGGCGTCTAGGTTATGAAGAGTGAATTAACTTCATAAGTTAGAGCTAAAGTAATAATTGCACGGTTGTGGACAAAATGTAAGGTGATGAAGTATATTTTCCAAAACTGAGATGTTCATAAGTAACATGGGCGCAACTGCGCTACATTCCATGATCTTGGTACAGGTGTTCCGTCTAATTTTTCTAGTGCATACGCTCCCTTTCCTAAGATTTGTTGAACTTTGTATGGGCCTTCCCAGTTAGGCGCCAGCTTCCCTGGTCGCTCTGAGTGGGAAGCGTTGTTGTCTCTTAGAACGTAGTCTCCAATGTCGAATGCACAGCTTTTGACTTCGGAGTTATAGTAGCGCTCGAGCTGTTTTTTGTAATTGGCCTCGCGTATGGCTACCATTATGCGTCTTTCGTCTAAGAGGTCTAGATTAAGGCGCAACCCCTTATCATTGTCTGTGTGAGGTGCGTTGAGGACCCGCGGGGACGGGAAATTGATCTCTGCTGTGATTACGACTTCAGAGCCGTAGGTTAGGCTGAATGGGGTTTCACCGGTGCTTGTTTTTGTCAGGGTGCGATGTGCCCACAGGACGTGTGGTAGTTCATCGACCCATCCCGTTCGCTTTGAGCCCAGGCGTGTATTTATGCCTTCAACCAGTGACCTGTTGATCCGTTCGACCTGTCCGTGTCCCTGAGGGTGGGCGACGGATGTGAAGATCTGGTTGACGCCCATTTGTGTGAACCATGTCTGGATTTTTTTATCTGCGAATTGTGTTCTGTTGTCGGTGACGATCTCCATGGGTAACCCGAAGCGGCAGATGATGAATTCCCAGATGAATTTTTTGACGTGTTCGGCGCTGATCGTTAGTAGAGGCTTGGCCTCAACCCATTTTGTGAAGTAGTCGACCGCGACTATCAGGTACTGTATCTTTCCTAGGGCCATTGGGAAAGGACCGACCAAGTCGATGGCCCACTTTTGAAATGGCCAGGCGGCAGTGACAGGGACCAAATCGTTTTTGGGGCGCAGGGTATTTGGTGCGTGTTGCTGGCAGTTGAAGCAGGTGCGTAAGATTTTAACAGCGTCCTGGTGCATTCCTGGCTAGTAATATCCAGCATTCATGATTTTGTTGACGACAATGCCTTCGTGGATTTCCTTGATAAGGAATGCGGCGTTTGCGGAGTCGACGCATCTTAAAAGGGGACCAAGGTAGGAGCGTCGGTAAAGGATACCATTCATGAGTTGATAATGTTCTGATTTGTGCTGAATTTTTCGGGCATCCGCCTTTTGGGGTGGCAAGTTACCCACTTCTAGGTATTCTTGGATGGGAGTCATCCACGACCCGGTGCCCGTTTGCGTTAAATTGACCTGTCTAAGTGGTACTGAAGGTTGAGCTAAAGTTTCGATGCGTACCTCTTTGGCCATGTGTGGCCAAGCAGTGGATGCCATTTTGCTGAGGGCCTCAGCTTCTTTGTTGTCACTCCGGTTGATGTGGACGATTGTGCATGTTGTGAATATTTTGGTGAGGAGTTTGGCTTGGTCGACGTATTGAGCCATGACCGGGTCTTTAGCGTCGTAGACGCCGTTCATGTGACCCGCTATGAGCATTGAGTCGACGTGGGCGTTCAAATGTCTTGCGTCCATTTTGTCTGCCAAGCGTAGTCCTGCAAGGAATGCCTCGTACTCTGCTTCGTTGTTTGTGCTTTGGAACTCAAGGTGGACGACATATGTAAATTCTGTTTTGTCAGGACTGACGAGTCGTAGACCTGCGCCTGCGCCAAGATCGTTGTTTAAGATGCGGATAGGTACATTGTTAATGGTTCTTCTGGGAGTGGTGCCGTAAAAGTTGGTAAGTAAGTCAAACATTGCTTCATTTCACAAAAAGCTACTTCCGCCTCCGGAGTCCAGCGGAATTATGCCTTTTTTAGTACATTTCGTAGTGTGTGAACAAAGGGAAAAGACTTGGATGCGTAGTTTGATAGAAATCGGTTGAGGGCGACAAGGCGCCCCATAAGTGTCTGCACATCCTTTATTGAGTTTGGTGATAGCATGCGTTGGATAGCCGGAACTTTCTCCGAGTTTGGTTTGAAGCCACCATTAGTAACAATGACGCTTAGAAATTTCCCTTCTTCGGCTCCGAAGGAGCACTTTCCCGGGTTAAGTTTCATCTTGATTTCGCGCAACTGTTCGAAGGTGCGCTGGATATCCAGTAGCATGGTGTCTTCTTGAGTGCTCTTGATGACCAAGTCATCGACGTAATCCTCAAGATTGACGCCGATTTGGTTGATGAAGGCGTGGTCCATTCGGCGCTGGTAAGTTGCGCCTGCGTTTTTGTTAGGACAAAAAGGATTGGTGAAACCACTTTTGCAAACCTTAGTCTAATTCACTTCTGTCAAAATATTCTAAGTATAGAATTGCTGAAGAAGAAAGATCA
The DNA here is from genome assembly GCA_028751855.1 of Ambrosia trifida. Lineage (NCBI taxonomy): Eukaryota > Viridiplantae > Streptophyta > Magnoliopsida > Asterales > Asteraceae > Ambrosia > Ambrosia trifida. The sequence goes on from CM054125.1 coordinate 64,575,222, forward strand.
AACTGCTGAAGAATAGATTCCACAAGTGCTGAAGAAGAAAAGTCATCAGAAGTTCTGAAGTTCAAACCAGACACTTCTACTGTAGAACTACTGAAGACAAACTACTCATCAGTAGTTTGTCATTCATCAGTACTTATGTGAAGATCTTTTCCACCGCCTTTTTGTATCAGTAGTTTATTACTTTAGTATTACTTTTGCTTTATGTACAAGTTCCAATGCTGCAACTTGTTGCAACTTGTTTCTAAACTTGCTTTTTGGCAAGGTTCATGTATTTGTAAAGTCTATAAATAGAAGGGTTCATCCCTCTGTTTTAGACATTGATTTTAATACAGAAATCCTTCAACACATATTATTGTTATTTCCATTTCATATTTATTGAGAATCTGTCTAAGTGTTTCATTCTCATTCAATACTTAGATTCTTAATAAATACTTATCATTTATTAGTTTTTCAATCCAGGGGGAGTTATAACTCCTGTTGATAAGTGTAGCTTTAAACTCATAACATTCCGCTGTGCTATCACTGATCAAGAACTTGCTAAACACATAAGTGTTCACTAGCAAGTTCATACAAAAGAGCAATACTGATCCAACAATTGGTATTAGAGCACTGGTTTATCTGATCACATATCAATCTAACACATTGAGAATCAGACACAGGCTCTTATTGATATTCAATAAAGGATTATAAGCTCCCTTTTATCAACATCCATCACTTTAAGAGACATTTGACAAATCAATACTCTTTAAAATGGATCCTCATAATACTGGTTCTGCCAATAAACCTGCTATGCTAGTAAGAAATGAATATAACATCTGGCAAAGGAGAATGGCGCATACCTTATCACAGACCAACACAGGTTGCTGGAAATCTGTGATATATGGTCCTCATAAACCAGTAAATATAAATCTTGAAACTAAAGAAGAGATTCCAAAAGACCCAAAAGACTATACTGATGATGATTTCCTAAAACTTGAGCTTGATGCAAAAGCTTTCTCTATGTTGGCAATGGCACTCCCAAATGAAATCTACTCTGGCCTATTACATTGTGATAGTGCCAAAGAGCTTTGGGACTGCCTCAAAGAACAGTTTGGAGGAACTGAAGAGGTGATTGCCAACACCAGAGAAATCCTGGCTCAACAATATGAAACTTTTGCTCACATTAATGGGGAAACTTTAACACAATAATTTGAAAGATTCTCCTCATTAATATTCGAGCTAAAACTAAATGGTCAGACCTACACAACTGTATCTATGCTTCATAGATTTTTAAGGTCTTTACCTGAAAAATGGGAAACATACTCTATAGTCTTAAGATCTTCACCAGACTTTAGCTCCCTCACTCTTACAAAACTTCATGGGAGATTACTTACTTTTGAAAGAGAAATTGATCAAAAGAAAAAGTTACAAAGTTCTGGCAAAACTGCTGATGACTATCTACCAGGTAGTACAACACTATTGGGACAAGAGTCACCAACTTGTTCAAATAGTTTTGGATCTTTTGACCATATTGACATAACTGCTGGGATCTCATCTGAAAGATCATTCCCAGGTTATGACAATAATGATTTTGGTCAAACTGCTGATAACATGTGTTTTATCATGGATGATTTAAATAATTTCAGCAGTGATGACCTAGAAGAAATGGATATTTTGCACCAACTGGCCATGTTAAGTGTAAAAACAAATAAATTTTACAAAAGGTCGGGAAGGAAGTTTCCAGGACTCAACAGTTCAACAAAAATTGGTTTTGACAAATCTAAACTTAGATGTCACAAGTGTCAAAAGTTGGGACACTTTGCTAGAGAGTGTAGAAGCTCTGGCTTTAACCAATCTCAGTCTGGAAAGAATTTTAACCCCAATTATAATAGGAATAATGGAACACAAGGGAGTGCACATTTTGTACAGGCACAAGCTCCACAACACCAATATGTGCCACAAGTACAATATGTACAGATGTCTGCTCAACAGATGCAGAGCCAACAATCAATCCCTCCCTTTCCAGCTGCTCAACAACCTCCACAGTCTCAGCAACCCTCTCAACAAAGTTTATTTACTTCAGGGTATGTTGACTGGAGCAGTCTTCCTTTTGACACCACAAAGTGCAATCCTGATGCAGACAACAAAATGTTTGACATCAACTGGGGAGAGCCTGACAATGGCAGAAAGAACTTTGCCTTAATGGCATTTGAGGGATGCACCTCAAAATCTGCGTTGTCACAGGTATCAAAAGAATCTTTGACAAAACTGTGTTCAAATTCTTGCAAAGAATCTTTTGCTCTCATAAGAGAGACAAATGTGCACTTACAAGGAAAAGCAAATGACTCTGAGAGAAAATTCACTCAGATGAAATGTGATTTAGAAAGAAAACTTTCTGCAAAAACAAAAGAAGTTTCTAAATTAACTAACACTGCTATTGAAACCCAAGCACAAATTAAAATCATGATAAATGACCTAGGAAATGTCAGACAAGAGCTTGCTGACACCAAGGTCACATGTGAAAAATGGGTTGAATCTTGTAAGGGGTACCAATTATTGCTAAACAAACAAAGTGCTTCAAATGTTAGGTTTGGCATAGGGTACAATCACACTGAAACACCAACAGATTTTTCCCACGAAACTACTGAAGATGGGAGAAAAATTGTTTCAGGTGAAACTTCTGAAGAGGAAGAATGCACATCTTTCCATGAGAACTTTCTAAAAACACACAAAGAAAGTTCTTCAGAAGTATTGATTAATTCTGACTTTAAGCCATCAGTAGTTTCAACTACATCAGGAGTTAAGAACCTGAAAACTACTGATGACCTAAAACCAATCAACACAGTCAGAAACTTGTCTTTGAAAGAAAAGACAAAAGAATGTGAAATCTGTGGTCTGTTCAACCACAAAACAGAATTTTGCAGTTATAGAAAAGGTATTCAGTTCAACAAGAAAAATCAACAACTGGTTGTGGGAAAACAAATCAAAAATGATTTTGTAAAAACTTTTTCTCCCAAGAAACAACAACCAGTAAACACCTTTTCTCATAAAAAGACAAAATCTCAACAAAGATCTTTTTCTCAAAATTCTCTTTCAGTAGTTAGACCTGAATCATCAGCAGTTTCACAAACTGCTGAGATTAAAGATCTCATAAACTTGGTACAACTACTGATGACCAAAGTTGATGGTGGTCCTCAAAAGGATACCACCATTGTTCTTAATGAAAAATCCATTGCCAAAAAGACATGGATTTCTCAACTTGGTCAAGAACAAACTGTAAATGTTCTCAAGAGCAAACCCAAAGCCAAACTGGCTTGGGTTCCTAAATCTAACTAATTTGCTATCTTGTGCAGAGAGTTTCCAGAGGCTTAAATAGCATTTGGTATGTAGACAGTGGAGGCTCAATGCACATGACAGGATGCAGATACCTGATAAACAATTCTATCAGTCAAAGAGATGGATCTGTATCTGTAACACCCCGCCCCTCTCATCACCAATATTGTCCGCTTTGCCCATCCAGAGCTCACGGATTTGTTTTTGGTTGCCCAAGTGGAGACTTCCCAGGAGGTCACCCATCCTGAAATTTCTCCCACCTGAGCACGCTTAACTGTGGAGTTCTCCTCTCTCGGACAGTACTCCCCTCTCAACAGCTGCACAAACTCCGCCCAAGGAATAGCAATAGCCTCTCCCAATCCCACGTTCTGAGTAGTAGCATTCCACCACGACAATGCAGGCCCTTCAAATGTCGCAGTAGCATATTTCACCCGGTCCCCAGCAGGACAGTTACACATAACAAAGACAGATTCAACCTTCTCCAGCCATCGGAGCAGTCCCACCGCTCCCTCAGTTCCAGCGAAGTTATGGGGCTGACAGTCCCTAAACTTCTTATAAGAGCACTGAGGTGGGGGTGGATTGGCACCAGCACCTGAAACACGGTACACGAGTAAAACACAAACGAAAGAGCACGAAACCCAAAAATGAGGCAAGGTCGACAAAATCAACTCACCACCCATGGCATTAATCCCGGCCTGGAAATTAGCCATAGCCATGTTCACTTGCTGCTGGAGCAAGTTGTTCAGTTCAGCCTGAGTCATGTTGATGTTCCCACGACCACCGCCTCCGGCACGACCACCGCCGCCAGCACGGCCACCGCCACCACCACGACGTCCACCACCACGAGCACCAGACATGATCTAACAAATCAAGAAATCGAGAGATTCAGATTCACTTCCAGTGTCAACCACTAGAAATTTACAGAGTTATCCTAGGGACAAATTCAGGACTATACATCCAAACTCGAAGTCCATCTGGATTTTCATGCATTTCAGTTTATTATTTCGTGTGCACCCGAAATGATAAACTGCTCTACATGGTCCTCCAGATGTACCCCTAATCTAGACCCCAGTCACCGAACATTGTCGCCTAATGACGTGTGCAAGTGTAAGAAGGCATGTGTGTGCTAGAACCAGCAAATCAACCCCTCCTTCTTCAATCCAGAAGAAGAAGACAAGAGCAGGCAAGAACCCAAGTAAAAGCGGATGATGTAACGGAGAAACATGATGATGATGTAAAGACACCCCGACAACGTTAGTACGTATCCCACTAATAGACCCAAAGTATGTGACCGTCTAGTGTGTGCGACTCGGCTATAGACCAGACTCTACATGCAGTCCTAGTTCACTATAACCATTGTCTCTGATACCAATCTGTCACACCCTCAAATTACCACTTGCGGGGTTTTACCGCGAGGTGCATGACAAACCAGGATCCAAGTCAACGATCACAATAAACAACTCTATATGAAAAACGTAAATAGACATAACCATTAATTTAATAAGCGGAAGCGTTTAAGTAGCATTCAATCAACTATGCTATCTACTCAAAAGTTGTTCAAAATACTTTTATTACAAAACGTGCAACTATGCCTAGACGCCAATGCAGACCCGTGCGCCTAGTCCCGTTCATTGCTACCTTAGCGACCTGAGAAAAACATGCCAAAAAGATGTCAACATAAAATGCTGGTGAGTTCACAGGTTTGTTCAAAATGTTACCATGTCCATACTATATCAATGTTACCGAGTACGCTAGCTAGGCGTATGTTTCATTACTACTACGATTGGAAACCATTACTAGACACGTTTAGCAATGTTCAGCATGTTTAAGCAGCCCGTATGTTCAGCACGATAATGTTCCTGTTCGAGACAATATGCACCCGCCCTGCCCTCCAAGCCGACGAGTGGGGCAGGTCACACCCAATAGATCTATCCACATTTCCCCCGTTGTGCATCCCCGCACATTCATGGTTTCCCCCGGGACTTTCCAAAAGATCGTATAGCAATATAAAGTTAAAACCATAGTATGACATATGTTACCAAAACCGTTTAGCGCATGTTTTCTCCCCCAAAAGTTAAAGCAGTAAAAGTGGGGCCGTGAAGTCACCTTAAGTAGCGTTCTTCAAATACAAGTAAAGATGTTTAGCCATTGATAATCCCTCTACCGGAGATCTATCAAAATGTTCACATAAGTGTTCTGACTAATAACCATAAGGTTATCTAGTCCCCGATTGTCCAGATCGTAACCAAGTATGTTTTAAAACGTGTTTGAATGCTTAACAGACACACTAGACCGACCCGACATCCCGTTGGTGACCCATTACCCTAACTAATCAAGTACACATAGATTACACACAAGGTTCAAGTATAAAACACTTAGTTTGTATCAAAAATCTCATTTCTGCATCAGAACGGTCGAACCAGTCAGTTTTAAGTCTCCTTCGCACCTTTTAGTCTCCTTCGCCCGTTTTACATCTCGTTCGACCGTTTGATGCTTCCTTCGCCCGTTTTATCACATTCGTCCAATAAAAACCCAGGTTCGACCCTGGATCCCTCCTTCGCACCTTCGATTGGTCGAAGGAGGCCAGGTTCGCCCCTGTTGTGTATTTTTTCCTAAAAACGCTTCAAACACATTCAAAACGACTCGAAACATCATCAAACACAACAGTCAAGCATGGATAACTTATCCCTACAAAACCCCACCGATTTCCCCCGATAATACGTCCGTTTCAGCCCTTTCCCAAAATGGTAAAGATTATGGAAACATCACTTTCATGCATGAATAATTTACCCAATTTGGAAACTTTTGAAATCGATTCATGCTTAGCTTAAAATACTCAGTTTGTCGATTATCCGATCTTTCTTATCCATTCTATTGATCATAAATATTCATACATCAAGTTTTAATCCAATAAAACCCCCAAATATCATCATATCCAATCCTAACCCTAGACAACAATATTCCAACATTAATAACAATCCTATATCATGTTTCTATCATAGATATAGCAGCAAATTATTGAATACCACATAACACCTCATAATACACAATTTGCATATGTTATTCATCATGAAAACCTATGTTAAATGATCATGTTTTGATTTAGAAAGATGTTTAAAAGGTTTTTAATCATAAAAACACCCTTAGAACAGATCCGGACAATTAGGGTTAGATGAAAACGAATTAAAATGCTTTTAAAAAGGTTTAGGATTATGAACACACCTTGGATTCTTGTTTAGATGTTGTAGATAGGTTAGATTATGAAAAAGAAGAGCAAAAACTCCTTCCTTAGTGTTTAAGATCGTTTGAGAGCGTTTTGGGACGGTTAGGGTTTCTGAAATGATGAAAAATGACAAAGGTTGGTATTTATACTAATCCTCCTTCGCCCCAATTCATTGGTCGAAGGTGGTCTCCTTCGACCCTTTCACAGGGTCGAATGAGCCCTGTCTGGTCGAAGGGAATTCCTCAAATTCCACTTCCCTGGTTCGCCCATTTACAAGGGTCGAACCAGACGATTACTTCTTGATTGACCACTCGAAGTGGTTGAACCAAGACCCCTTTTTAACTAGTTTTCCAGTTTGTCGTGTTTAACGCATTCTAACACATCTTAACACATAAGCATGCATCCTTAGTCTATATTTAACACATTTAAGCACAGATAATCATTTACACATCATTTAAACACATCTATGTATATAATCCACCACACGACCCATAATCTACACATATACTTAATTAGTTCATGTAATGTCACCAACAACGGAACCCGGTACTAGTGTATTACCAAAACGACTCCCAATGATCCTCCAGATCATTGTACCCTAGACAATCCTAACTTGACCCGACTCAACTAACCCAGTTAAGTTTGTTTATAAACGTTTCTCGCTAAGGTAGACTTAGATGTTACTAATATGTTTAAGCCGAACATGCCGGGTGTCACAGTATCCTTTGGGAAAAATGCTAAGGGATATGTGCTAGGACATGGCAATGTCTCCTCTGGCAAAATACAGTTTGACAAAGTCAATCTGGTTGAAAACCTTGAGTACAACTTGCTGAGTGTGTCACAAATGTGTGATAAAGGATATTCTTCCTTTTTCACAAAGACAGCATGCAAGATCATATCACCAGGAGGCCAGAAGTTGATAGAGAAGATCATTGAAGATCACACTTTGTTAATAGCCAAAAGATGTGGCAATGTCTATGCAGTGGACATTGAAAAAGACAAAGTACTGAACAACACTGCCTGTTTCTTCTCAAGGGCATCAACTTCAGAAACTGATCTCTGGCACAGGAGACTTGGCCATGTGAACTTTAAAACCATAAATAAAGTCACAAAAATGGGCTTGGTCAGAGGTCTACCCTTGAAAGTATACCAGTGTGAAGAACACTGTGTATCCTGTTTAAAGGGAAAACAGCATAAGTCCTCCTATAAGTCTATTGAAGAATCAAAAACAACTGCATGTCTTCAACTACTCCATATGGACTTTTTTGGGCCTGTAAAAATCATGAGGCTTGGTAAAAAGAAGTACTGCTTAGTCATCATTGATGACTACTCAAGATTTACATAGGTATTCTTCTTATTTTCCAAGGATAAGGCTGCTGAAATCATCAAGTTCTTCATTTTACAAGTAGAGAAGCAATACTCTCTACCTGTCAAAACCATTAGAAGTGATAATGGGACAGAGTTCAGGAACAAAACTCTGGATGAATTCTGTTTTTCTAAAGGGATTATTAGACAATTCAGTGTTCCCAGAACTCCTGAACAAAATAGTGTGGTAGAAAGGAAGAACGGAACTTTAATAGAAGGAGCAAGAACAATGTTAGCTGATTCTGGCCTACCAATATACTTTTGGGCAGAAGCAGTTAACACATCATGTTATGTTCAAAATAGAATTATTATTGTCAAGAGACATTCAAAGACTGCCTATGAAGTTCTTCATGGCATGAAGCCCCCTTATCTCCTTTTTCAGGGCTTTTGGGTGTCAATGTTTCATCTTGAACATTAAGGAATCTATTTCAAAGTTTGCTGCCAAAGTTGATTCAAGTTACTTTCTTGGTTATTCTTCAACTAGAAAAGCCTACAAGGTTTTTAACTCAAGAACCAGGATAGTAGAAGAAACACTGAATGTCAAGTTCAATGAGTCAAAACACACTCTTATTCCAGCATATCCTGCTGAACTTTTTGACCTTGACAACTTCCATTTTGGACCTGAAAAGACTGTCACTTCATCCAAACCTAATTATTATGGTGATCAAAGGTTTGATGATGAGGATCAAGCACCATGGACTCCTCAAACAGTCATTAAATCAACTTCAAAACCATCAGAAGTTTCACAAACTTCTGATTCAACAAATACTGAGGAACAAACTCAAACATCTGCTTCAGCACCTGCAACTACTGAAGACACTGAAACTGCTGAACCAGATATAATAGACCTCAGTAGTTTATTTGAAGAACATGAGCCACCAACACCTGTCAGTGGTTTACAACAACTGATCGAACACAAAGACCATCCACTTGATCAAATCATGGGTGATATTGCATCAGGTGTTCTTACAAGAAACCAGCTTTCCAACTTTTGTCTCTTCTCAGCATTTATTTCACAGTTGGAACCAAAGAAGTACCAGGAAGCCCTCAAGGACAACAATTGGGTGCAGGCAATGCAAGATGAATTGCTTCAATTCAACAAGCAACAGGTTTGGGAAATCTGTCCCTTACCACCAAACAAGCAACCAATTGGCACAAGATGGGTTTTCAGAAACAAACAAGATGAAGCTGGTATTATAATAAAGAACAAGGCAAGACTGGTAGTACAAGGTTACTCTCAAGAAGAAGGAATTGACTATGATGAAACCTTTGCTCCAGTTGCAAGGCTTGAAGCCATCGGGTTATTTCTGGCCTATGCCATTTCCAACAAAATAAAAGTTTATCAAATGGATGTTAAGAGTGCATTTTTGTATGGAAAGATAAAAGAAGAAGTGTATGATTGTCAGCCACCTGGGTTTGAGGATCCTTCTCATCCTGAGTGGGTGTACAAACTAGACAAAGCTCTTTATGGGCTCAAACTGGCTCCAAGAGCCTGGTATGACACACTTTCAACCTTTTTACTCAAAAATAACTTCACAAGAGGTGCCATTGATAAAACTCTTTTCATAAAACATGTTGGAAATCATGTCTTACTTGTTCAAATATATGTTGATGATATCATTTTTGGTTCAACAAACACAAAATTGTGTGATGAATTTAAGAAACTCATTCAATCAAAATTTGAGATGAGTACAATGGGAGAACTGCATTACTTTCTGGGACTGCAGATTAAACAACAATCAAATGGAACTTTTATACATCAATCAAAATATGTTAAAGAATTATTAAACAAATTTTCTTTACAAGACTGTAAATCATGTTCCACTCCCATGACACCAACCACACAAGTTGAACCAGATGATCAAGGAAAACAGGTTGATCAAACCATGAATAGATGTATGATAGGTTCCCTTTTATATCTAACTGCTTCTAGACCAGATATTATGTTTTCAACATGTGTCTGTGCTAGATATCAATCAGCTCCTAGGGAATCACACCTCATTGTAGTCAAAAGAATCTTCGGATATCTGAAAGGAACTCCAACTCTTGGAATTTGGTATCCTGCTTCAAGCAATACCAAGTTATCAGCTTTTTCAGATAGTGACTATGCAGGGTGTAAAATGTCAAGAAAATCAACATCTGGTGGTTGTCAATTCTTGGGAAACTGTCTAGTGTCCTGGCAATCAAAGAAACAAACATCTGTTGCAACTTCAACTGCTGAAGCCGAATACATTGCAACTGCAAGTTGTACATCACAGATACAATGGCTCCAATATCAACTTCTTGATTATGGAATCAAAGAGACCAAGACACCATTGCTTGTACACAGCAAATCTGCCATTAGCATCATTCAAAATCCTGTTCAGTTTTCAAAGACTAAACACATTGAAATCTGGTATCATTTCATAAGAGATTGCTATGAAGAAGGCAAGATTGAAGTGAAGCATGTAGCAACAGCTAATCAAATAGCTGACATATTCACTAAACCCCTTGACACATCAACATTTCAGAAGTTATTATCCATGCAAGGGATGCTAAATTTGTAAGTGTTTCTCTTTACTTTTTCTGCACAGATTTTTTATTTTTCACTTACATCTGTTTTCAAAAATTGAAAAACTTCTGAAAAACAAACAAGAGAGAAACTACTGATGAACAAAACATCAGTATGGGGATATTTTCTGAAAAGTGATTAACTTCTGATAAAACAACCTTCAGAAGTTATGAATAAAGTATTTATAAGGTATTTCTCATCAGCTGTTCAAAACTACTTAAGAGAAAGTGGGAACTATTGATGAAAATAATTCCTCATCAGCAGTTTAATTAAAAAGGGCAAAACAGACTTTTCCCACGTCAGAAGTTTGACCTAGGCGGTTTAAAACTTCTGATAAAGAGGTTTTGACCTAGGCGGTTTAAAACTTCTGATAAATACCTTTTTCAACACTTATCCATTCAAAAACAAAAATTCCCTCCTTCTCTCTCAAGAAAGCTCTCAAACCCTGAACCTGCAAAAAACACTGTTCGATTCATACACACACAAACCACATGGCTTTAGTTCTTAAACAGGGACACAATCTCAGAGCCTACTTAGAAAAACAAGAAGGCTGGTCCCAATACGATGAGATCATTGATCTCGTCTTCAAATCCCAATATTTCACCGCTCTCACAATAGACCCACTAATACATCCTGAAACTCTCAATGAATTCTGGGCTAACGCTGAGACAGTGATGGTGGACGATGAGGTTATCTCTCTCAACTCAACAATCAAAGGGAGACAAATGGCCATCACAACGGCCACACTTGCAAACAGACTGGGGTTGAATGATGTGAATGCCCCTGAAAAGTTTGAAAACTCTGCAATCCACCTAACCATGACTGAATGTGGTTATCAAGGTACTCTCTCACAAGCTACCATCTTTAAAAAGTATTTTGAACCAAAATACAAACTTTTGTTTCATTATATAATTATGTGTTTGAGTCCTAAAACAGGGTCTTATGACCAGATGCCCTCAACCTTTCAACCAATTTTTCATTCCATTGTGAATGAAACAAATTTCAGGGCATCAAAACTTTTCTTTAATGAGTTGGTGTTACATCATAATAACACTAAAAAGAAGTTTTTGTTATATCCAAGGTTCATTATGCAATGCATAATAAAAGAACTGGGTGATGAGGTGCTTGTGGGTAAAACTGAAATTTTGAAACCCTTAACCTCACAAGCATACTCTAGGCACAACAAATAGGCTGCCTGGCCAGAAGATGACCAAGGGGAACCAGAACCAGTTGACGGGTGGTTCGACGAACACCCTTTAATAATGTTAAAATGTTTATTTAATCCACATTTATCCATGTTATTGCTTGGAATTGGGTAACTACGATTATTATGGATGCAGGTATGATAAGGAGTTAAAAACGGCGAAAAACGGGCTTTCGGAACGGATCGGAAGCATTGGAATGAGGTGGAAAGAAAGAAGAACAAAATCAGGATTTTCAACAAGCCCACCGTAGGCCTACGCCAAGGGCGTTCCCCTAAGGTGGCCTGTGGACACCTTTTTCCACCGTACAGCAGGCCTGAAGGGCCGTAAGCTTTTAACCTTGGCCGTTCCCCTACGGCCCAGCCGTAGGGGTACGGTGGGCCTGATGCAGCCGTAGCCATGCCACTTGACCGTTCCCCTACGGCCCAGCCGTAGGGGTACGGTGGACCTGATGAGTTTTTGTAACTCATGCATTTAAGAGCCCTTTGATGAAGATTTATATCAACCTTTTCATTCCTAAACGTTTTTATCATTTTGGAGAGAGTTTTTGGCTGCAACTTTTATGATTGGAGAGCATTGAAAAACATTAGTTTTATGTCTTTGATTCACATGAACAAGAGGATGTTTGTTTTGATGATTCACCAAGCTATGTCGGGCTAAACTTTTGGTGATCATTCGTGGTGAAGGTTTCTCTACAACTTTTGTGTGTGTTTTTATTACATTTCTAGGATGATAATTTAGTACTCTTGCTTGATTATTATGATGTTTGAACAATTGATTGTAGTGTGTTGATTATTTCATCAATCTTTAGTCTTTATCGTTCGTTCTTGGTGTTGTTAACAACCGAGATATCACGGGAAGGATTGGGGTTGGTAATTGATTAATTGGTCATCGGGAAACAACCTCGCGTTAATATAACCCGAGTACTTTGTTCCCTTTGACCACAACTATTGTTTTCACATGAGTTATGTCTATGTAACTCTTCCTAGTTGAAATTCACACATGTGTTAGAGAGACCGGATCCTTGAATGGTCATTTTCTCATAAATTGAAGAAACACTTCTAAGTTTGAATTGATAATTAGTTGTTATTTTAGTTTAAACCAAAACAATCACAAATCGTAATCATTTACTTTTTATTCAAGTAGTTTAATTGTAGTTAATTAACAAGGCTAGAACTAACACATTTTCCACAAACTCCTTGTGTTCAATACCTTCTTGCCACTATTCAATAGTTGTAATTGGGAAATTTTACGTGTACCACGACAAGCACGTCAAAAAATGGCGCCGTTGCCGGGGAGCTAGTGCGCTTGGTATTACATTGATTGTTTGTTTGTATTTTAAAAAAAAAATAGTAAATCAGAAAAATTAAAAAAAAAGGGGATGTATAAAAGTGTTATTTAATTTTTTTTTTTTTTTTTTTTAGATTTTACTTTGGGTGTTCTAGTTGTGCAGGTTTTTACTTGCAGATTTAGAACAAGATGAATTGGGTCGATGACGAGTTCGAACCATGTTATAGTTGTGGAAGTTTCGCTCACTGGACCAAAGATTGTCAAGATTGTCCAAAACCCTTACCACCGGTAGATCCACATTGCTTTTGTTGTGGACAAGTGCATACAGATGATGATTGCCCAATATTTTGGAGTGATTCAGAATATTGGGATGAAATGTGGAAATCTGGGTATCGGGCAACTCCATGTCAAGAAGACTATCATAGTTACTATGACTATGACTATAAAGAGACACGTTTCACAGATAACCAGGAGAATGATTATTATTATTATGAAAACTCACAATTATACTTTTCTTCAGGTTATTCTCAAGCTCAATATCAAGTTCCTTCCCATGAATGTGTAGATGTTACATATCAAAGTGAGGAGGAAAAGCGACTAGCTCGAATAGAAGAAAAATTAGTTAAGATCGAGGAGTCGCTATCAACGCCTAACCTACCAAATTGTCAAAGAATTCGCTATTTAAATTTTAAATGCAAAATGTTATCGATGAGGGTCAACATAAACGAATCTCTTTCACCCTTGCCCGATGACATTAGAAACTATTCTCAAGATAAGGACGAGGTTGTGGAAAGTAATACCACGCCAAATCTTTCGCTTGTAGAAAAGTTACATTTGGAAGAGGTTGTTGTTGTTATTGATGCATGTGTCACAAGTCTTACTCAAGAATCTCACAAGTCTCATCCCACACCGATTAACTTCATAAAAAAAGTGCAAGATGTAGATTCAAAAGCAAACATTAGGAAGGTGAGATTGCATGACATCGGACAAAGGCTAGTGAAATGGTTCTTCCCCAACAATCCAAAGCACCCAATTCACACGCCAATCTTTAAACAACTGTTTATTTGGCGTGTTAACTATCGAGCATACATTGGAAACTCGGTAGGCAAGTGTGCATTGAGACCACCTTGAAGGATATATGAGGTAAGGTCCGGCTGAAGACCCATAAAAACTTAGCGCTTTTGGGAGGCACCCCAAGTTTAAATTTTATTTTTGTGTGTTTTTTGTATTTGTGGCGTTTTTGTGTGTTTGTGTGTTTTGAGTGTTTTGTAGGTTCACGGACGAGCGAAGTGGGCGCAAGATGGATGCCAAGGTAAGTGGTAGGTGTTTGTTCTTGATTTGGATGTTTTCGGACAGGTTTGGAGCGATTTTGGGTTACCCGCGGCCAAGTAAAAAAAAAGGCCAGGTCCTACCGTAAGATACGGTAGGAATCGTAACGTACGGTGGAAACAATGAAACCAACGGTAGTTCAGGACTGCCTTACGGTGAGAATTTTGTGCCCAGGTGCTACCGTATAGTACGGTACCTACCGTACCATACGGTGGGGTCTGAAAATTTTTGGCCGGTTATAAAAAAAAAAAAAAAAAAGTTCAATAATAACCAAACATGTCTTTCCATTTCATTCAACTACTTTCCCTTTTATTGTCAATCTCCTATTTTCATAACATTGCACTTTTGCTCGTACTCAATCTCCATTCGAGCAAACACGGATTGAAAATTGTAGATTGGCATGTTTAACATTTTGTGCATCGTGTTTTAGTGTTTATTTTTAGTTCGTGCACCTTAACCACTTTGGATTGCGAATGAAATGCTATACAATCAAGGTGAAGATTTGGACATGGCAACTCCGAGACATCATCATATCAAAAGGGGAGTTGTTCTTGTCCTTATGTTTGTTTTTGTGTGTTTTAATTACCATTTCTACATTGAGGACAATGTAATGTTCAAGTGTGGGGGTGGGGAAAAATAGTCCTTGAAAATTTTTTTTACTAAGAAAAACAAACATTTAAAATTTTGTCACGGTCAATTTTGGGTTGTTTTTGCTATAGATTCTTAATCATGGTTTAATTTGTGATAGGTAATATGAACCGTTTTCAACAAGTATTTTTAAGAAAAACGTTAGAATTACATGATTAAGTTTAGCAAGCTAGTGAAAACAATTATATGCACATATCGATAACCTTATTCCTACTTTTGGTGAGATTTTGAGCCTACTTACATTTGAGCACATACATATATATATTTCATTTGCAGAGTGTAGGCCACTGTTACTTTGTTACAAAACTTGTGTGATTTGATACATGCTATGTGAATATGCACTAAATGTTAAAGGCAAATTAGGATACCATTTTTGTTTACACCAATTTATGTGCTATACCATGTTTACCCAAAATAGAACCATTAGTCGCCAACTTTGAGCCTAAACCGTTCGTTTGTCAAAACCATATATTTCAACCAACCATCCAACAATTTTATCAAACTTTTCTGAGATCCAAAGTGAATGTTTGTATATTTTATTTATTACTTCATGAAAAAAAAATGAAAAAAAAAGAAGAAAAAAATGAAATGAATATATATATATATATATATATATATATATATATATATATATATATATATGTAGATGTTTGATGTTGTAAGTCGAGTTATTCAACATGTTTATAGTTAGTAGTTGTTCAAATAAAGGATCAAGAGCGAAGTTCGGTTTCACCACATTTTTATTTTAGCCATTTTTACCCACATTTTCCTACCTTTACCCAAAGCCCAAAACCCATAAGTCCTTGACATATATGTGTATTTTTACTAAGTTTGATTGTTATACAAGTTTATATTAACAAGTTTCAGTTTTGGTCTTTGAGTGAATAATACTAGCACATCTTTTGCTAGTCCATAAATTATACCGAGAGGAGTGATGATTGCGAGGGGTGTGTTGCATATAAATGAGTTCAAGAGAATGTTAAATTTAATCTAGTTAATTTTATTTTTGGAAAATATATATATATATTGAGCTTGTTGAATTAACACATCTAATGCTTGTCACAAATGAGGTATGATTTTGGACCTTAAGCGAGAGCCCTAGAAAAGACCAAATTATGTTTATTGATAAAAATGTTTTCTAGAGTTTTTCAGGGACTGAAAAAGATAAGTGTGGGGGTGTGATGCGATGCCGGATGCATCACATTTATATAGTTTAATTTGGTATTTTTAATGTGTGTTATGTGTAGATTTATCCGGAGTTAGGTACTTATCCGAGAATGAGGAGTGACAAGCTTTATGTGCTAAAATAGCGAAATTACAAGCCAAATCTTGAAGAATCAAGCACATGGGAGAAACTACGGAGGATTGATTTAATTTTAGAGAAAACACATGGATTATAAATTAAGATATTATTTGATGATGTGAAAGAGGGCGGAAATACGAAGACGTGGCCGCGAAAATGGAGGAAAACGGAGTTGAAACGAAGAAGTTATGAAGAAAACAAGAAATTTGCGAAACTGCCCACCGTAACCTTACGCCCCTACCGTAGGGGTACGGTGGGGTCTGACGCAAAAAGCTTTAAAACACCCGAAAATTGGTCTTGCAACCCTAACTTCTTAACCAGCCGCCTTAGGGCGATTTGGGCGATTAAGGAGGCGATTTTTGGGGGTTTTTCATCATCTCAATCCATTCCATATCATCATCATCATCCAAGATCTTCAAGGGCCAATCTTCCAATCTTCTCCATCCTATGCTTGGCTAGAACTCTTGGTGACCATTCTTTGGTGAAGTTTTTCTTGAACTCTTATGTATGTTCCTATGAATTTCTAGAATGATAATCTATGTATGTTTGCTTGATTATTGTGGTGTTTGAATGATTGTTTGTAGTTGTTAATTACTTTATCAATTTTTAGTCTTAATCGTACGTTCTTGGTGTTGCTAACAACCAAGATATTGCGGGTAGGATTTGGGTTGGTTAATTGATTAATTGGTCATCGGGAAACAACCTCGCATTAATATAATCCGAGTACTTCGTACCCTTTTATCACAACAATTGTTTATGCACGAGTTATGTCTATGTAACTCTTTCTAGTGGACAACTTTTACATAAGTGTTTAGGGAAAACGGATCCTGGAATGGTCATTGCTTTTATAATCGTAAAAAAACAAATCCATTTTTGAGTAAGTAATTAGTTTACAAGTTCGTTTAAATCTAAAACAAACCGCTAGTGTGACGCTAACCACATGCTCCTTGGATTCGATACCCTACTTACCCTAGCTACCTAGGTTATTTAGGTTTTGCATGACCCGTGACGACCGCGGTCATCAAAATGTCAAAGGTTGGGGAGCCTATCAAAAAGGGATGAGATGCCAATGCAACCAATTTTGGTTGTAGAAATATTTGATGTTTGGGGCATCGACTTTATGGGGCCGTTTCCTAATTCAAACGGGTTTTTGTATATTTTAGTAGCGGTGGATTATGTCTCCAAGTGGATTGAAGCAGTTGCCACAAGAACAAATGACCATTCGGTTGTTTGTAAATTCGTTCAATCCAATATTTTTGCCCGGTTTGGTGTGCCTAGAGTGATTATAAGCGATGGTGGTTCACATTTCAAGAATTTTAATTTCGGGAAGCTATTGAAGAGATATGGTGTGAACCACCGGATTGCTACACCGTACCATCCACAGACAAGTGGACAAGTCGAAGTGTCCAACCGTCAAATAAAGGAGATTCTAATGAAGACGGTAAGAGTTGATAGGAAGGATTGGTCGGGGAAATTGGATGATGCTTTGTGGGCGTACCGAACGGCCTACAAAACTCCCATTGGTACAACGCCTTATCGGATGGTATATGGAAAGGGTTGTCATTTACCGATGGAGTTAACGCATCGAGCGCATTGGGCAGTAACGACGGTGAATGCGGATTATAATGAGGCGGGCAAAACGAGGAAATTACAACTGAGTGAGATTGAGGAAATTCGAGATGAGGCATACGAATGTGCATCGGCTTATAAAGACAAACTCAAGAAAGTGCATGATGCCAAGTTAAGAAAGAAAACCTTTGAAGTGGGTCAAAAGGTTTGGTTGTACAACTCAAGACTCAAGATGTTCGCGGGGAAGTTGAAAAGCAAATGGATGGGTCCTTATATAGTTTGCCGGGTTGGTGAGTATGGTGATGTTGAAATCTTGGATGAGAATACTGGTAGGCAACAAACGGTAAACGGACACCGCTTGAAACCGTATTTGGAGGGCAACGATATCAATTACTTGGAGATGGATAAATCGGGCTACATTCTAAGCCCGGTTGAGGAGACATGATCAAGAGGCCCAGGTTTGGTAGTGTAAATAGTAGATTTTTAATTTATTTTATTTTATTTTATTTTATTGCATATTTTTGTTTTTGATCGAAGCCCGTGTTCGAAACAAGTGTGGGGACGTACCGGTAACAAAACGGTTCTAGCACTATGTTGAGGACAACATGGGATTTTCGAGGGGGTAGGGTAATTTCCATGTTTGTAAAATTACTAATTTTGAAAAAAAAAAAAAATCAAAATAAAAAGTTTTTTTATGAGATGCACGTGAAAAGCTGGTTACAACATTGTCTTTCTTCCACCAAACTTTCTTTCATTCTTATTCTTCTTCTTCTCCAAACCCACAAGAACACATCTTCTTTTCACCTTCAAATCTTCATAAAACATTCAATCCTTCATCAAAATCAACGATTCTTGGGTCTATCTTGGCTAATTTTTCATCTAGTTTCTGATTTTGGGGAGTAACTTGGAAGATAAACACGTTTTGGGGTCCGAATCAAAACCCTAAAAACCGAAAATTTGGGGATTTTTCTTGTTTCTTGTTTTCTTGTGTTCTAACATCTTATAATCTAAGGAAATGGCACGTACGGGAGAAGCCGCGGGGTCAAGTTCGTCGGCTGCAAAGGCTAAAGGAAAGCAGCCGGCGCAGCAATATAAAAGGCAAAAGTATGTTCCTCCAAACAATGGATCTGATGAGGAGATGGAACAAGCACCTCAAGCACCTCAAGTTCCGGAGGCTCCAAGGCTAGACCCGGCTGATAAGCCGGAATGGAAGTCGGGACCGTTGAGTGATAAACCAAGGATTTGGCAACCCACTCTGTTTCATGACCAGATGAAGAAGTTGCAAGATAGAGGAGGGGCCTTCATCTATGAAAGGGAGGTGAGCCGAAAAGATTTTGAGTGTTTTGGTGTGTTTGACAGGTTTAAGGCACTAGGATGGGAAGCTGCGCTCCACTGCTATGATGGAGAAGAAAAGCGGGTATTTTTGGATGAAATAGAAGAATGGATGGCTACCTTACGATGTCCGAGATACGACTCAGCATCCAAAATGAAGTTAATTGGTGAGGTGAACGGAGTAGAAGTGGAGATGTCTTACGAGACATTACGGAGGCTCGCTAAGTTCGACAGTTTACCGGCGAAAGAGTATAAGAACCCGCATATCAATGACTTGCTGATCAGTCCAGAAAAGCATCCACGGTGGATGCTTATGTTGGACGCTTTGTTCTTGCCGGGTACTTATACTGGTACTTTATATCGACGAAATTTGAAGTTAGAGCCTAGATTGCTGCTGAATTTTCTCACTCTGAATGTGCTACCGAGACGTGCTGACAAGACAGAAGTTCGTTTTCCCGAGGTCCCCATTTTATATGCTTTGACGAATGGAGGCCCGAAATTCTCTTTCCGGTATTTGGTTTTGAATCACGTGTGGATGTGTAGAAATTCAAAGGAAAGGACAATTATTCCATATTGTCGAATAATCACTGGGCTATTGAAACAACAAGGTGCAATCACTGAAGAGGATCAAGGGAGGAAACGAAAGAAATTCAAGCCGGTTGATTTAGATATAATGGGGTCTGCTTGGGAGTACTCTGTATCTGAAAGGTACCACAAATTGAAGAATGGTGGTCAAAAATGGAGGGTGTTAAAGAAGGATGCGCGGGCACTTTTGCCCGGCGAGGAGGATGAACCCGAGAGTGGGGATGAAAGACCACCGAGTGATGATGAGGATGAGGAAGATAACCCATTTGAAGGACAGTTAAATGTTGGACAGGGGAGTTCTAGTGGAGCGCATGGTGGAAGTTTCTATGATTTTTCTACGAGGGAGTATGCGGATGGATGGGCTTTTGCGGGGTCAATGCAGTCTGTTATTGAGAGTCAGCGGCCACCTACATCAATCTTTGAGACGTGGTCGGGATCAGAGCGCACATTATTCGACCACCAAACTATGATGAGCGCATCTATGGAGAGATCTATGAGGCAAGGGTTTGAGCGGCAAGAGATGTGGAATAGGGCACACGCCTATTCCCAAGAGGTGGAAATTAATCATAGGTATGTTGATGACCAAAACAGGAGGATGAATGACGACTGGCATGCGGGAAGACCCGTAGTTGCAAATCCACAACCGGTGGATTACGGGTCTTTGCCACCGTACGATGGGAGCATATCATATCCGACGCCACCACTTCATCATTCCCAATGGGTGGACCCGCAACAACAACAGCCACAAGCATCGGAACAGGGTGGAAGCAGCAGTGACGCATTTGGGTTTGGTGAGTGGAATGATTTGATGACCTCTGTGTTCGGGCCACCTCAACCCCGCTACTATTGACCAGGTCGTGTTTTTTCCTTTGTACATAGTGTATATTTTGCTTTGTTTGATTTCTTTATGTTTCGGGAAATGGGTGGTTGGGTGGTGTTATGATTGATGATGATTGCTTTGGGTTGTGGTAGTAGGAGGTGTGTTGTTTAAAAATGAAAAAAAAACTAAAAAAAAATTTTAAAAAATGAAAAAAATACAAAAAGAAATTTGTGGTTTGAGTGTACGAGTGTTTCCTTCCAAAAACCGCACATTGGGGACAATGTACCCCAAGTGTGGGGATGGGGGAAAATTTTGAAGAATTTAAAATTTTTTGAAAAAATCAAGCGTAGCGTTGTGAGAATTGGAACACCTTGAACTAACCTCGAGAGGCACACCGGCAACCCTTAACCCATTTTTATTCTTGGTGAGATTTGAGCCACAGTTATAGAACAATATATATAGATATATCTTTCTTTGTGAGAGTGGCAATGGGTGGGGGTGCACTAGAACTTGTGCTTGAATGCGACTTGAATCTTTGTGTGAGCATAAGTGTAGAGATGATAAGGGCACTAGGTAGCCTTGTTATGTTGAGTGAGAGTGTGGGAATTGGGGGGTTGGACCTCATGCATTATATATATGAGCTTGGTAGCGAGAGGGGCGGGGGTTTGGACATTTAGTTGCCCATTTTTGAGCCTAAAAGCCTATCGATTGTTAACCCTTTAGCTAGTTCCCTAAATAAATACCCAACTTGATCCGGTCTTGTGTGTTTAAACAAAGTGTTAGTGTGTTATTTTAGTATTACAAGTTGAAGTTTTAGTTGAGTGTGTTCGTATGTGTATGTATTAGTGTTTCTTGATGTATTGAAAAAAAAAAAAAAAAGATGAAATTGAGAAAAATGAAAAAAAAAAGAAAAAAAAAAAAAAGAAAGAAAAAAAAGAAAAAAAGAGAGGAAGTTTATATGTGATATCTATTATAGTTGTGTTTGTATTTGTGTTTGCGTGTGTTAGTTATGTGTGTGTGTCGTTGTGTAATAAAAGACCGGGTAAAGTTATGCGCTACTAAAAAAATATACCCCATTCCCTACCTTTACACTTAGCCACATTACAACCCGACAAGCCCCTTTGATTTGCACTTATGTTTAGCGTGTAAGAGGAGGGTTGATTCAGGTACAAGCTTATGGTTGCGCACTCATTTATTTGCCTTTTGTGTGCCTAGCTCTGAATTGCTAGTTTTCAGTTGTCACCGAGAGGAGAGAAACTGTGAGGGGTGTGTTGATTCGGGTGTTAAGGACGGGTTAGTATATGGATTGCACGTTAATGCTTGATTTAAAAATGATCGTTTTGCGTAAAAGTGATTTTGGTAGATTGCTTGGGACAAGCAATGGGTAAGTGTGGGGATGTGACGGGTGGTTCGACGAACACCCTTTAACAATGTTAAAATGTTTATTTAATCCACATTTATCCATGTTATTGCTTGGAATTGGGTAACTACGATTATTATGGATGCAGGTATGATAAGGAGTTAAAAACGGCGAAAAACGGGCTTTCGGAACGGATCGGAAGCATTGGAATGAGGTGGAAAGAAAGAAGAACAAAATCAGGATTTTCAACAAGCCCACCGTAGGCCTACGCCAAGGGCGTTCCCCTACGGTGGCCTGTGGACACCTTTTTCCACCGTACAGCAGGCCTGAAGGGCCGTAAGCTTTTAACCTTGGCCGTTCCCCTACGGCCCAGCCGTAGGGGTACGGTGGGCCTGATGCAGCCGTAGCCATGCCACTTGACCGTTCCCCTACGGCCCAGCCGTAGGGGTACGGTGGACCTGATGAGTTTTTGTAACTCATGCATTTAAGAGCCCTTTGATGAAGATTTATATCAACCTTTTCATTCCTAAACGTTTTTATCATTTTGGAGAGAGTTTTTGGCTGCAACTTTTATGATTGGAGAGCATTGAAAAACATTAGTTTTATGTCTTTGATTCACATGAACAAGAGGATGTTTGTTTTGATGATTCACCAAGCTATGTCGGGCTAAACTTTTGGTGATCATTCGTGGTGAAGGTTTCTCTACAACTTTTGTGTGTGTTTTTATTACATTTCTAGGATGATAATTTAGTACTCTTGCTTGATTATTATGATGTTTGAACAATTGATTGTAGTGTGTTGATTATTTCATCAATCTTTAGTCTTTATCGTTCGTTCTTGGTGTTGTTAACAACCGAGATATCACGGGAAGGATTGGGGTTGGTAATTGATTAATTGGTCATCGGGAAACAACCTCGCGTTAATATAACCCGAGTACTTTGTTCCCTTTGACCACAACTATTGTTTTCACATGAGTTATGTCTATGTAACTCTTCCTAGTTGAAATTCACACATGTGTTAGAGAGACCGGATCCTTGAATGGTCATTTTCTCATAAATTGAAGAAACACTTCTAAGTTTGAATTGATAATTAGTTGTTATTTTAGTTTAAACCAAAACAATCACAAATCGTAATCATTTACTTTTTATTCAAGTAGTTTAATTGTAGTTAATTAACAAGGCTAGAACTAACACATTTTCCACAAACTCCTTGTGTTCGATACCTTCTTGCCACTATTCAATAGTTGTAATTGGGAAATTTTACGTGTACCACGACAAGCACGTCACCAGTCCCCATGGAACCCTCATCTTCCAAACCTACACCCCCAAAGGCCAAGAAACCCCCAAGGTACAAAAACAAAAACTCACCAAACATAAAAGAAAAGCTGTTCAGGAGGTTGAGATGCCTGAACAACCTATTGTGCAATCTGCACTTCTTAAAGATGTGACTGAAACATCCTCTCAGTCTCATCCATCTCAAACCCCACCAAGAGCACCAATCACAATTCTTTTCAAAAGAAAAAGACTTAAGAAAACCATTCCTATTGATTCCTCTTTTGAAACTGCTGAACCCATTGGCCAAACTACTGAAACAGCACCCCAACTTTCTGAACCAGATTTTGAAATAGCCAAACTTCTCTCTGGGCTAAAAGAGAATGTCCCATCTACACATGTCAGTCCCCATCAACCACATCAAACAGGGGACATAGCCTCAGAATTTGACATGGATGTGGACACTCAAAGCCCTAACCAAAGAGATGAGGATGAACCAGGGTCTCTAAGCCCAAACTTAGAAACTCTTGGTACTTTTGAGGCTGCTACTACTCATTTACCACCCGGTGGTGGATCTGAGGAAAGAAGCAACATAGCTAAGACCTCAACTGTGGCAACTACTGATGAAGGCTTAATGCCTGAGGTAGGAAATCCTCTGAACCAAGAAAAAGAGGTACATGAGACAACTGAGTTGGGCTCAGCTCATGATGTAACGGATACAGTCCTCATTGAGGATGTAATCAGGGATTCAGATGATTCCATTGACTTGGATGATGTTTCAAAAAACCAAACTACTGAATCGATGGCTACAAGTGAAGGTCCTGCACCTGGTGTATCTATGCTCAAGAAGCTAGTCACACCAGCTCAGGTTAAAGTCCACTTAATCCCTGATTCCCCTAGAGTGGCATCTTCTGTACAACAAGAAGATCAACCAAAAACACACCCCTCACTACAAATGCCTACCCAATTCCCTGGGCAATCAAGCATAGACATGAACCAGCTATGCAGCCCAGATGGTCCCTTATACCACATGATGAACACCCTCATCAAAAATCAATTCCAAACATTCACAGCTAACTTGGAGCTGTCCATGAAGAACCAATTTGGGGTGATACAGACAAAGATGAATGATCTGTCCAACAAGATTGACTTCAATAGCAAACAGATTGCTAATCTTACAGGTCAGTTCTCCCAAGCTTCCACATCAAAAACTGATGAAACCAAAAAGGGGGAGAAATCTAAGGAACCTATGGAGTCACTTGAAGCCAGGAAAAAGGCAAGAGTGGCTATCCTACAAAGAGATCAAAGAGATCAAGCCAGAAAAGAAAAACTGGCCCAACAATTTGGTGTCTATATTCAAGAAGTAGAAGATGCTGAAAAGTCTGATGAATCCCAAGGGCACAATGAAGAAACCTCTGATGGACAAACTTCTGATGAAGAATCAGAAAGTACTGAAGACAATCCTTTAGTAGTTGACAAACCTTCAGGTGTTGTCAAACCATCAGATGTTAACACTTCCAAAACTCAAACTGCTGAACAAGAGCCTTCCAGATCAACTGAACCTACTCAACCAACTCCTATTCCTCCTAGGCCTATTACAACAGTTACCACAATGACTGTACTAAACCCTTCTCCAATCTCTCAATTAGCAGAACTTCTTGAGAAGAGTTTAGTGGCAGCTCAGAAGAAAGCCAAGGAAGATCTGATTTGGAAAACACTGGAAGAAAGGGATGACTTAGACTTAAGCCTGGATGAAAAGCTACAGGCTTATGAAGCTGAACTTCAAAGGCAGGCTAGCCTAGACAAGATTGCTGAGGAAGATAAAAGACATCAACTGATGTCTTACATTACTAAGAACAGCAAGATCAAAGCCCACACATTAAAGAGACTCTCCATGGAAGAGCTAACAAGAAGAGCTCAACTTATTGCAGACAAACTTGCAACAAGTAAAGATGCAAAAGCCAAGAGAGCTCAGATGATAGAAGAGTTAGGGGCTGTTTGGTAGCCTCTGAATGGTCATTAAGAGGCTACATCTGAATGGTTCATAGTCTCTTAATGGTTAAGATGTAATTTTAAGTATGGACAGTTAAGAGGTAACATCTTAATGGTTGCCTCTTAACCATTCAGACTTAAGGTTACCTCTTAACCATTCAGAGGTTATGGACCTTTAAGAGGTAGCCTCTGAATGATCATTAAGAGGCTACCAAACAGCCCCTTAGTAGCAAATGGTTATGGTTCAAAAGCCTTTGTGTCCAAATGGAAAGAAGAAAGATTAATCGACACTTATAGAAAATATAAGGCTGCAAGGGCTGCAAATCCAGAGAAGTTTCAAACTGCTGAAGTACCAACTTCAGTAGTTAGAACTTCTGGTGTTCAAAGAAGACCAGCTACTCAGAAGAAGAAATCAAAGGAGAATGTGAAGACTGATTTCAGAATGGTACTACTAGAAGGTAGTACAGTAGTCCATTCTGACTTTGACATAGAAGAAAAACCTCTGATCACACAATTCAGGGATCCTTCCACCTTTGCCTACCAAATTCAAAAAACCATCAAAGACAAACTGCACACTAAGGTAGTTACTGAACATCATTTACCAACCTTTCAACTACCTAATGTGATGCAACAACAACAAGGAAGTGAATCCCACCTGAGAGTCACTGAAGTTGAAAACATCCAACACTTAGGAGAATCCCAGGGTACCACCATGGTTCCCTACACTTTAGACTTTTACAAGTCTAAAGTACCTATCATCAGATGGTCCTTTACTGATAACAACTCAGTACTTGTGACAAGAAGAGATCAGACAAGCAGAGCCTATAAGTCGATGAATGATCTGAAGAAGCTATCAACTCAAGACCTGCTTACAATCCAATATCTAGAACCACAGAAAGGGTCTCTCACTGATGAACAACTGAACTAGCTGAAGAATTCCATGTTCAAAGGAATATGGAAAATTGTGAAGGACAGAAGAGAACAATAAGGAATTAGTAAGGTTTTGGCTTCATCAATCCAGGGGGAGATTGTTAGGCAAAAAGGATTGGTGAAACCACTTTTGCAAACCTTAGTCTAATTCACTTCTGTCAAAATATTCTAAGTATAGAACTACTAAAGAAGAAAGATCAAACTGCTGAAGAAGAGATTCCACAAGTGCTGAAGAAGAAAAGTCATCAGAAGTTCTGAAGTTCAAACCAGACACTTCTACTGAAGAACTACTGAAGACAAACTACTCATCAGTAGTTTGTCATTCATCAGTACTTATGTGAAGATCTTTTCCACCGCCGTTTTGTATCAGTAGTTTATTACTTTAGTATTACTTTTGCTTTATGTACAAGTTCCAATGCTGCAACTTGTTGCAACTTATTTCTGAACTTGCTTTTTGGCAAGGTTCATGTATTTGTAAAGTCTATAAATAGAAGGGTTCATCCCTCTGTTTTAGACATTGATTTTAATACAGAAATCCTTCAACACATATTATTGTTGTTTCCATTTCATATTTATTGAGAATCTGTCTAAGTGTTTCATTCTCATTCAATACTTAGATTCTCAATAAATACTTATCATTTATTAGTTTTTCAATCCAGGGGGAGTTATAACTCCTGTTGATAAGTGTAGCTATAAACTCATAACATTCCGCTGTGCTATCACTGATCAAGAACTTGCTAAACACCTAAGTGTTCACTAGCAAGTTCATACAAAAGAGCAATACTGATCCAACAGTTTTTAAGGCCAAAGGGCATTTTGGTGTAGCAGTATAACCCTCTATCGGTAATGAAGGCGGTTCTGTCTTCGTCTTCGTAGGCCATTTGTATTTGGTGATATCCTCGATTGGCATCGAGGAAACATTTGTATTTGAATGGTGGTAGAGAGTCTACCTTCAGATCGGTTTCTGGTAAGGGGTAGTGATCCTTTGGGAATGCTTTGTTGAGGTCTTTGTAGTCAACGCACATGCGCCAAGACCCGTTCTTCTTGAGGACCATGACGGGGTTAGCTACCCAAGTTTGATGGTTGCATCTTCTTATGATGCCTGCTTCGAGTAGGTCATCGACCTGCTCGTTCATGGCTTTGACTCTGTCGAGGCCTAGTGGTCGTTTTTTCCGAGCTACTGGGCGAGCATCTTTGTATGTGTTGAGACGGTGCCCGGCTATGTGTCTTGGGACACCGACCATGTCAGATGATTGCCAAGCAAAGATGTCTTTGTTTTCCACTAACAGTTGTTTTAGATGTATTTGTACTTGGGGGGACAGAGTCGGCCCCAAAGTAATGGTTTGTTCAGGGAAGGCTGGGTTGAGGACCCATTTTTCTTATTTTGCGGCGGCTGGTGTTGCTGGTAGGGTATCTGCCGCCGGGTCAGTTGTCATGAGGCATTCTTGATTGCCTCTGATGTACGCGATCCCCGTGGGTGTTAGGAAACCCATGGTTTGGTGGGGAGTTGACGCGATGCTGTTGAAGTTTGCCAAGCCTTGTCTGCCGAGCAAGATGTCCACACTTTACAACCCCACATCTCCTCTTCTCCACACTCCAAATCCCTACTTTCTTCCACTTCCGGCCGACCACTTCCACAGCCTCCACACCCCCGTCTTCAGCCGTCCACAACCCCATCTCCAGCCTCCACACTTCACAGCCCCACCTCGTTTATGTTCATTTGTGTTCATTTGTGTTGATCATATGTGTTCGTTTATGTTCATGAACTGTTCGTTTAGGTTTTAAATGAACGAACATAAACGAACACGACAAAATTCTTAATGAACGAACCCGAACACAAAAATGTGTTCGATTATGTGTTCGTGTTCGTTCGGTTCGTTTACAGGCCTACCTCTCCAGTCGAACGGACTTGTGACAGCACCTGGGATGGTGTTTTTGTGATAAGGAATGCGGCGTTTGCGGAGTCGACGCATCTTAAAAGGGGACCAAGGTAGGAGCGTCGGTAAAGGATACCATTCATGAGTTGATAATGTTCTGATTTGTGCAGAATTTTTCGGGCTTCCGCCTTTTGGGGCGGCAAGTTACCCGCTGCTAGGTATTCTTGGATGGGAGTCATCCACGAACCGGTGCCCGTTTGCGTTACATTGACCTGTCTAAGTGGTACTGAAGGTTGAGCTAAAGTTTCGATGCGTACCTCTTTGGCCATGTGTGGCCAAGCAGTGGATGCCATTTTGCTGAGGGCCTCAGCTTCTTTGTTGCCACTCCGGTTGATGTGGACGATTGTGCAGGTTGTGAATCTTTTGGTGAGGAGTTTGGCTTGGTCGACGTATTGAGCCATGACCGGGTCTTTAGCATCGTAGACGCCGTTCATGTGACCCGCTATGAGTATTGAGTCGACGTGGGCGTTCAAATGTCTTGCGCCCATTTTGTCTGCCAAACATATGTAAATTCTGTTTTGTCAGGACTGACGAGTCGTAGACCTGCGCCTGCTCCATGATCGTTGGAAGCTCCGTCTGTGTATAGTGACCAAGTTACGCGGGAATCTGGGATGGGTTTCGGATCTTGTTCGTCATTGCAGTCTTGTATTTTGTCTGTTGGTATTTCTGCGATAAAGTTCGCGAGAACCTATCCTTTGATCGCCGGTCTTGGTTTGTAGATGATGGTGTGTGCGCTAAGCTCGATTGCCCATTTTGCTAGGCGACCTGAGAGTTCCGGTTTTGAGAGCACAGTGTTGATTCTGTAGTATGTTAGGACATTGATTGGGTGTCCTTGGTGTTTTTGTTTCGTTTGTAGAATATGATCTTCTTCGAAAATAAAGTGATAGGAGAAAAACAATCTAAAGAAATATGAGTATAAAAGAGAGCATATAAAGAGTAGCTTAGTTATAGTCTAGGTCAAAAGTATTTACTAATAACCTAATTCCCTATAACCATGGCTCTGATACCAATCTGTAACACCCCAACCGATGGCGGAAACATCGAGGTGTCACGTAATGACGATTGTTCAATAGCACATGGACTAAATTGTAAATATTAATAGCAATCAACTTCCATTAATCAAAATGAAATACATAGGTCTTAATAGAAATCCTAAACATAGAAAAACAAATATTAAATCTCTTATTTAAGCACTAGGTCCAGCCTAAGTGTGAAAGCAAGTAAGATCAAACGTCACCTGAAACATGTACAAAATAATTTGTCAACACATATAATGTATTGGTGAGTACATCTGTTTGATATATATAGTACAAAACGTTTCGCAATTCTTGTGTTGTATACCGTTTGCAATTATGTAATTTAAGTAATGTCCGTTCAAAATCAACCCTAAGAAATAAGTATCAAGAATCAAGAATCAAAACATTTTTGAGTAATATGAATCACAAGACAATGAACAAGGTCTCTCAACAGAGTCACAAGGGGTATATACCATAGTACTATTCATTGAAATGCCAGGCCCTCAAAGGTTAATAATTTTGACAAGTCATAGACACACAAATTAACATAAGCAAACACACATGAGAATTGCTATTTTAGTAAAAGAAAATAGAAACTTGATATAAGTACATGAGTAGCCCCAAAAGTAAAATGAAAAGGGGGAAAGATATACTCACAGTTTCGCTAATTGTAATTTCCACGAAAGTTCGTCGTAAGGACTTAGAATTCCGAAGAACTCAACCTATATATGATAGAATACTAATGAGGGAAATAACTTAAAAGTCTAAGGCAACCAAAATCTAAGGCATTAGGGTTTACTAGACTTGTGTAGGGAAGATGAAGTTTTTGATAATAATTTGAACAATAGTTTTGAAATAAATATATAACGATTAATTAAATAAGCTACTAAAAAACTTATGTATTCCACACTTAGAAACATTTTCTATTTTATAGAAAAATATCCACGAAAAAGATTTTATGACTTATATTTAATTAAACAATTTATTATATCTAATTTAAATATAAATAGAATAAATAATATGAGATATGATCCACAAATATTGAAAATAATATTTCCATAATTTCTTTCAATTTATTTGCATTAAAACATATTTAATGAGTTTAAATATTGTTTTAATGATTAAAAATAGTAAAAATAACAAAAATAATCATTTTCTAAGAAATTACATTTTATGACTAATATATATAATTATTGGTAAATATATAGGAATAATGAAATGCAAAAAGGAAAGAGGAAAAAAAAAAAGAACAAAAACATGGCTGCAGTGGGTCTCGACCCTGAGACAACTCCACAACCCAACTCCACGTTAACCACTACACCACCATATTACTTTGTTAATAAAACTCACCCAAATAATACTTAAACAACCCTTAAACTTCATCTTCTTCCCCAAATCATAACCCTAACCCTAGATTTTTAAGACCTTCAATTGGTAAAGATTAGAACCCAATTCAATAGGGCTTTTAAAGAACATGATTAAAGAAGCAAAATGGCACAAAAAATAGACGCTTACAATAGATATTTTGGCCGGAAATAAAGCTTCAAAGCCGCGACAAAGAGACACGAATTGGAGCCTTTCTAGACGTTTTTACTTGGTGTTTCTTAGTGGGTTTTGAAGGAAATGAGCAAAGGAATCTAAAGCTACGTTTGATTTATATAATGGTCGTAGAAAAGAGGCGTTTCTTCAAGCTTTTAAGATTCCGGCGGTTACATAAAGTTTACGGTTTCAATCGAGCTAATAAACGCAAGTCTTGACGTTTTAGGTAAGGGAATTGAAAGGTTTTGAAGGAAGAAACGTAACCCCATAATTATTTCAAGTTAAAACGCCCTAAAACGCATCAAACAAGACTCGCCGGAGACAAATTCCGGCCACCGGAAAAACGCTACAGTACCAGGTCCGTTTTTTTTTTAAACCGGACAACTTTGGTCCCTCAAGTTAGTTTGGTTAGTTTAGTCCCTTGATTTCTTAACCAAAGTTAATATTTCTAACCGACACCTTTTAAAACTTTAAACTATATTTTTTTTTCATCTTTTATAAACTTTACCAATATTTTTAAGTTTTTATTCCTTTTTCATCATAAAACTTGATGTTTTCCAACATCCCTCTATAAATTTATTTGAAGTTTTATAATAAAACGTATATAAATAAGAGTTAACGAATAATGCAACATAAGTTTTATTTGAAATTCCAAAAGATCGTAATATGAGGAATAAAATGAAATTACGATAAAATTAGAAAATGCGCAAATGTTACAGTCTCCCCTACTTTAGAAAATTTCGCCCCGAAATTACTTCAAGTGAAGGTTTCTGGTTGTGGAATATATGAGGATATTATTGATGAAAACAATTACGAATTGATCCAAGAAAGGTTTACAAACTCGATTCATAAGGTTCCTAAAAACGAGTATAAGATCTACAGAAAAGTTATAATCGTTTAGGTTCAACGTGCAATTATGGAGCATAGATTTTATAAGAATAAGATTGCCATTAGCAATCTCCACAGTAAAAGGATGGGTAAAGTGAGGACAAGTACTAGCAAGCAAAGGTTCAAATTCTAACGCGACAAAACTCCTATCCGCACCGGTATTAACAAAATCGAAGCATATAAGTTATTAATAAGAATTGTACCATTGACCACGTCGTTGGTAGCTTGATCTTGGTTAGCATTGATGTTGAAAGCACGACCACGGGCTGGAGCTGCTTGAATTGCTGGAACTGTTGGGGCTACTGGGACTGCTGGGACTGCTGGGGTTTGCTGACGAGCCTGGATAAAAGCTGTAAGATGAGGGCATCTATTTTGCATATGGTTAGGATCACCACAAGCGTAACAAACTCCGGGTTGATCAACTCCCTAGTTTTGGGTAGCAGTCTGTGGGTTATTCATGGGTCGATTGGCAACACGACAGAAAGGGGTGGTATGACCCAGTCTTCCACAAGCATCACACTTACGACAGGGTAAATTGGTGGGATGATGGTAATGGCAAGTAGCGAATTGAGGTTGTTTCCCAGTATAAGCCCTTGGGGTTGTTTGAGGTGCATTAGGTGGGTTTGCAACAGGAACCTGGTTAAGAGGTGCAACTACAGCATAGTTTTGGTTTCCACCTTTTCGTTTCTTATTGGAACTAGAGGCAGAGGCAGAGTTTTCTTGAGAAGGTTCAGTGGTAGCAGGGGTTGAAGTGGTTTCAGTAGGCCTTTTAGTACCCTTACGAGTTAGAGTACCATCCTTGACATGCTTGTCAGTAAGAGATGTCGCAAGACGAATGGCATCCTCTACAGTAGCAGGGCTACTTCCCATAACCGAATCATGGATCTGAGGTGGCAATCCCTCAATATACTTCTCAATAGCCAAGGACACCGGGGTTACCATACGAGGAATCAGTAAGCTCAACT
This sequence comes from Ambrosia trifida, assembly GCA_028751855.1. NCBI lineage: Eukaryota > Viridiplantae > Streptophyta > Magnoliopsida > Asterales > Asteraceae > Ambrosia > Ambrosia trifida. The sequence continues at coordinate 64,607,649 of CM054125.1, forward strand.
CATGGTAACGGTCGTTGTAGGGAACGTTGTTTCCACTATCCTGCTTGAGGTGATAGAACTCATCCTCCAGTTTCTTCATCTCATTACGAGGACAAAACTCAGTAGTCATGGCAATTTTGAAATCGTCCCAAGACATAGCCAAAGAAGCTTCCGTCCCTCGAGTGTGTTTTTCACCGTTCCACCAAGTGAGTGCCCTCTTTTGAAGAACACTCGAGGCATGACGAACACGCAGGTTGTCAGGACAGTCGCTATTAATGAAAGTATTCTCCATACTTTCGAACCATTCGAGTAATCCAGTGGCTCCCTCTGTGCCATTAAACTTGTTGGGATGGCAAGAGTTGAAGTGCTTGATAGTGCACTTATTCTCTGTGGTTCCACCGTTTCCACCTGCATTCCCGTTTGAGTTCCCATTCGAGCTACCGTTTGGGTTAAGGTTTGGGATAATAGCATTAATGATGTTAGGAACAAGCGTTTCCAACTTATCATTAAGCATGGATGCGATACGACGATCAGATTTCAGTTTAGCCTGACGCTGCGAGGCTCTCTTACGAGATTCGCGATCAGACATCTACAAAAATGCAACAATAATTATGAGATTTGATTCCAAAAATCTTGGAAATGTTATAGTTTATATCAAGACAAGTAACACATAACATGAGATATAGTAATTATAAATTGATATAAGAAAAAATATGAATATCATAAAGAAAATCATGATAAGACTTCAAATGAAAAACAATACCAAGTATAAAACGAGGTATAAGAGTGTTTCCAAAGAAACTGTTGACTAACTAAAGTAATTGAAATATTATTAGTGACTTGTGGGGGCGTACTTTAGCCTATAAGTGAATGCTCATCCCGAGAGTTCCCAGGTCAGCATACGGGTCCCTCCTCTGATTGGGATTTATGCGAAATGCCAGGCCTAGACAGAAAACTCAGAATACAGGCGCTCACCCTTCCAGATTGCACGTGCCCCGTCACAAATAAATTTCAAAACTCTAGCGGAACTTTGAGATGTGGAAATATATCCTTGAGAGGTGGATTTCACTCCTAACTCAAGATATACTTCAAAAGTAAAAAATATGATGGAGTGAAACTGATCACTAAGATAAGGATATCACTCCTAGCTTAGTGATTAAGTTTCTTTTGGAGGGATAGATTCCTTAAGATTTGGACGTCTCCTATCTCGAAAGGAAAATATTCCAAAATAAATAAAACATATAAAGAGTGAAACTATTCACCAAGGTATGGATATCACTCCTAACTTGGTGTTTTTGTTTCGTTTGTGGAATATGATCTTCTTCGAAAATAAAGTGATAGGAGAAAAACAATCTAAAGAAATATGAGTATAAAAGAGAGCATATAAAGAGTAGCTTAGTTATAGTCTAGGTCAAAAGTATTTACTAATAACCTAATTCCCTATAACCATGGCTCTGATACCAATCTGTAACACCCCAACCGATGGCGGAAACATCGAGGTGTCACGTAATGACGATTGTTCAATAGCACATGGACTAAATTGTAAATATTAATAGCAATCAACTTCCATTAATCAAAATGAAATACATAGGTCTTAATAGAAATCCCAAACATAGAAAAACAAATATTAAATCTCTTATTTAAGCTCTAGGTCCAGCCTAAGTGTGAAAGCAAGTAAGATCAAACGTCACCTGAAACATGTACAAAATAATTTGTCAACACATATAATGTATTGGTGAGTACATCCGTTTGATATATATAGTACAAAACGTTTCGCAATTCTTGTGTTGTATACCGTTTGCAATTATGTAATTTAAGTAATGTCCGTTCAAAATCAACCCTAAGAAATAAGTATCAACAATCAAGAATCAAAACATTTTTGAGTAATATGAATCACAAGACAATGACCAAGGCCTCTCAACAGAGTCACAAGGGGTATATACCATAGTACTATTCATTGAAATGCCAGGTCCTCAAAGGTTAATGATTTTGACAAGTCATAGACACACAAATTAACATAAGGAAACACACATGAGAATTGCTATTTTAGTAAAAGAAAATAGAAACTTGATATAAGTACATGAGTAGCCCCAAAAGTAAAATGAAAAGGGGAAAGATATACTCACAGTTTCGCTAATTGTAATTTCCACGAAAGTTCGTCGTAAGGACTTAGAATTCCGAAGAACTCAACCTATATATGATAGAATACTAATGAGGGAAATAACTTTAAATTCTAAGGCAATTAAAATCTAAGGCATTAGGGTTTACTAGACTTGTGTAGGGAAGATGAAGTTTTTGATAATAATCTAAACAATAGTTTTGAAATAAATATATAATGATTAATTAAATAAGCGACTAAAACACTTATGTATTCCACACTTAGAAACATTTTCTATTTTATAGAAAAATATCCACGAAAAAGATTTTATGATTTATATTTAATTAAACAATTTATTATATCTAATTTAAATATAAATAGAATAAATAATATGAGATATGATCCAAAAATGATATTTTTATGAAAACTAATTATTTTATGAGGTGAAATACTAAAAATAATATTTCCATAATTTCTTTCAATTTATTTGCATTAAAACGTATTTAATGAGTTTAAATATTGTTTTAATGATTAAAAATAGTAAAAATAACAAAAATAATCATTTTCTGAGAAATTACATTTTATTTCAGTTTATTATACATAAAAATAAATCTCCAGAAAATTTGAGGTTAAAATCACTTAAAATGAATTTTTAATCATTTAATTATGATTAAAACAAATTAAATCAAGAAAAATAAGAAAATAATATATTTTTCACAAAATAAAAATACGATAATTTTCTTTAAAGTGTCAAGATGTTTCCCCTAAATTTTCATAATTTTTGGAGTAAAAATGAATTTTCTAGAAATATTTTAAGATTATGACTAATATATATAATTATTGGTAAATAAATAGGATTAATGAAATGCAAAAAGGAAAGAGGAAAAAAAAAAGAACAAAAACATGGCTGCAGTGGGTCTCGAACCTGAGACAACTCCACAACCCAACTCCACGTTAACCACTACACCACCATATTACTTTGTTAATAAAACTCAACCAAATAATACATAAACAACCCTTAAACTTCATCTTCTTCCCCAAATCATAACCCTAACCCTAGATTTTTAAGACCTTCAATTGGTAAAGATTAGAACCCAATTCAATAGGGCTTTTAAAGAACATGATTAAAGAAGCAAAATGGCACAAAAAATAGACGCTTACAATAGATATTTTGGCCGAAAATAAAGCTTCAAAGCCGCGACAAAGAGACACGAATTGGAGCCTTTCTAGACGTTTTTACTTGGTGTTTTTTAGTGGGTTTTGAAGGAAATGAGCAAAGGACTCTAAAGCTACATTTGATTTATATAATGGTCGTAGAAAAGAGGCGTTTCTTCAAGCTTTTAAGATTCCGGCGGTTACATAAAGTTTACGGTTTCAATCGAGCTAATAAACGCAAGTCTTGACGTTTTAGGTAAGGGAATTGAAAGGTTTTGAAGGAAGAAACGTAACCCCATAATTATTTCAAGTTAAAACGCCCTAAAACGCATCAAACAAGACTCGCCGGAGACAAATGCCGGCCGCCGGAAAAACGCTACAGTACCAGGTCCGTTTTTTTTTTGAAACCTGACAACTTTGGTCCCTCAAGTTAGTTTGGTTAGTTTAGTCCCTTGATTTCTTAACCAAAGTTAATATTTCTAACCGACACCTTTTAAAACTTTAAACTATATTTTTTTTTTCATCTTTTATAAACTTTACCAATATTTTTAAGTTTTTATTCCTTTTTCATCGTAAAACTTGACGTTTTCCAACATCCCTCTATAAATTTATTTGAAGTTTTATAATAAAACGTATATAAATAAGAGTTAACGAATAATGCAACATAAGTTTTATTTGAAATTCCAAAAGATCGTAATATGAGGACTAAAATGAAATTACGATAAAATTAGAAAACACGCAAATGTTACATTGGTGTTTGGACTTTGTTGCGTTCTACCAGTAGTACTGCGCGTATCGGTATTTCATATGCGGATAGGTACAGTGTTAATGGTTCTTCTGGGAGTGGTGCCGTAAAAGTTGGTAAGTAAGTCAAACATTGCTTCATTTCACAAAAAGCTACTTCCGCCTCCGGAGTCCAGCGGAATTATTGTAACATTTCGCACTTAATATTTGTACATTACATAAAACGTCAAGATTCACCAATTATCGCCTTTTAAAAATATTTTCGTGACGCATTTGGAACCTTAATATTATATTAGATATATATAATATACATATATATAGTTTTAATATGTCAAAAAAAATACACGCTTGGGCTGGGAATCGAACCCGCGCCCCAAGCCGGGTCACAAGCACAACCAACGCCACCAACTGATCTGCACGACATTTGTGTTTTATTTCCTATCTATTTTATTTATATAGCGTGTCTGTATGATGGCAGTTGACTCAGAAAGTCAACTGTGACCATGGGTTACCATAATCATCTCATTCCACACGCGTTTTTGATCCTAATTTGGTATAATTGCTTGATTAGCTGACTGAGACGCATCGTATACATGGTCAATCATCATTAATCGTTTCCAAATCTGCTTCAATCAATGGCACCTTCATCATTACGCGGTCAACCTTCCAATCGTGCAATTCAGACCCTATCACTATAAATTGGACATCACACAACCTCCTCACATCGCCGAATACCCTCTCTCAAACCTTAATTTCTGTATTAAATCTGCTGTTCTTGAGTTTTTGTTCGTGTTTGACTTTCGGCTTTGACTGATCAAATCGTAATCAATTCGGCAATCACACCACAATAACCCTATGATTAATTGGGTTATTGTTGTGTGAATCTGTCAATTGTAAAAGCTAGGGCTCGTACGTATACATTTGGGGAAGAACACTTGATCTAGATTAAAATAAACTGAAATCAGACACAACCCCTGATCTAGATTAGGTGGTTGTGACTGATGTTGTTAAATGAAGTCACGCGGGTTCGAGTCCCTTCCAAACGAGTTTTAATTCCTTCTTTTTAAATGTATATAAAACTGATTTCACTTATTGTATATAATTAATTTAATCAGAAAACAAACGTTCTCAGGGTCCAGACCAATTGGTCTGGGCTTGTGATTTAAAACCAACGAACCGGCCAAGGGCCCGAGTTCGAACCACGGCATCAACAACATTTTTTTATTAAACATATATATATATATATATATATTCCTTTATATTTTTAAAAATTCATTTTAAAATACTAAAACTCTTTTAAAATTCTACAAAAATTATTTTGTGTTAATCTAGTGAAAAAGTTTAACATACATTTTTTAGTTTTCAAAAATTTATTTATTTAATATATATAATAAATAATTCAAGTTTATTCTATTTTATTTATAAAATTCTATAAAAATATCAAAACAATTTTATAAATTTCCACAAAAATTATTCTGAGTTTTTATAACACTAAACTTTTCTGAAATGATTTTTATTTCTGAAAAATCATTTATTTAATATTTTTAATCAATTTTTGTTAGTTTTGATCATAAATAAATCATAATAAATTCATTTTTCAATATTTTTGCACCAAAATTTTATATAAATTATTTCTGATTATTTGGAACAGAAATACAATTTTTAAATTAATAATTCTGTAAATTTAATATTTTTAAATATTAAAGTTATATTTTGACAAGTTGTAATAAATAGATTTAATATTTTATTTTTAAGAAAATAATTTATTAAAAATTATTTTCATACTTAAAACTTTATATTATGACCACCTTTAATTTAAAATCTACAAAAAGACTTTTGTTTATTTAATTATCAAATTTCTCTTATTTATTAAAACATTTTATTATTAATCCAACAAATGTTTATCCCCAAATCGAAACCCTAGAATATACTTGTAGACTAGATAGACTTAGACTTATTTGTTACCTTATACATAGGGTAATACTTGGCAATCTTTGGGGCTACACTTATACTTTTTCTCGAGACTTAATACTATACTAAGGTGAGTTTACGTAACCATGTTTATGCAATTCTTCATACTTGCAACATTATACTTAAGCAATTCTACATGCATGTCTAGTTGTAAACTTTAATGCCTCATGATTTAGACAACAACAACAGTTTCAACGAGTTTCAACATTACATAATAATTAGCTATGGCCAAGCCGGCGATACTCAATAATAGATCTATTGGATTGACAATCCCACCCGGATACGTGTACCTCCTACATAGGTAGCGTGGGTGATTGTTATCATTCCAACATATTATCAAGGTGAACCGTGGATGACGGGATGGACCTAAACTAGTCGGAGGTTTGATTATGTCGATTCAACATATCATGTTTATTCATGTAGACTTAAACTTACGATAGACATATGAATTGCTAAACTTTTATACTTCAACTATTTGCTTGACATGGCTTATGTATTCTCACCAACTTCTAGTTGACCCCCCCCCCATTTTTACAACTCAACCGTAAATAATGATGCATGAAGACTAGAGTATTTACATGAGAAGGCAAACTGAAGTCTATGCTTGTTTGGTTTTTGTGATGTATTAGATTTCCACTAAAAACTCATTATGTATTTTCATTTTTGGATATTTGCACTTTAAATTAATTTCAATTAAAATTTGATTACAATGTGCTACTGTATACTCATTCTTACGTGACACCTCGATGTTTCCGCCATTGGTTGGGGTGTTACAATTATGTACTTTATAGTACATTTCGTAGTGTGTGAACAAAGGGAAAAGACTTGGATGCGTAGTTTGATAGAAATCGGTTGAGGGCGACAAGGCGCCCCATAAGTGTCTGCACATCCTTTATTGAGTTTGGTGATGGCATGCGTTGGATAGCCTGAACTTTCTCCAGGTCTGGTTTGAAGCCACCATTGGTAACAATGACGCTTAGAAATTTCCCTTCTTCGGCTCCGAAGGAGCACTTTCCCGGGTTAAGTTTCATCTTGATTTCGCGCAACTGTTCGAAGGTGCGCTGGATATCCAGTAGCATGGTGTCTTCTTGATTGCTCTTGATGACCAAGTCATCGACGTAATCCTCAAGATTGACGCCGATTTGGTTGATGAAGGTGTGGTCCATTAGGCGCTGGTAAGTTGCGCCTGCGTTTTTGAGGCCAAAGGGCATTTTGGTGTAGCAGTATATCCCTCTATCGGTTATGAAGGCGGTTCTGTCTTCGTCTTCGTAGGCCATTTGTATTTGGTGATATCCTCGATTGGTATTGAGGAAACATTTGTATTTGAATGGTGCTAGAGAGTCTACCTTCAGATCGATTTCTGGTAAGGGGTAGTGATCCTTTGGGAATGCTTTGTTGAGGTCTTTGTAGTCGACGCACATGCGCCAAGACCCGTTCTTCTTGAGGACCATGACGGGGTTAGCTACCCAAGTTTGATGGTTGCATCTTCTTATGATGCCTGCTTCGAGTAGGTCATCGACCTGCTCGTTCATGGCTTTGACTCTGTCGGGGCCTAGTGGTCGTTTTTTCTGAGCTACTGGGCGAGCGTCTTTGTATGTGTTGAGACGGTGCCTGGCTATGTGTCTTGGGACACCGACCATGTCAGATGATTGCCAGGAAAAGATGTCTTTGTTTGCCACTAACAGTTTTTTTAGGTGTATTCGTACTTGGGGGGACAGAGTCGGCCCCAAAGTAATGGTTTGTTCAGGGAAGGCCGGGTTGAGGACCCATTTTTCTTCTTTTGCGGCGGTGGTGTTGCTGGTAGGGTATCTGCCGCCGGGTCAGTTGTCATGAGGCATTCTTGATTGCCTCTGATGTACGCGATCCCCGTGGGTGTTAGGAAACCCATGGTTTGGTGGGGAGTTGACGCGATGCTGTTGAAGTTTGCCTGGCCTTGTCTGCCGAGCAAGATGTCCATACTTCACAACCCCACATCTCTTCTTCTCCACACTCCAAAGCCCTACTTTCTTCCACTTCCGGCCGACCACTTCCACAGCCCAGCCTCCACAGCCTCCACACCCCCGTCTTCAGCCGTCCACAACCCCATCTCCAGCCTCCACACTTCACAGCCCCACCTCGTTTATGTTCATTTGTGTTCATTTATATTGATCATATGTGTTCGTTTATGTTCATGAACTGTTCGTTTAGGTTTTAAATGAACGAACATAAACGAACACGAACACGACAAATTTCTTAATGAACGAACCTGAACATAAAAATGTGTTCGATTATGTGTTCGTGTTCGTTCGGTTCTCAAACGGACTTGTGACAGCACCTGGGATGGTGTTTTTGTGAGGGGGGTCCAGTCTTGGTTCCGGCGGCCGCTGATGCGCTGATCGCGCGTTTGTTTGTTTCTGATTATATTTCTGGCATCGCCAGAGGTCGAGTATCGTCCTTCATCGGTGGAACCTGAAATGCGGTTCCAGATGGAGGATCGGTTGTTGTTACGGCTGCGGTTGTTGCTGGAACTTCCGCGTTGGTTTTGGCGCATTGTTTTTTGGTTGCCCGCATATAGTTTTGAGATGCGGATGACCTCTTCCCAGGAGTCTGGTACGCCGTCTTTCCCTTGCAGGGTGTGTTGGAGGCCATCGTCGTTAACGTTGGCGAGGAAGGAGGTTCGAGTTTCCTCGTCCCCCATTCCGAGTTGGAGTGCTTCTTTATTGAACCGCACAATGAAGTCTTCGAGCGGTTCGGTGTCTCTCCGTTTGCATAGAGAGATCTGGCTTTTTGTCGCGTTTATGGCGCCGTTGTTGGCTGAAGTGGAGTGAAAATTTGTCGATCAACTGTTCATAGCTGTCAATGCTTCCTGTAGGGAGGTTGTCAAACCAGACCCTGGCGGCTCTGGTAAGCGTATGTGCAAACATGTGGCACCAGATGGACAAGGTCCACCCGATGACGACCCCGACTTGGTTAAAAACGCCGAGGTGGTTGTCGGGGTCAGTAAGACCGTCGTATATTTTGACGTTAGCCGGGAGGCGTTACCTTGATGGTATTGGTGTTTGAGTGATGCGCCGTGTAAATTTGGATTTGTCGGCGAAGGCCGTTGGTGTGTAGGGGAGTGACGGGTTTGTGGTGGTGTCATCGTTGTATCTGTTTAATCGTTCTCGTCTGTGGTATGGGCTATGACGATAGTCCCTGGAGGCATCGTCCTCCCATGAACTTTCGTCATAGTCATCTTCATCGAACTGGTTGTGCTGTGCACGGGCCTGGTCCACAGGGGGTTGCCCTGGACCTTCCCCGTGACGGGCAGCAACTGTTATTCTTGTGGGTCGTTTAGAGGATGACCCCATGATGGCTTTACCGGTAAGTTGGCGGCGTTCCAGAATTCGTTTCTGGTGTTCATACCAGTCGTTATTCAGGGCATCAATCTCTTCCCCGGTTGGAGGTGCTGGGTCGGTGAGTTGGAATTCTAGGTTTCTGGGGATGACGGCAGGATGTTGTTGGTCGTTGTCGTGATCCCCAGATGTTGGGTGAGATCCCGGGGGTAGTGTCGGTGATGTCCTCGACGACCCAGAAGGAGTGTGCACTCTAGGAGGTGAAGCTGTCATTTTTTCTTTTTTTTATATATGGAGGTTAATGAGCAAGCTGGTTAAAGCTGTTGTTTAGAGTGTCGTGGTAAGGCCACGGACGGCGCCAATGAAGAAACACGAATCCTGGATTACTGTATGGACGCTAATCCCGGTAGTGATTCTACTGTATTTTATAAAGGAGGGTGTTTATAAAAGACGTGAGGGTCTAAGGACAAGACCAAGGAGTTTAGGAGACTACCAATTTAGAAGAGCCGAGCCTCTAAAGGTTAGTATAGTAAACAAGGGGGTGAAAAAGATACGAGAGAGTTCGTAGTCTTTTTGAGTGAAAGTGTATGTGAGATCAGATGCCAACAAAAGGAGAAGGAGCTCCTCCTTTTGTAGTACCTTGACATCACACTTTCTCAGCCCATCCTCTACCCTTGATGGGGCCCGGCCCAGGTAGAGGCGTCTCCAAGATTCCAGCGCAAGTCCTTAAGCCCAATTGGTGCAAGTGGGTTTTGGTAAAAAGGAGAAAGTAAAATGCAAAGTGTAACACCCCAACCGATGGCGGAAACATCGGGATGTTACGTATTGATGATTGTTTCAGCAGCACATGGTATAAATTAAATTTTAAATAATTTATTCAAACATAATAAATCCAAAAGTGTAATGATTGTCTAGAAATTTAATACATAATATCAATTAACAAAACTTCAAATAGCTCCAAATAATAACTTCATGTATAATCCATAAGCAAACTCAAGCCTCAGCTTCATTGTTACCTGAAACATGTTAATTTTGAAAATATTTTTGGGTCAACAAAAGTTGGTGAGAATTACATAGGTTTTGATAATCGAATAAAAATGTTGTGCAATTCATGTGTCATGGCAATCTAGTCCATATGTGAAAACATACTAGAAATAAATCGAGTGCATAATCAACCCTTGTGACTGTTATAATGTGGTACATCCCATACGCTCATGGTTCACTCGAATATGTTATGCGATAACAAACACCCACGCAACCTTTGTAGGAGGCACGTATCCGGGTGGGATAGTCAGTCCAATAGATCTATCAATGTATACCGTCGGCTGATCAATGTTAATGATTATGCTAGAATTGTGCTTACCCTAGTCATGTTCAAGACATAATGCAACATAGAAAAACACATAGACACATTAATGATTGAATTGCATGAATGATGTTGTAACATGTTTCACCCCAAAAATGGTGATAAATAAAAAGGGGCTATGTAAAACTCACCTTAGCAAAATGTTATACTTCTTGAAAAGATTGAATAGTGGTGTTGCCCAAACAATGCCAAATATCACCCTATAATAAGGTAATAAATATGTCTAAGTCTATCTAGTCTACAAATGTATATGTTCTAGGGCTTCGAATTAGGGATAATTGCATGTTTGATTAATATTAAAAATGTTTGATAAAAGGGAGAAATTTAGTAATTTAAATAGACAAACATCTTTTTATAAAATTAAAATTCAAGAAGGTCACAAAAATGTATTTAAAGTATAAAAATAATTTTTACAAAATTATTTTCTTTAAAATAGAATATTAATTCTATTTATAACAAATTATCAAGATTTAACTTTAATATTTAAAAAATACTAAAATTAAAGAATTATTAGTTTAAAATTTATATTTCTGTTCTAAATATTCAGAAATAATTTGTATAAAATTTTGGTGCAAAAATATTAAAAATTGGATTTATTATGATTTAATTATGATTAAAACTAACAAAAATTGATTAAAAATATTAAATAAATGATTTTTCAGAAATAAAAATCATTTCAGAAAAGTTTATCATTATATAAACTCAGAACAATTTTTGTGGAAATTTATAAAATTGTTTTGATATTTTAATGGAATTTTATAAATATAGTAGAATAAAATTGATTTAATTATTATATATATTAAATAAATTAATTTTTGAAAACTAAAAATTGTGGGTGAAACTTTTTCATCAGATTAGCTTAAAATAATTTTTTTAGAATTTATAAAAGAGTTTTAATAATTAAAAATGAATTTATAAAATTATATGTATTATATATAATTATTTGGATTTGTTTGTTTAAAAACGAAAAAGGAAAAAAGGTATGCCACTGCCGGGACTCGAACCCGCGTGGCTTGGTTTGTGAGCACCAGACACAACCACTTGGTCCAGACCAGTGGTTGTGTTGATTTCAGTTTAATTAAAAATAAATATTATATGCTAAATCATGTTTATCCCCAAATTAAACCCACGAGCCCTAATTTTTCCAATCGTTTGATTCACACATCAATAACCCAATTAACCTTAGGGATATTGATGTGTGGATGCCGAAGATCATAACCCATCAAAAACATTATACTTACAATGCAGAAACGAGCACGATTGGACAATCAACTTTGAAAAGTCAAAACGCGATCGTTTAACAAGAACAGAGTATAATTATGAAGAATTGGAGGTTGAGAAAGATGTATTGGCGAGTTGTGATTGTCCAGGAATGATCAATTTATAGTGTAATGGCTTTGGTATTCGAATTGGCAATCGTTGACCATAAATTGAATGTGATACGCGTATTGGATTAATATGGTAACAATTGGTTGTTAATAATCGTGTATCCGAGTCATAATAGGCCGATAATTGTGTTGGAATACCAATTATAGATCAATTACAAGCTTTGGTGACAAATTTGGTATGTCGCGTCCTCACAGTTGACGTTCCAAGTCAATTGTGAGGGTTTTGAAACAAGTAATATAATTATAAGGCCCCGGGTTTGAAACAGATATGAATGCTAGACCAGATGGTTAAGCTGTTGTTGTGTATTGGGCCGGCTTGGGCGCGGGTTCGAGTCCCGGCCCAAGCAAATCATTTTTTTTGTTAATTAAAACCTATATATAAGTATATTATATATAATAAATATCATATTAGGGTTTCCAAAATGCAACAAAAATAATTAAATGCACACATTAATACTGGAACTTGACGTTTTTATTAATAACGATGTAACGTACAAGTATAATTGCGTAATGTTACACAAAGGGGGGATGTTACCGTCCTGATGATAGTACGCGTGGCGTCCGCTGAGTGAACGCTGGTGGGAGGCGGACACGTGGCGTCCGCCTATTGGTAAACCGAGGACGGTGGGTAATCATCCCTTTTTCTTGAAACTCGAGACTGGTTGAGAAAGCCTGCTATCAGGAAGATATCTTGGCTGGGAGGACGGTGGGTAATTGTCCTTTCTGCATGTCAGACTAGGAGCAGTCTCTGATTGGAGAGAAACTTTAACGGGCGGCCTGTCACATCAAGAACAGTTGCCTGGGGTAGGGGTGCCAGTCCTAAGGCTGCCCCGGAAGGCATCTTCTAGTCGTGTTGACGAAGCTTTATCTGGCTTGCTGGGGAAGCTTTAAAGCGTATTGGGTCCGCCGACGTAAAACGGGCGGACGAGCTTGTGCCTGGCGTCGATTGGACGCCAGGTGTATCGCCGACGTAAAATGGGCGGGTGAGGTTCCGTCTGGCATCAGTTGGACGCCAGGTGTATCGCCGGCGTAAAACGGGCGGGTGGACACTGGACATTCCGCTGACATAAAACAGGCGGATGGGCGCCAGACGATGCCGGTTTTAGTTGGGCGATAATATGATATTTATAATGTTTTGGTACCATATCGCTTCAGAAGGTAATAATTATTATTTTTAGTAATGACGTCGTTTCAGTAAGGAAGTTTTTTTTTTGTTCAAAAGGTAATTTATGCATAATAAATGCATCAAATTCAATCCCGTCTTCTCCACGTAAAACTCATTTAATAGTTGTGCCATTCTTAATTGCCGCTATCAATGGCGATTGAAGATTATATTGGTTACATATCACTCCATTCATCCATATAAACGCTACGTACTATCACGGGGTTATCTTTTCATCCCGTGTGGCATCCCCAATCCCCGGGGACAAGCCAAACTTTCCCGCTTCTTTGATCTGGGTCACTGGTTTCGTCCTGCCTTGGACTCATCAGGAGAGCGGCGACAGCTCTCGAACAGTGGTGCGTTCGACACATAGACATGTCTAGACACGACTCGCCTTATTCCGCTGAGACCGTCCCTGATGAAGTCCAGGATTCGGCCAGCGACCCAAGCATTCAAGCACAACCCATAGCATTGCGATCTTCAAATATTTGGCCCATGACACTCTCCCACCACCAATTCATGTACGTCCTCGTGCATGCCCGCAGTCCCATACCTGCTTGCAGCCGAAGAATCATGCATCACCCCAAATGTTGAGCATAATTCACTCTGGTTAAGTGGAACACTCGGTAGTACGGCAACAATGATCTTCTTTCGTGTCGGTTCAAGTTTTGCCTCGTTTATTTTGAGTTAGCGCCGAGGGACACGCTAGATGTTTCAGGCATACGGGAAACCTGAAGAGTTGCAGCGGTTATGTTTACGGCTCATTCCTTTTGCCGTATTTTTCTTCTTTTTCTCGTACTGTTACGGTGCTGTGGCCGTAGGTTTTGAACTCGATCACGGAGGGCTTCATTGACACCATACTAGAGTGGAGCTCGCAATCCCATACTTGCGGCTTACAACGACCGTCACCGAAGTGACCCCATATTTGGTCTTCTCCCACCACCATTGCATAATTATACTCTGACGTTAAGCGCACATTTTGGTTGAGTGTACACGTTCCAACGTATCCCAAAATCGTTCTGCTCTAATACCAAATTGTCACGGGGTTATCTTTTCATCTCGTGTAGCGTCCCCAATCCCCGGGGACAAGCCAAACTTTCCCGCTTCTTTGATCTGGGTCACTGGTTTCGTCCTGCCTTGGACTCATCAGGAGAGCGGCGACAGCTCTCTACTAGTGGTGCGTTCGACACATAGACATGTCTAGACACGACTCGCCTTATTTCGCTGAGACCGTCCCTGATGAAGTCCAGGATTCGGCCAGCGACCCAAGCGTTCAAGCACAGCCCATAGCATTGTGATCTTCAAATATTTGGCCCATGACAGTACGATAACCAAAATCAACATTTGGTTCCCTTCGCTATTTCATTAAACTTGATATTCCGACCTTATTCGGAGACCCTAACCTTGACCATCGAGAAGGAGTTGCTGCCTCTTTTTATCCAACGTTCCGAATCGATGGAAACCAATGGCAAAGCGAAATAACGTAACATTAACATACCCTGATGTCTTGGTCGTTGCTTAAACCTCGCAACGGTTGGTGGTCGCCACTTTAGCAATCCAAGGTGAGCAATCAACCTCGCCTTCTCTTTATATTACATAGATACAATCATTGATCGAGATATATATGTCACTAAGCTACCAAATCCGACTATCGGTAACGACAATAGACTATGAAATCATTATGTATTATTAATTACATTCATTTTTCTTTTTAACTTATCAGGCCACCATCTATTCCTATCAAACTCTCTATAATGAAGTGAAATTTTATAAATTAGATAATGTTTGACTAAATCCATTCGAGTTCGGAACATATTATGTTTGCTAAATGGTTGTTTATATAAACTTAAATAATATATTTTTTGGTCCTCTAAAAAGTTGAGCATAAATACGTTTTGTTAAATGCATTCAAACCTTTAAGGCATATTTTCATGGTGACCTATAAAGCGTTTTTAAATATGTGATTTAGAGGGTGCCGTAGATTTTGAAATTACAAAACATTTTGTGACCGAACCTAGGTTTATGGTGATAATTGTTTTGTTAAAGTTTCAATCTTAGGGGGTGTTTGGGATTGATTATTCAAAACAGATTATGCGTTTTGGAAAAGCAGGGTGGAGCTGCTTATAGATTATTGCGTTTTGATAGTCTAAAAAACTGATTATCTGCGTTTTCAAAACGCAATCTAAACACTAAAAACTAATTATATGCGTTTTCAAAACGCAATAATCTAAAAATCAGGTTCAAAACGCAATCCCAAACACCCTCTTAGTGGATTGCAACAATACTATCAACAAAGTAATTATATATAATAACAAAAGGCAACTTTCGATGTGAGGAGAGATTACTATTCCGCTCAATACAAGTGGGTAAAGCCTCCGTACAACTCCCTAAAGCTGCAGACCCCTTCTTCCTTCTTCATATATATTCTTTGTTTGTGTCGGCGCCCTCTCTTCTGTCTCTATACCGGTTCTTCGCAGGCGACCACGACCTCTGGCCTCCTCTGCCAGGTTGTCGGTTGTTCTCATCTGTAAACAAACCCCAATCATTGTCTTCTTCAATGTTACCAGTGCTCTTTGTTACGACGACCGTCGTTACCAGGTTAACTTGCGAAACCCTTGGTGGCGGCGGTGATACCACTGGTAATCGAACAACTGAGAGAGGGGGTTTGGTATTTCGCGGGTTTTTGAGCTCCAAAACCGGGTTGTGGTGGTGTTGGGCGTCGATTATGGTGGCGACGCTATGTCTAGGGGTCGATCCATGTTTGTTTCGTCTTTGGTGTACAACTCTTTAATGCGTTATCTATACAGTCAAATGCTGATG
Organism: Ambrosia trifida; assembly: GCA_028751855.1. Classification (NCBI taxonomy): domain Eukaryota; kingdom Viridiplantae; phylum Streptophyta; class Magnoliopsida; order Asterales; family Asteraceae; genus Ambrosia; species Ambrosia trifida. The sequence goes on from CM054125.1 coordinate 64,623,646, forward strand.
CTGTGATGCGTCTCTCTTCGGTACATATGGCTTTTGAGGGTTTTTTAATCACCTCCATTAGGGTTCTTTTGGGGGAAATTTATAAACTTAGGCAGGCAGACATACATTCCTGCTGCACTTTATTGCCTTTTTTTGTGGTAGTATATGCGAAGAACAATAAATATATCGCTTACCAAATAGTGATTTTGACTTTGATTCTTAATGCTTTTGATAACTTGCTGCTATTACAATTTTCTGTTACAAATGTTCAACATCCAAGCTAGGCATCTCCTACTTGATTTTTTATTTTGCAAAAGTTCGACCAATTTTTTATATAAATGTTGATATGAAATATGCAACGGTTCTACCTTCGAGATATAGGCCACCGACTGAGGTTGTTTAATTAACTGGTACCTTGGTTTTAAAAAGCGCGCGTGCGCTTAAGCGCAAAGCGCATCTAGGTGCAACCCCGTGCGCCTTATGTAACCAAAGGCGAGTAGTGTACAAAAAGCGCCTTAAAAGCGCAACAAAAAAGCACACAAAAAAAATGGTCGCATTTGTTGTTGGTGATTTATTAAATGCTTATATTCTTAAATGTGTTCTCCTTCCAGTCTGGGACTGAATTGTTCTTTAAAATGTGTTGTTTACTTAGGCGCGTTTGTTGTTGCTGCCAAAGCTGGCGATGATGACCTTCTGTCTTGCGCACGCCAATTGCGATGGCAATTTGAGTCTGCAACCACTTGGTGTGCCCTTGGTCTGAGCCTATTAAATCTATTACAATTACCAGATTAAGTTGTGAGAGGGCTGTTATTGTTTCACTTAGCATAACCCATTGAGGCATTGTCTTTGTGATGTACAACTCCTTATTGCGTTTGGTCTGTGACACGTGTGTTAGTACGTGTAATTGTTTTTGCCTTTGCTCCCACTGCTACCATCATATCTTCTATGAAAGTGCTTTTATCGTATCTCTTATTACACGTGAACGATGATATTTAAAAGGCAATGATGATATTTCGAGTTTTACATGCCGATTGCGATGCCAATATTATCTTGAAACCAATCGGCGCGCTGACTCTGTGTGCTTCTCAACAAGAACTTTAGGCTGTGATGAAAAGTCAGATTTCTTAAGAACTCTTATGTTATGATACGTGTAAAAAAATCGTATGTGCATTTTAAGCATGGGCCAAATCTGTAATCTCTATTTTGCTAGGTAAGTTCTTGCCTCTTAAAATGTTTAATCAATTATATTCTTATTAGTGATTTATTAAATGCTTATATTCTTCAGTTGGTTGTGATACATGGAAGACAATGGAACCGAGATTTGGGGCTTTTATGGAGTCAAGACAAAGAAGTGGACAAATTAAGCAGCCAAGTCAATTTAGTAAACCATTCCAACGTTGGCCAAGGCAGTCAACTGGTCACCAGGCTTACCAAAGAAGATGGGTACACAACAGGTTGCGAACCAGACCTGGAGGAAGGTATAATATGTGCATCGACTATCCTACCACAAACTTAGGAGTAGTTCTTTTATCTATTTTTTTTATTTATTTCATAACTAATAGCATATGAGGCTCTTCTTTTTTATGTTAGATAAAGGCTTAAAAAAATGGAGACAGTGCTCAAGTACCAAACATATTGCATTGGAAACGACTGAAGAACTTGATCTGCACACTAGAGCATTGTATGTCTCTTTTTATGTCGCTTAATAAGGGCTTTTATAATGCAAGATCAATAATATTAAAAACTTTCTACCCTGCTCTTCTTGATATGTTGGAAGATCTTGATGAGCATGTGGATTAACAAATTCCCGACTCAAGGTGAAGCCCCCAGCCTGCACGATGAGACAACGATGATGGTGCGCTTTGACACGTTATATTCCGCCGCTTCCACGCGCGGCGGCTATATATGACACAGTAACCCGCTCGCCCCCGCCGCAGCAACGCGCGGCGGGTATAAACCTAGTTAAAATACATAAACCAACAAAATATGAAAAAAAAATATAATATGGAACACACTAATATTGTAGGAATTCACGACACATGACTCAAGCTTAGTCATTATATTGACCTTTGCTAATTCTCGTTGATTTCTTACTCCTACATCATTACGATCAGGTGAGTATATCTTTCCCCCTTTTCATGTTTTACACTTTTGGGGTGACTCATGTACGCTTATTACTTCACTCACTTAATCATGCTTTAGTCTATTCACAATCGCAATTCTTGTATGTGTTTTACTTGTTGATCGCTGATAGTGTGTACTTATGACCTTAATCATTCACCCGGTGTGGGCCTAGCATAGCAATAAATAGTACTTGATTATTGTTATGTGTAAACTACTTGCTTTGTCGCATACTATATATAATCATACTATTGGGCGACTACTATACATATATACTAGATATCCCATTATTCTTGGATATCATTTCTACTCTAAAGGTTTGATTTTGGGTCACATTTGTACATAACTTGAACACTAAATTGTTGACAGTATAACACGTGAATTGCGAAACTCTTTTCCTACTATATTTATTCAAACAGGGTATGCTCACCAATACATTTTGTATTGACAAAAATATTTTCGTACATGTTTCAGGTTGTTATGAGATCACTGTTAAGCCTTTGGAACTTAGACTTAGACTTGAAATTTACTATATTTCGGTTTAGATTGCTAGTTTATAATCGTTGTATTTTATTTTTTTTTTGTATTTCATTTTGATATAATAAATTACCTAGTCAATGTATCAATATTTATATTTCTAGTCCATGAGCTATTGAACAATCGTCACTACATGACACCTCGATGTTTCCGCCATCGGTTGGGGTGTTACACACACACATACACACACACACACACACACACACATATATATATATATATATAGGGTCAGGATCGTGTACAAAGTGTTTTTTTTTTGTGAGAAGTGTGAGAAGCATTAAAAATTGATACTTAGGCATCATTTTTTGAACTTAGTCGTGATGTTTTGGATTGTTTTGCCTATAAAAACACCAAACATAACAATTAAAAACCGAAAACAATGTATTTTAGGCTTAAAACTTAAAACACCATGCTAAGAACATTAGCAGTGTGTTTTAAGCGTTAAGTAGTGTGTTTTAGCTGTTTTTTAAATTTAATGACTATAATACATTGTATTGTGTTTTAGATTGTTGTGTTTGGTGTTCTTCAAGTTAAAACAACCTAAAACATCATTCCTAAATCCAAAACATGATGTCTACATGTCAATTCTTAGTCCTTCTCACACTTCTCACGAAATATGTCCTTTGTACAGGATCCTAAACCTATATATATTCTTTTTTGGGTGCGTGTGACTGGGTCGTGCACCATTGACGGACCATGCTTTTGACAAGCGTGCACATATATATACACGTGAGTTTGTTAGTATTGATATTTGTTTTCACTTTGGTTGATTACTTACATATGATGTTTGCAGGCTGGAGCATCTGTAGAAGGCATTGACTACAGATTTTGTAAAATACTATGATCGATCTTAGAAACATTGTTAATTTGAACTGTTATATGTTGACGCGTGTTTATATTTTTTTAGCAAGTTTGTGTACTTATAATTCGAATGTTGATCTTACTTCCAGCTTCGGAATGCTTCTCAGTTAGAGATGGTTCATCATGGAAAGATGCACGGTTATATGCGGTAACTAGCAGTCTTTTAAATATTTATTTGTTGGGTCTGCTGACCTAGAGAAGAACAGATGATTGAAAAGCCAAAATATACTAACAGTTGATCCATATTAATAAACAACATTTACAACATACTCCTCCCAAAAGACTGTTGATCCTAACAACTGTTCTACCCAAACAACTGTTGTGACAACTGCTACTACAAAGGACTGCTGGATAACAACTGATAGAGAACAACTGCTGACTAAAGGTCTGATGAAGAACAACTGCTGATCAAGTACTGAAGACTAAAGGTCTGTTGGAGCCAACAGCACTTAGGCTCCAACAGATGATACAAGACCATCAGAGTTTTCCTCAAAAGTAGTTTACCTTACAGTGTTTTGCAATGTAACAGTAGTTTGTAAATAGCAGATGTTTTATGTTGTTATTCTGTTAGAGGTCACTGTCTTAGGTGACGTCAGCTTGAATCATCAGTGGTTTAGATTTGTCTATAAATAGAACAGTGCCTGTACTGTTCTATTCATCACTCACAACATTCTCTCAGACAAACAATCACAGAGTGATCAGGCTGAGGCGGAGTACTTGTAATTGATTGTATTCATTCAATATAATGAAAGCATTCGATTATTAAACATTTACTCTTTTGTTTTGATTATAGTTTATTATTCCGCTGCACTTTCCATTTATATTTACTTCATTCTTCTCATCTCTACTCAAATAAATCAAAACAATCAAACTCAGATCCTAACAATTGGTATCGGAGCTTGGTCAATTAAATTCGATCTAACAAATCAATTTAATATAAATAGATCAGCTCACAATTATTGATATCCTTTGTTTGTCGGATTGAAAACAGAGTAATAGTTTATCTTCGATTCAACCGTTTTTGAACAGACTCTGTTTTCAAAAAAAAAAATCAGAGAATGGCTTCAATCAATCACGATCCACACAACACTGGCACGAACAACAAGCCACCGATGCTTGTCATATCTGAATACAATATCTGGCAACGTCGGATGAGCCATGTTTTAGCTCAACAGAACACTGGGTGTTGGAAGTCGGTTATCTTTGGACCACATGTTCCGATGGTGCCGAGTACTGAAGATCCCAAGGTTCAGGAGCCTAAGAAACTTGAAAACTACTCCGACCAGGATTTTCAGAAAATTGAGTTAGATGCTAAGGCCTTCAGTATTGTGGCCATGGCTCTACCCAATGATATATATGCTGGGCTGTTACACTGTAACAGTGCAGGAGTTGTGGGATGCACTGAAAGAACAATTTGGTGGGACTGAAGAGGTTATTGAAAACAACCGTGAAATACTTAACCAACAATATGAAACATTCAGTCATGTTAAGGGAGAGTCATTAACTAAACAATTTGAGAGGTTTAACTGTCTCATTAGTGAACTAAAACTGGTTGGTCTAACTTACCCTCATTCAACTTTGAACCATAGGTTTTTAAGATAATTACCAGATAAATGGGACACTATTGCTATAGTTATGAGAAAATCAATTCGATTCAAGGACCTATCACTGACCCAGCTTCATGGTAAGCTCTTAACCTATGAGAGAGAGCTTAACCAGAAAAAGAAGCTCCAGGACTCTGGAAAAGTGTTTGATGACTATGTATTTGGTAATACAGCACTTCTGGGTCATGATGAAGTGCCTGGTAATAGTAAGGATCAGAGTTATGATCATTTCATTGACATAACTTCAGGTTTTAACTCAGGTTTTAACTCAGATTCTTATTCACCAAACTATGCTTTAACAGCAAGTGGTGGTGATATCCAGGCATCTGATAACATATCCTTTGAGTATGATGACCTAAAATACTTTGACCTTGATGATTTGGAAGAAATGGACATTATGCACCAATTGGTCCTTCTCAGTGTAAGAAATAACAATTTTTAAAAGAAAACTGGGAGAAGGTTTCCAGGGTTAACTGGCAGGTCAAAGGTGGGGTTGGATAAATCAAAGATAAAGTGTTATAAATGTCATAGACTTGGTCATTTTGCTAGGGAATGTTGGAGTCAACATGGTACACCTATGATTACCTATCCAAATCAAAGGCCCAGACCAATACTTATCAAAATTCCTATAATGCCCCTAGACCAAGTGTGCAAAACACTGCTCATTTTGCACAGTCCTCAAACACTGTTCCTGTCCAGTTTGTCCAAACCACTGTTCGTCAGATCCATTATGTGCAAACCCCTATTGCTCAGGCACCTGTGCCAATGACTGCTGCTTCACCCTCTGCTCCTGCAGAGACCAATCAACAGAGTTTCTTCACACAAGGCTTTGTTGATTGGAGCAGTCTGCCAGATGAGTTGGCAGATGAAAATTTTGCACTAGTTGCCAAAGCTAAAAATGAACCAGAAAATTTTTGTTTCATGGCTATGGTAGAAGAGGTTGATTCTGAGGAAGGGGTAACTGAATCTATTGTTAAGACTGATGATATTGTTGTTAAGGTAGTTGCAGATGAAAAATCTGAAGAAGAGGTTGTGAATCTCTCAGATCCCTGGGGTGCATCTGATGATTGTGAGTGCAAGTGTGATTGTGCATTGATGGCTGCTGCTAAGGTATCTCCTCAAATCCTTAAAGATTTGTGTTCTGAAAAATGTGTAATAGCTTTTGCTAACATCAAAGAGGTGAATGAAAACCTTAGAAAGAAAATTTTAGATGATGAAGTTAAATTTGAGAAACTTTCAAAAGAGTTAAAAATGAACTTAACAGAAAAAGAATTTGAAATAAGCAGCTTAAAACATGAAGCAACTATAACCAAAGACCAGCTCCAAACTATGATAACTAAATATCATAGTTGCAAAAGTGAGCTTGAGTCCACCCAAGTTGAATGTCAGAAATGGGTGGAATCATGTAGAGGTTTTGAGATGCTACTCAACAAACAAACCAAAAGTCATGTGAAGTTTGGTTTTGGTTTTGAAACCACTGCTCCAACATTTGAAAACACTAACAAAAGGGATCAAAAGTTAGTTGAGGTAGTACCAACTAATTTGAAGGGTCAAGAGATTAAAATCACTGAACCTAATGGCAAAAAAATTGTTCTTGAAAAACCAGAAGGTTCCTCATCATTCACTAAACTTGAAAATTATGGATTTAAACCTACTTGGTCTATTGAGTGTGGTACTCTTGAGAACTTCAAACCAATTGATTTCAAAACTCCTAATGCTAAGACAGCACCACAGGCAAAGGTCATTCCCTTGAAAAACCTTCCAGTAGATGCTCAAATATCTATTGAGAAGAAAGTTGAAAAAGGGAAAAAGAAAGAAAAGTCTGTCCACTTGTTCTGTGATTTCTGTGAGAAGAAGAATCATGTTACTAAAAACTGTTTTCTTCTAAAAGCATATGATATCAACAAAGGAACAAGTGTATGTGATTCCAAGGCCACATGCTCAATATGTGGTAAAAAGAATCACAAAACCAAAGAGTGTCCGTATCTCAAAAATTTTGATGTCAAAATACAAGAGTACAAGGCTAAAACTCTTGCAAGTCAAGTGGTGAGTACTTCAAAAGGAAAGCCCAAACAGACTTTTACACCAGTCCAAACATCTGTTACCAAAATCCTTGAAACATCTGCTCCCAGGGATGTCCAAGTAACAAATGCTCCACCCACAAGCAAGTACCCAAGAGGATATGGATAACCACCATGTCATAGTCTGTCACATGTTTATGAGGAACCAAAAAGACCTTCTAAACCAAGAGTGAACAGAAATCCCTATGGGTATTATCATCTGTCAGGAAGTGATCAAACAACTGTTGCCCCAAGTGTTGACATTTAAGTACTGGCAAATGGTCAGCAACAGTTGTTGAACTTGATTCAAAAACTAGTTCAAACCACTGATCACCTTCCCAAGCTTAAGGCTGAAAAGTCTGAGGACCCATCCAAAGCCAACTTGGCTTTGGACACTAACCAAAACTAATTCATTACTGCTGTGCAGGGAGCTTCTGCTTGTTTAGAGAGTCTTTGGTATGTAGATAGTGGAGGCTCCAGGCACATGACAGGATGTAAAGCCCTTCTTCTGGACTTCTTAGCTCATGGAGGGGGTGATATATCCTTTGGTAATGATTCAAAAGGTAAGGTGTTGGGTTCAGGGACTGTTCAGGCTGGGAAACTCAAGTTTGAAAATGTTAATCTTATTGATAATCTTAAATTTAATCTTCTTAGTGTTTCACAAATGAGTGACAAAGGTTATGGCTCATTCTTCACTAAGAAAACTTGTAAGATTTTTGGGCCAGAAGTGGAGAAAAAGATTGACACCATCATTGCTGAGAGCAAAGCACAACTTGTTGCTCATAGGAGTGGCAATGTGTATGTAGTTGATATGTTGAAGGACAATCCTATGGCAAATGTCTGTCTGTTTTCTGCTGCCTCCACAAAGGAGACAGAATTGTGGCATAGGAGACTGGGTCATACCAACCTTCAAACTATCAACTCACTCTCCAAACAAAGCCTTGTCAGAGGTTTACCATCAAAAGAATTCAAATGTGATGAGCATTGTGTTTCCTGCTTAAAAGGAAAACAACATAAAAGCTCTTACAAATCCATTGATGAGTCCAAAACAAGTCAATGTCAACAATTGTTGCACATGGACTTGTTTGGCCCAGTTAAAATCATGAGTCTAAGAAGAAAAAGTTTTTGTCTTGTCATAGTTGATGATTTTTCTAGGTTTACATGGACTTACTTTTTACACTCTAAGGATGAGACTGCAGGTATCTTGAAGGACTTTGCCACCACAGTTGAAAAATAATATGACTTGCCAGTAAAAGTCTTTAGAAGTGACAATGGAACAGAGTTTAAAAATAAGGAGTTGGATGACTTCTGTGTGTCAAAAGGGATTGTGTGGCAGTACAGCATCCCAAGAACACCAGAACAAAATGGGGTGGTTGAGAGGAAAAATAGAACTCTTATTGAAGCTGCAAGAACCATGCTAGCAGATTCTGGTTTGCCACTGTCCTTCTGGGTAGAAGCTGTAAACACTACTTGCTATGTTCAAAACAGAGTTTTGATCAACCCAAGACATCAAAAGACTGCTTATGAAATTCTGTTAAAAATCAAACCATTAATCTCATTTTTCAAAATCTTTCGCTGCCCATGTTTCATTTTAAATCTTAAAGATTCCATTTCAAAATTTGCAGCCAAAGTAGATTGTGGATATTTTCTGGGATATTCTTCTACTGCCAAGGCCTATAAAGTGTTTAACACAAGGACCAGGACAATAGAAGAAACTCTGAATGTAAAGTTCAATGAACTTTCATCCCTAAAAATCCCAGCAAATCCTGCTGAGTTGTTTGATTTAGATAAATTCAAATTTGAAGATATTACTGTCAAAACTAACAATGCAGGTACTCCACAATCTCCACAACAAGACTACAGAACAGATGTTGTGATTCCAAGTCACTATAAAGTCTATTCTGCATCAGAGGAAGCAGCTGTTCAAAATAACTGTCAAAACTCTGTCACAGCTGAGTCAACAACTGTTGGCCAGTCTTACCCTCAAACCACTGCTTCACCCTTTACATCCACTGCTCAATCATCTGTTGACAAAAGTCAGTCCAGTTTTACACTACTTCGACCCATTCCCCCACCTCCATTTCAAACATCTGTTGGCACTACAGAAGTGCAAACAGATGTTACATCAACAGAGTCACCAAACCTCTGTCCTTCACCTCAAAATGCCATCATACCATATCAGGGAGATCTAATCTACCTAAGAGCTCATCCACCAGATCAAATCATTGGCAAAATCAGAGAGGGTGTGCTAATAAGAAGCCAATCCTCAAATATATGTCTTTTTGCAGATTTTCTATCTCTCACACAACCTATCAAGTACCAAGAGGCACTAAAAGACAACAGTTGGGTAGAAGCTATGCAGGAAGAACTCCTTCAGTTTAAAAGACAACAAGTATGGGAACTTGTACCACTGCCTAAGGATGTTTGTCCAATTGGCACAAAGTGGGTCTTTAAAAACAAAACCGATGAAAGGGGTATAGTTGTCAAGAATAAAGCCAGGCTTGTGGTTCAAGGCTTCAGACAAGAAGAAGGGATAGACTTTGATGAAACCTTTGCTCCTGTAGCAAGGTTAGAAGCTATCAGACTCTTTCTAGCCTTTGCTGTCAACCACAACATCAAGGTGTATAACATAGACATCAAATGTGCATTCCTATATAGCAAAATTCAGGAGGAGGTATATGTATGTCAACCACCTGGTTTTGAAGACACATTCCATCCTGACCATGTCTACAAGCTTAACAAAGCATTGTATGGACTCAAGTAAGCACCTAGGGCATGGTATGAAACTCTTTCCACCTTTCTCTTATCCATTGGCTTCACAAGAGGTAAAATTGATAAAACCTTATTTTTAAAATGGAGAGGGAAAGATTTAATGATTGTTCAAATATATGTGAATGATATCATTTTTGGATCCACATGTAACAAAATGTGTGAAGAGTTTACGAAACTCATGACAGCAGAGTTTGAAATGAGTGCTATGGGTGAACTTCAGTGTTTCCTTGGTCTCCAAGTGAAGCAGCTGCAAAATGGCACATTCATTCATCAAAACAAATATGTGAAAAACTTATTAACTAGATTTGAGATGAATGATTGTAAGCCATGTAGTACACCCATGAGTACAGTCAAGCTACTCACTATTGATGACAAGGATGAACTAGTTGACCAAACACATTACAGATGCATGATTGGGTCTTTATTGTACTTAAATGAATCTAGGCCAGACATTATGTTTGCAACTTGTGTTTGTGCAAGATCCCAGGCTTCACCCAGAAAGTCAAACCTTATTGCTGTGAAAAGGATATTCAGATACCTAAAAGGTGCTCCCACACTTGGTATCTGGCATCCTGCTAATGGAAACATTGAGCTTTCAGGTTATTCAGATAGTGATTTTGCTGGCTGCCAAACCACAAGGAAGTCTACATCAGGAGGGTGCCAGTTTCTAGGGAATGCCTTAGTCTCTTGGCAAAGCAAAAAGCAAGAAGCCGTTTCAACTTCAACAACTGAGGCTGAATACATTGCTGCTGCAAGCTGTATAGCCCAACTCATGTGGCTTCAAAATCAACTGCTGGATTTTGGGATAACTGCACTAAAGACTCCACTCATGTTGGACAGTCAAGCTGCTGAAAATATCATCAAGAATCCAGTTTCTCACTCAACTACAAAGCACCTAGACATCAGACATCATTTTGTCAGAGATAGCTATGAAAAAGGTTTGATTTCTCAGCACCATGTTCCAACAGAGGATCAGTTGGCAGATGTGTTGACAAAAGCTTTAGACACATCTACCTTTACAAATCTGATTTCTGGAATTGGTATGCTAAACATGGATTAAACAACAAAAAAGTTTTAAATAAAAACCTTAAAATGTTTCAGGAAATCAAATTCCATTCTTAAAAATAGCTTTTTGGTTGAAAAATCTGTTAAGGATAAAACAACCATTGTTTCATCCACTCTATCCACTGTTAGTTGAAAAATCTGTTTCAAACATCTGATTAGATAAAACAATCACTGCTTGGTTGAAAAATCTGTTTCAAACCTCTGATCAGATAAAAAAACTGTTTCATTATCTATTTATATCTATACATATATACATATATCTATCTATATATAAAAAAATAATAATAAAAAAATCAAGTGCTGTTAGCATCAGCACTTTGGTAAAACAACAGCTGTTTGCATCAGATCTTTGGCAACAGCTGTATACCACCAGATGTTTGGCCATCAGATGTTCGCCACGTCTGCTCCCAAAAGCAGAGTTTTGGCCACATCAGCGGTTTCACCAGAGTCTATAAAAAACCCTGTTTTACCACAACAGTTATTACACTGTCTCATTGTATTCAAAATACTGAAACCGCCTTCTTCTTCCTCAAACCCTTACTTCAATTCCACTCACCTTCACACTCGGAATCCATTACAATGGATCTTCAAGCAAAAGCCACCCACAATTATCTCCCATATCTGGTAAAAACAGATGAAAATGTTCCATTCCATTCCACCATCGACATCATCTTAAAGTCAAAATACCTGACAATCCTAACCGCTGATACCCCTATCTATCTTGATACCCTCCAAGAATTTTGGTTGAATGCTGAGTTTCTTCTTTAAGACAAAAAGCCTACATCCATTATCTCAAAAATTGGAGAGACAAGTATCGTCATTACCCCTGAACTAATATCCACAACCTTCTCACTCAATGACCTGTCAGGTAAAGACTCTTTCCCTAAGGCAAAGCTTCACACAGAGTTTCAGGAAAGAGGTTATGATGCACAAATGACTGGGTCAACCCTTTTCAAAAAGTTTTTCCCACCAGTCATGATATTTTTCTTTCACACCCTCCTTTTCTGTGTCTCTGCTAAGTCCACTTCCTTTAATGAAATCCCATTGAGGATTTAGTACTTGGGCTATGCTATGTTTTCAGATTCTGACTTCAATCTATCCCAAGGACTGTTTATGGACTTAGTATCAAATGTGAAAGCCATAAAGTCTGGGTCTAATAATGCTTTTCTGATTTACCCAAGAATTTTGAGTGTAATCCTTCAAAAGGTTTTACCTGAAAAAGATTTCAAAAAGGGTGAGTCTATTCAAATGAAAAGTCTAACTGATGAAACTTTCAGAAGAATGTTGGGTTCAACTACCCAAGAAAAAGTATTAAAAGTGTCAAAAGTTTCCAAAACACAAACAAAGAGGACTAAGACAACAACTGTTGTCCAAACCTCTATTGTTGAGCCCACTGCTCCTGGTGATCATGGCACTACATCTAGTGCTGTGAAACCCACACCAGCCACCTCCAAAAGAAAACATCCATCCACAAAACCCACCACTAAACCAAAAGGGGGACTTCTGGAATATGAGATACCAGAAGAAAACCCTGTTGCTGTAACATTTCGCATTTAATAATTGTACGTTACGTATAATTTGGATTAAAACGACGAGTTCTATTATCATAGTTTACATTTAATTATTTTGTAGCATTTTATTTAGAATTATTTCTTTAAACCAAGTTATCTCCAAACCAAACCCATCAACCCAAACCTTTAAAACCCCTCCATTTCAAAAGAAATTCAGGCCCAACCTGCTGGCCCAACAGACTTGACAGCCCAACAGCCCCTTTCTCCTCCCCCCCCCCCCCCTTGTATCAGCTAAAAAAAAATATATGGTTCTGCCGGGTTTCGAACCCGAGCAGCAACCCGGTTCAACCACTAAACAACACACCACAACCATCTGGGCTAGCACTCTTATCTGTTTCAAACCCGGCCATTTATTATTATAACACAACTTCAAACCATTCCAGTTGACCTTGAAAGTCAACTGTGATCATGACTTACCATAATCACTATCATTTGACTCGCATTTTGATCGGGAATGGATTGACAACGTGATTACCGGCCTACCCTTCATCTTTTACGCGTGCAATTACAACTAATTGGAATTAATTATGCAATTATACGCGTGGACCATTCATTCGTGGTCAATACTTGCCAAATCAATCGCATAGGCCTGGACATTATAAATTGATCATTCCACAGCAATCACAACTCGCCGAACAACCCCTCTCCATCTCCAATTTCTCTTGAAAATCCTCTGTTCGTTCATATCGTTTGTGTTTTTGACTTATTGGGTTGACCAATCAATCGAGCTCGTAACAACTTCGTAAGTGTAATATTTTCTGTGGGTTATGTTCATCGGCATCCACACATCAATAGCCCTATGATTAATTGGGCTATTGATGTGTGAATCAATCTATTGCTGAATCTAGGGCTTGAACGTTTGATTTGGGGATAAACTCGTTCAGCATCGCGTATTTATTCTTATTGAAACAGAAACAATCACAACCACTTGGTCTAGACCAAGTGGTTGTGACCGTTGCATTATCCCTAAGCCACCCGGGTTCGAGTCCCGGCAGTGGCAATCTTTTTGCCCCTTTTTCATTAACAATCAAATAATTATATATATAATATACACACTTTTATAAATTCATTTTTAATTATTAAAACCCTTTTATAAATTCTAAAAAAATTACTTTTAATCAATCTGATATAAATGTTCCACCTACAATTTTTAGTTTTCAAAAATTCATTTATTTAATATATTTAATAATTAAATCAATTTTATTCTTTTATATTTATTAAATTCCATTAAAATATCAAAACAATTTTATAAATTTCCACAAATTTTATTCTAAGTTTTAATAACATTAAACTTTTCAGAAATGATTTTTATTTCTGAAAAATCATTTATTTAATATTTTTAAGCAATTTTTGTTAGATTTAATCATAATTAAATCATAATAAATCCAATTTTTGGTATTTTTGCACCAAAATTTTATACAATTTATTTTTAAATATTTAGAACAGAAATATGATTTTTAAAATAATAATTCTTTAAATTTAGTATTTTTGAATATTAAAGTTAAGTTTTGGCAATTTGTAGTAAATAGATTTAAAAATCTATTTTAAAGGAAATAGTTTTGCAAAAATTATTTTTATACTTTAAACACATTATTGTGATCATCCTAAATTCTAAATTTCATAAAAAGATTTTCGGTTATTTATTTACTAAATTTCTCTCAATTGGCGAATATTTATCCCCAATTCGAAGCCCTAGGACTTATACATTTGTAGACTTGATAGACTTAGACATATTTATTACCTCATTTTAGGGTGATACTTGATACATTTGGTCAACACAATTATCCAAATTTCTCAACAGATATAACATTTTACCAAGGTGAGTTTTACATAGCCCCTTTTCTATTTATCACCATTTTTAGGGTGAAACATGTTACAACATCATTTATGCAATTCAATCATCAATGTGTCTATGTGTTTTCTATGTTGCATTATGTCTTGAGCATGATTAGAGTAAGCACCATTCTAGCATAATCATTAACTCCGTACAAGCCGGCGGTAAACATTGATAGATCTATTGGACTGACAATCCCACCCGGATACGTGCCTCCTACAAAGGTAGCGTGGGTGTTTGTTATCGTATAACATATTCAATTGGACCATGAGCGTATGGTATGTATCATATTATAACAGTCATCAGGGTTGATTATGCACTCGATTTATTTCTAGTATGTTCTCACATATGGACTAGATTGACATGACACATGAATTGCACATCATTTTTATTCAATTATCAAAAACCTATGTAATTCTCACCAACTTTTGTTGACCCAAAATATTTTCAACTTAACATGTTTCAGGTTCTATTTGCTTGAAGATTTGAATTGATGCTTGAAGATATGTGTATAGTTTTATTCAATTTGATGTACAAATTCTAGAACAATTGTATGTAATTCAATTAAATCATCTAATGAAAATTATTATTCACCATGAGCTACTGAACAATCATCACTACGTGACATCCCGATGTTTCCGCCATCGGTTGGGGTGTTTCAGATTGGTATCAGAGCCATGGTTATAGGGAATTAGGTTATTAGAAGAGTAATCTACTCTATAACCATAGGATTTAACCAGTACTTGCTTCTTTTACTTGCTATACTCTATCTCCCTCCTACTTCTTATCCCTACCTTCATCCTTACAAGAAGGCTGCTCTCCAACAGTGGATCTACTCTTAGACTAATAGGGTAAAATCCTCAGGTTTAACCTGAACCCCCTTGAGATCTCGTCGAAGTTCTAAATTTTAATAACGAACACGTGCAATCTGGAAGGGTGAACGCCTGTATTCTGAGTCTTCTGTCTAGGCTGGCATTGCGCATATATCCCAATCAGACGAGGGACCCGGATGCCTACCTGGGAATTCTCGGGATGAGTGTTCACTTATAGGCTAAAGCATGTCTTCATATGTTATTAGAATCTGGAATCTTTGATAAGTCAACGTTTTCGTTTATTCGTTTTAAGTAATGAGTAAATGATTACATTCCTTATATTTCCTCATTCATTTCATGCCTCATTAAGACTTCATTGTATCCCTTACAGATCATGTCTCCTCGTCGCAGCACTCTCCTTAACAATGGTGACAATCAAGATGAAGTGAATAGCAACGACCACAACACTAACCACATTAAAGGGAGTGATGCCCAGCTAGCTGCGATTATTTCCCAACAATTGGCGCAACAAATCACAACTCTGGTTTCTAACTTGTTGACTCAAGACATCCAAATGGATGGGAATGGCATTGGAAATGGCGTCATAAATCACGAAAGGAATAGGACCTTAGTTCGGAAAGGCAAGAAAACAAGTATTGTGGCCGCATTAACTACCAAGAACCAGAAGCGTAAGACCAGGAATCCTAATGTAAACCTCACTACACAAGCCTCTAACAAGAAGCCTTATACAAGAAACTTTCCATTGTGTAACATATGCAATCGACATCATCCCATTGTTTTAGCGTGTCGCTTGTGCACCAATTGTGGTAGGTATGGCCATCTGGTTAACACATGTCGCGAGACTCCAAACCCTAATCAACCCACCAACCCTGCTACTTTGGAGGAAGCAAAGCGATTGGCTGCCATCTTAATAGATAACCATGTAAAGGCAGGAACCCTGACCCGGAAAGGGGAGAAGAAAACTGTTGCAAAAGAAACTCCCCAACCTGCCGTTAAAATCAAAACTGAGGCCTCAACCAACGGAAAGCGCAAGGCCAGGAATTTTGCAAAAGACACCACTACCCCACCCAACAAGAAACAATACCGTGGGAAGCTACCTAAGTGTGACACCTGCCAGTATCACCATCCAACCCAAGTGCCCTGCCGTCAGTGTACCAATTGTCAAAGGTATGGACATCTTGCGGACGCTTGCCGAATTCCTGCTACAAACACCCTTGCTGCTCCAAATAACCCACTAGAGACCCTCCAACTACTTAACAGCAAACTCTACCATCTGAATGATGTCTACTTTTCTCTTTAATTCCATGTATTGACATTTTATTTTCAAGTAATAAAAATCAAGTATTATCATAACATTTGTGTGCATGCTTGTTTGAATGTGAACTGATTGCTATATCTATGATCATATGTGCTTACTTGTACAACAAATAGTTGACTACCAAACAATCTACTTAACGATTGGTAGAGGTCATCATGTCTTTCCAACAGTCGGGAGAGGCCCTACCACCTGCTCAACGACTGGTGGAGACTATCAGACCTGCTCAACAATCGGTAAAGTCATAAAAGGACGCAAAACCCTAATGTAAGGTAAATTGGTAATTACGGTCCGGAACGTAATCATGAATTTACAGGTACATTAAGGTAGTGTGAAATTTTATCAAGGTTTTCGGTAGTTGACCAATTGTAAACCTGATGTCTTTCTTTAACTTCGGGACGAAGTTCCTAAAAGTAGGGGAGACTGTAACATTTCGCATTTAATAATTGTACGTTACGTATAATTTGGATTAAAACGACGAGTTCTATTATCATAGTTTACATTTAATTATTTTGTAGCATTTTATTTAGAATTATTTCTTTAAACCAAGTTATCTCCAAACCAAACCCATCAACCCAAACCTTTAAAACCCCTCCATTTCAAAAGAAATTCAGGCCCAACCTGCTGGCCCAACAGACTTGACAGCCCAACAGCCCCTTTCTCCTCCCCCCCCCCTTGTATCAGCTAAAAAAAAAAATATATGGTTCTGCCGGGTTTCGAACCCGAGCAGCAACCCGGTTCAACCACTAAACAACACACCACAACCATCTGGGCTAGCACTCTTATCTGTTTCAAACCCGGCCATTTATTATTATAACACAACTTCAAACCATTCCAGTTGACCTTGAAAGTCAACTGTGATCATGACTTACCATAATCACTATCATTTGACTCGCATTTTGATCGGGAATGGATTGACAACGTGATTACCGGCCTACCCTTCATCTTTTACGCGTGCAATTACAACTAATTGGAATTAATTATGCAATTATACGCGTGGACCATTCATTCGTGGTCAATACTTGCCAAATCAATCGCATAGGCCTGGACATTATAAATTGATCATTCCACAGCAATCACAACTCGCCGAACAACCCCTCTCCATCTCCAATTTCTCTTGAAAATCCTCTGTTCGTTCATATCGTTTGTGTTTTTGACTTATTGGGTTGACCAATCAATCGAGCTCGTAACAACTTCGTAAGTGTAATATTTTCTGTGGGTTATGTTCATCGGCATCCACACATCAATAGCCCTATGATTAATTGGGCTATTGATGTGTGAATCAATCTATTGCTGAATCTAGGGCTTGAACGTTTGATTTGGAGATAAACTCGTTCAGCATCGCATATTTATTCTTATTGAAACAGAAACAATCACAACCACTTGGTCTAGACCAAGTGGTTGTGACCGTTGCATTATCCCTAAGCCACCCGGGTTCGAGTCCCGGCAGTGGCAATCTTTTTGCCCCTTTTTCATTAACAATCAAATAATTATATATATAATATACACACTTTTATAAATTCATTTTTAATTATTAAAACCCTTTTATAAATTCTAAAAAAAATTACTTTTAATCAATCTGATATAAATGTTCCACCTACAATTTTTAGTTTTCAAAAATTCATTTATTTAATATATTTAATAATTAAATCAATTTTATTCTTTTATATTTATTAAATTCCATTAAAATATCAAAACAATTTTATAAATTTCCACAAATTTTATTCTAAGTTTTTATAACATTAAACTTTTCAGAAATGATTTTTATTTCTGAAAAATCATTTATTTAATATTTTTAAGCAATTTTTGTTAGATTTAATCATAATTAAATCATAATAAATCCAATTTTTGGTATTTTTGCACCAAAATTTTATACAATTTATTTTTAAATATTTAGAACAGAAATATGATTTTTAAAATAATAATTCTTTAAATTTAGTATTTTTGAATATTAAAGTTAAGTTTTGGCAATTTGTAGTAAATAGATTTAAAAATCTATTTTAAAGGAAATAATTTTGCAAAAATTATTTTTATACTTTAAACACATTATTGTGATCATCCTAAATTTTAAATTTCATAAAAAGATTTTTGGTTATTTATTTACTAAATTTCTCTCAATTGGCGAATATTTATCCCCAATTCGAAGCCCTAGGACTTATACATTTGTAGACTTGATAGACTTAGACATATTTATTACCTCATTTTAGGGTGATACTTGATACATTTGGTCAACACAATTATCCAAATTTCTCAACAGATATAACATTTTACCAAGGTGAGTTTTACATAGCCCCTTTTCTATTTATCACCATTTTTACGGTGAAACATGTTACAACATCATTTATGCAATTCAATCATCAATGTGTCTATGTGTTTTCTATGTTGCATTATGTCTTGAGCATGATTAGAGTAAGCACCATTCTAGCATAATCATTAACTCCGTACAAGCCGGCGGTAAACATTGATAGATCTATTGGACTGACAATCCCACCCGGATACGTGCCTCCTACAAAGGTAGCGTGGGTGTTTGTTATCGTATAACATATTCAATTGGACCATGAGCGTATGGTATGTATCATATTATAACAGTCATCAGGGTTGATTATGCACTCGATTTATTTCTAGTATGTTCTCACATATGGACTAGATTGACATGACACATGAATTGCACATCATTTTTATTCAATTATCAAAAACCTATGTAATTCTCACCAACTTTTGTTGACCCAAAATATTTTCAACTTAACATGTTTCAGGTTCTATTTGCTTGAAGATTTGAATTGATGCTTGAAGATATGTGTATAGTTTTATTCAATTTGATGTACAAATTCTAGAACAATTGTATGTAATTCAATTAAATCATCTAATGAAAATTATTATTCACCATGAGCTACTGAACAATCATCACTACATGACATCCCGATGTTTCCGCCATCGGTTGGGGTGTTACAGTTGCAACACAAAAGCAACAAGAAACCACTGTTGTTACTTCCTCACAACAGTTGGATATATCTCAACCTAACCAAACACCTCATGAATCCTCACAAAAGGATCATGTTGAAAGCCAAAGGGAAACACATCATGATACATATGAGTCACTTGGCCATATGTTCACAAGCCCCTCTCCCAGGGCTAATTCTCTTTTCACTCCTCCACCTTCACCAACACATGTTCCTCAAACCATGCAACCTCTGTTTGAGGCTATTGACAAAACTCAGGAAAATCCCAGTTCCTCTCCTTCACCCATCAATGAGAGTATACCTTAACAAGTGACTGGGACTGAGGAAAATCAATCAGTCATCCCACAAACAGAAGAGGAAGTTACATCCCTAGAGTTCAATGAAACTCTAGGTGAGTTTTCAAGTGAAGCAGCCACTACTGATGTAGAGACCATTGTCTCACAACAGGACAGTGGTTACATAGCTAAGACTTCCTTGAAGGCAACAACTGATGAGGCCACTATAGTGTCCCCAAAATTAGTTGGAAGTCCCTGGAACCAAGAAAAAGGGGCATCTGGTTCTCATCCTTTGGACTCACCTCCTAGGACTGAACCAGTTACAACTACCACTGGTAGGAATTCAGATGATCCTATTAACTTAGGTGATGGGTGAAAATACCAAGAATTGATGGCCAGAGTGCAGTCCATGGAAACCCTTGTTGCTGATATCAAATCAGATATCAAGACAATATTGGGATCATTGGCTACTCTCACCAAGAGTCAACCATCCACAACTGATATTGCTAGTGAGCTATGGAAATCTGTTTCTCCCATCATCATAGCTCACAGAAAACTAGCAGATCAGACTCATGAAACCTAAGTGGCTGAGATTAGAAATATGGTGGATGCTAGGTACAAAGATACCCATGCTGACATTCAAGCCATTAAAGACCATCTGCTGAAGACTATTGGATCTGCCCCTACCACAATTCTCAGAGATGAAGATGATGATGACTTCACAGCTGATGATGCCAAAAAGGGGGAGAGTGGCAGAGATAGATTGCCAAAGCTGGATCCCTTTGGTTGTCCACCCTCACAAAAGGGAAAATCAAAGTCTACAAACAAACCAGGGTCCGCCCACACAGCACCACAACAACAACAACAACCAAATGTTCAAACCTCTGCTGCTACTGAAACTGCCAAAATCAGCAAAGCAAAGGAAGTTGATACCTCTGCTAATGAAGAAGCTGAAAAAGCTGCTGAAGAAAAGCAAAAGAGGGCTAATACTTTGGAAGTCAAGGCAGAGGCTTTGATACAAAAGAAAAGGGAACAACAGCAGGAAGTTGAAGATGTGGGTTCCTCTAAAAGGAAGAAAATGCCTGCCAAACATGTCAGAAAACCACCATCCAAACTTGCTGCTAAAACCACTGCTACCACCAAACCAACCACTGAACCTATCACCACAACCACTCCACCACCTAAACTGTAAATACACGAAAGTGCGACTAATGCTATTGAATTGCGAATTTCAAGATGTTTTGTTTTTGGGCGACTGGTCGAAGGTGGAAGATCAAATGGTCGAAGGTAGAATAGACGGTCGAAGGAGCACTAGGAGGTCGAATGAAGAATTGTATATATGTGTGTCCAGATTCGCCCTATATGAACGGTCGAACCTGCACATTCGACCAAGTTATTTGGGCGAATGTGCAGGTCTATATAAGGAAATCTCAATTTTTGAATGTTAACTTTTTGTCATTTGTTTTCCCTCCCAGTGTGTGTTTCTCCCTAGGGTTATTATTGAGTCTGTAATCAAGTTTAATCATTATAAACAACATTTTGAAGTGTAATTGATTATCTAATTGAATGAAATGAATATGTTTACGATGATTTCTGTGTTTTGCTAGTTTTATTATCATTTTGTGATCAATTCAGGGATTCCGCACCTGAATTGAACTTGTTTGATCATTATCTTTGTTGATTAGCCGATCTTACGCGCATACAAAGTGGTATCAGAGCCAATTGGATCAAACAACCACAAATTGATAATATTACAGCTGATTTGGACCCAGTTTTGATCAAAACTTTCTGTTTTTTCATTGAAACAATTGAATCTGGTGATAATTGATTGATTTGAACTTGTTTTCATGGATAAAATTCAAAATTCCCTTTCTTAAACTTGTTCCAAATCCAATCCGAAGCAAAACCTGCATAAGATCATCAAATTTCATCAACATTTGAAATTTTTTTATCAAAATAACTGATTTTCAAAGTATAACCGTTTTTCAAAATGAAAGGGTCAAACCTAGGGAGATTTGGTCGAGAGTGGAACTTTTAGGTCGAACTAGGGATTATTTGGTCGAACGTGGAGTTATTTTTGGTCGAACCTAGAAAGTTTTAGTGTGTTGCTGAGTCTATTGGTCGAAAGTGAACTGAGTCTATTATTTTCTACATTCGAACCTTGTCAAACGGTCGAACCTGGACTAATTTGTACATTCGACCACGCGATTCTTTCAAAGGGTCGAACGTAGAAACTGTTGTGAAATTTTTTTAATCGTTTCGTGTTTTATCATTTTCAGAGCGATATGTGGAACTTTCCTACAACACCACGACCTAATACAACACCACAACAGCAGACAACTATGGATCCTTGGTCGGTAGCTGCTCAGAAGTCTAGTCAACCATCCCAACCGATTAACTATATGGCAATGACTAGTTCTATGCCCCAACAAGTTGCACAATCACAACCACAACCGATGGCTGATTACTGGGGAGTTGCAGCAAATGATTGCTAAGGGTTATGTTGCTCCGATTTTTGAGAACACGGGAGAGCCGATTCCGTTGGAGAGTCTTGCTGAGGACGAGAAAAAGAAGTTTGCGGTGGAAAAGAAGGCGTTTTCCCAACTGTCCCAGGCCATTAATACTGATCTCTTACATCAGTTTGGGTCATGCACCACTTCTAAACAATTGTGGGACATGTTAAGAAATCGTCATGATGGGAATGAGAAGACGAGGAAGTTGAGAATGGAGGAGTTAAGAAAAGAGTTTGAGAACTTCAGCTATATGGGAAATGAGACGCTGAAGGAGTTGATTCTGAGATATTGTCACTTATTGACTGAGCTTTCAAGCTATGAGATTAACATACCGATGTCTGAACTGGTGGACAAGTTTGCTGATGCATTGCCACCATACTGCAATCAACATATCGAGGTACTCAAGGAAAAAGATGCGTACCAATACTAGACCATCAACGAGTTTATTTAGAAGCTTGAGAATAAAGAGATGGAAGAAAAGAGGAAGGCGAAAAGAGCACAAGTTCCTCATAACCCAGAGTTATACCATGGTGGTACATCTTCATCTCTAGCTAGTTCAAGTTCAAGTTCTAATGTTGCTCCACAC
Organism: Ambrosia trifida; assembly: GCA_028751855.1. Classification (NCBI taxonomy): domain Eukaryota; kingdom Viridiplantae; phylum Streptophyta; class Magnoliopsida; order Asterales; family Asteraceae; genus Ambrosia; species Ambrosia trifida. The sequence continues at coordinate 64,646,532 of CM054125.1, forward strand.
ATTGCGGGCATATCAAGCATTGTTAAACCACCCAAAGCCCCCATAAACTACCTTGCTCAAACTTCAACTTATACTCAAACACCATCATATCCTACTACTACTTACATTCCACCATTTTCACCGATGCAACAAGCTGCTTGTTATTCTGCAAGTTTAAACCAACCTCAACAACAATCCTACATTCCTCAAATGAATCAAACCCAAATGAACCCAGTCAACTTAATCAGAGCCCAATTGTGTTGGAGACTTCGAACTTGAACAATGTTACTGTTGAGATTGCACAGCAACATGTAGCATTGGTTTCTGCTATGGTCGCTTCTTATAACGGGTTGGTTGCTAGTCAAATTGGTAACAACAATCTAACCAGTGAAGACTACGCACAAATTGACAAAGAAGAGATGGAGCTCATTGATATCCAGTGGGCGTTTGCTAGCGTTATGAGGAGAGCTACTGAATTCATTGAGAAGACAGGCAGAACTGATCTTTCTACTTCTCCAAACACCACATATGGCTTCAACAAAGCCAAAGTGACATGTTTTAATTGTGGTGGGAAAGGTCACTTCAAGAGGGAATGCACACAGCAAGCACAGCAGGGGAACATGAATCCTTTCAACACCAACTACCAGAACTGTCAATCACAAAATCAAGTATCTTATCAAAGCCCAAACATTTCAAGCTTTCAACCACAAAATACCTACCAAAACTGCCAAAACACCTCACAAAACAATACTGTTAGACAAACCACTACACAAAACCAGAACCAAAACCAAACACCACAAAATCCAAACCGAACAATCATTCCTATTTCTACACCAAACACTCAAACCCAATCAGATAACCATAACCAGGCCTTGGTGATATAGAAAGATGATGGATTTGATTGGACGGGTATGCAGTTGGGTGTTGAGGAGATTACCACTGGTAATGTGGCGTGTGTTGCACAGCAAATGGATTTGGATGAGCCGGTATTTTTTGAAGAAGAATTGGTAACTGAGAAGATGTCTGAGGTGAAAATTGAGGAGTTGAGTGAAGAAAGTGATGTTTGTGTTGAGAAGAAGTCGGGTTTGATTCTTGACTCTGTTACTGATGTGCCAGAACAGTATGATACAACTTATTCTGATATGGAGAGCAATTCTGATTCTGAAGCTAGTGTTAATTCACTGGATGATGATATCGATCAACTTCTTGCTGAAGCTGATTTTCTGATGACACACAAATCGTGCATGGTGGATGATGCTTTTACCAGGATCGATTATTCTAAATTTTTTGCTGGAAAGGAAGCACACTTTGCACTGATGGCGATGACAGAGCCTCCAAAGCAGGTAAGTTCTGAATCTAATCTAGATATGAATAGTAAGAATTATTGTGGTGCATGCGATAGATTGACAGAGGATAATAAGCAACTCAGGGTTCAGCTTGAGAGTCCTAAAATCAACTGTCAATCGTATCAGAAAGAAGCACGAGAATTTTATAGAGTGCTTGATGGTTACAAGAAAGACATTTCAGAACTTAAAAAGACTTTATCTTTGAAACAATTGGCCATTAACAACTATATCAATGATTTGGAAAATACAAAACTTGAAATGGCTACCATCAAGTGCTTTGTAGAAAAGGTCAACAAGAAACTTGAAAGTTATAAGCACATTGCATATGTTGTTGATCATATCATTGAGGAGCCTTCACAGTCTAGTAGTGCAAACTACAAGGCCGTCCCATCTCCAGTGTTATTCGAAAATCATACTTTGCATTCAATAACACCGGAGAGCTCAGTTAAGTCTGACTCGACATCGGATGATGAGTCAAACACCACTGGTGTGGGAGACCCTAATTCTGATGTTCGACCAATTTTGGGACTAAATAATGAAGGTGTGGTTGCTGTAACTGATGATTCCGACTCCGAGGATGACAAATCTGAGAAGGTGTGTGATGTTCCTGCTGAAAATCACATAATTACAAATGAACCAGTGTCACCGTCTTAGATTGTGCATCCCATGGCTAACGCTCATCGAGCGAATCAATCAGTTAAGCCTGTTGAGAAAAATGAACAATGTGACAAACCCGTCAAGATTTTCTATCGGATGATAGGATCCGATAAGATAATGTCTGACGAGGAATATCCAATCAAATTTGCCAACTACTCCAAAATTGAGAAAATTTGGCAGGAGAGTACCATTTGGTTCCCAAAGCATGAGCGAACAAATGATGTACCTCTAGAGGTTTTAGAGAGAATTTACTTGGATATTCCAAAAGAACCGAATGTTCATGTCACTGAATTTATCAAGCCAAAAGAGAAGGCTAATAGTTTTCTTGAGCCGACTTACTCCAAGGACCCAGCTCCTGAGAGTCTTAGAAGGAAGTGTGTGGATGATCAATATCCTATCACTACATATGCTAAGTCGAACGCCAAGAACAACTTTGAGGAATGTCGTGTGTGTTATAAATGCGGGGAGAGAGGGCATTTACTTGCTCACTGCCCGTATGTTAGGCACAAAAGGCACGAGGTGGAAATGAAGCAGACATACCAGAGTCCAGTCGATAATCATTGTTATCCACAAAGATGATGTGTTCCTCAACCTGCACCGTTTTATAACCAAAGCAGATATTTTCAAATGAGGGAAAATCATCAGATGACATATGACCGTCGTAACCGGATAGCCATTGAAAAACCACTTAAGAAACCTATGGTGAACACAACTGTTGACAAGAAAAAGGTACTTGTAAAACCTGCAGTCAAACCAACAGTTGGACCTGTCTCTGTTAAATCAGAGAAGGTAACCAAGAAAGTTTCCTTTAAGGACGAAGTAAAGAAACCGATTGAGACCCCAAAATCTCAAATCCGGATCTTGAAACGTTCGGAACAGTACTGGTCACCAAAGGGTTCTCAAGGTGCTTCATCTTCACAAGTGAATGAGAAAGTTGAAACTGAAAAAGATTTAATTGATCGGAAAAAGATCAATTCAAATCAAACTGTTTGTGAGAAAGAATCTTTGAAACTCAATGTTCAAAGACCCAAGACCAAGCAGGCTTGGGTCCCCCGAAAAATCTAATCTTTTACTTGATATGTGCAGGGAGCTTCAGCTGGCCCTATGAGCAGTCTTTGGATTGTTGACAGTGGAGCTTCTGGTCACATGACAGGGGATTTATCGCTACTTTTTGACATCAGAAATATCAATGGAGGATACGTAGCGTTTGCCAGAAATAAAGGTGGATACATTACTATGGAGGGTAGTGTAAGTAATGGGATAGTGAGTTTTGAGAAGATTTCATACGTGAAGCAAATTGATTATAATCTGCTCAGTGTCAGTCAGATATGTGATAAGCAGTTTTTGGTATTTTTTGATGACAAATCTTGCTACATACTCAAGCCTGGATTCATTTTACCAAGAGAGTGGGTTATGCTAAAAGCACCGAGAGTGAACAATTTGTACATTCTCGACATGTCAAAAGCTATGACTACACAAGGCCAAGTCACGTGTTTCCTCTCCAAGGCTACTGAAAAAGAATCAATCATGTGGCATAGGAGGATGGGACACATTCACCTTAGAAAGATGAATCATTTGGTGAAGAATGAACTTGTCACAGGCGTGAATGTTAAACATTTTCATTTGAATGACAAGTGTGTGAGTTGTAAGAAAGGTAAGCAGCACAAGCAATCCCATAAGCCAAAGAAAGTCAATTCAGTTGAACTACCACTTGAGCGTTTGCACATGGATCTGTTCGGACCGGTCAAGCGTAAAAGTCATGCTGGTGAACTGTACTGTCTTGTGGTTATAGATGACTATTCCAGATTTTCATGGGTTATGTGCTTGCATCATAAGAGCGACACATTTGATAATTTGAAAGTTCTGTTCACTCGATTGGAAAATGTCTATGGTCTGAAGATCGAGAGAATTAGGAGTGATAATGGGACGGAGTTTAAGAATGCACAGATGGAAGCTCTTTGTGAAAACAAAGGAATTCATCATGAATACAGTGCTCCGTATGCCCCTCAACAGAACGGTGTCGCCGAACGCAAAAACAGGACTCTAATTGAAGCGGCAAGAACAATGCTTGCGGACTCCAATCTTCCAGTAATGTTCTGGAATGAAGCAATTTACACAGCTTGTTATACTCTCAATCATGTTTTAACAGTGAAGAAGTTTGGCAAAACTTCTTATGAGCTGTTGAATCGACGAAAGCCGAACTTAGAGTATCTAGAACCGTTTGGAGCACCATGTACAATGCTTAATCCATCTGAGAAGTTCGCACCAAAGGCTGAAGAAGGATTCTTTGTTGGATATGCAACCCCGCTCAAACGGGTATTCAACAAACGAACTCGTCAGGTCCAGGAGTGGGCTAACGTTGAAGTTCAGAGGTATACTCAAAATGTACAGGGTAGCGGTCCAGACTGGATATTTGATTACAAGGATTTCTTTGAATCATTCAATCTAGATAGCTTGGTTGAAGAGGCTGTATTACGATTATATTATGAGTGTGAAAACGCAGTGACATCACCGTTGATGCGTCCGATCACCGTAAATCCCCAAACAGCTTCTAATGATACCAATGCTCCTTTAGTTGAAGAAGAGGTATTTCAGGAAGCTTCCACAACTCTTAATTCATCGGAATCTGAAGATGACGATGATGTTACAAGTGAAGCTGTTCTAGATATTGCTACAGAGACACCTCCAGTGAACCCAAATCCAAATGGTGCTTCATCATCAAACTTGGGTAATGATCTGGATTCGACAGAGAATTTGACTACTCAGACGGGAGTGCAAGTACCTGATTATCCGGAATCTCGGATACATAGGATTCACCCGCTCGAGCAGGTTATTGGTGATCCTGGTAGCAGTGTGATGACAAGAGGTCAACTGAGGAATGCAAACTCACCAAAAAACCTTTGTGCTCTTGCTTTATATGCCAAAATTCAAAAATCAGGTTTTCAAAATGACTGGTCTTTTGCTTGTTATATTTCGCAGGTCGAGCCGCGGACATACAAGGACGCTCTTTTAGATGACGCTTGGGTAGAGGCTATGCAGGAGGAGTTATTACAGTTCCAGAAACTTGGAGTGTGGACACTGACAGATTTACCTCCAGGACGGAAAAAGATAGGAACAAAATAGGTGTTCAAGTGTAAGAAAGATGACAGAGGAGTGATTATTAGGAACAAAACTCGATTGGTCGTACAAGGCTTTCATCAAGTTGAAGGAATCGATTACAACGAGATTTATGCACCGGTTGCACGCTTAGAAGCTATCCGCATGTTTGTGGTGTTCGCATCTTACAAGAAATTCAAGGTGTATCAAATGGATGTTAAAAGCGCATTTCTTTATGGTGTGGTCAAGGAGGAAGTTTACGTAGGTCAACGACCAGGCTTTGAAGATCCTATTCACCGGGATAAGGTCTACGTTCTAAACAAAGCTCTCTACGGGTTGCACCAGGCTCCAATGCAATGGTATGAGGAGCTAAGCACGTATCTTCTATCCAAAGGAATTAAGCGAGGTTTGGTAGATTGCACACTGTTTACAAAACAAACAAGAGATGACTTGCTTCTAGTGCAGATTTATGTTGATGACATTATTTTTGTTTCTACTAACGAACTTCTGTGCAGAGAATTTGAACGTGTTATGCAGGAAAAGTTTGAAATGAGTGCGATGGAAGAGATGCAGTTTTTCCTAGGCTTGCAGGTGGAACAAAGACCAACGGGGATCTTTATTCACCAGACGAAATATGTTTCTGAAATCTTGAGCTGATTCCAGATGGATGATTCAAAGCCGATGGATACCCCGATACAACCTAATCACGGGATTGGTGTTGATGCTAAGGGGGAGCTAACTGATCCTTTTACATACAGAGCAATCATCGGATCTCTGATGTACCTCACTGCCTCCAGACCAGATATAATGTTTGCTACATGTATCTGTGCACGTTATCAGTCGAAGCCGAAACAGAGTCATCTTGCAGTTGTCAAACGTATCCTTAGATATCTGAAGGGTTGTCCGTCGAGAGGACTATGGTACCCTAATGATGATAATTTTTACCTAATCGCTTTTAGTGATGCAGATTGGGGAGGCTGTGACAAAGATAGCAAATCCACAACGGCTGGATGCCAGTTTATGGGGAGCAGGCTCGTGACCTAGCAATGCAAGAAACAAATTGCAGTCGCCTTATCCACATGTGAAGCAGAATACGTCTCAGCATCAAGCTGCTGCTCACAAGTTCTCTGGATACAACAACAGATGGTGGACTACGGTTTGCAATTTCTTAAAACCCCTATTTACTATGATAATGAGGCCGCAATTGCATTAACAAAAGATTTAGTAAATCACTCGAAAGCTAAACATATCCGGATCAAATATCATTTTATCCGTGATTGCTACGCAAAAGAGTTGATCGATATGGTCAAAATCCACACTGACTATCAATGTGCAGATCTTTTTACCAAAGCTTTTGATAAATCAAGATTTGAATACCTCTTAAAAGCTAACGGTATAAAAGAAAAACAAGAGTGATCACCACCTTAGTTTATCGCTTTTTAGTTTAGTTTTTACTAGGTTATGTACCCGTGTGATACACGGGTTGAAAAATTTTAATTATATATATGATATATAAAATTAAAAATATAATTAAGAAAAATTAGATTACATGGTATATTTAAAATAAATAAAATTGTTTTTACAACCGAAAAATATTAAATATTCATCAGCCCCTAAATAATTTCTTGTAAAGACATTCATATTCACATAAAACTATTTCCAAACCTTTCAACATATATCTTTCAAACTGTGGTTGTTACCTTGTAGACTGTAGGTACAACAAAAAAAATCAAAAGTAATAAGATAAATTTGTTTAGGCTAAGATGTAAAAAATGAAATTAATTTAAAAATATCTCCTCATCCATTAAACCATCCCAATTGAGTATCGTTAATTTGGATTTGACATCAAGTTTCTTGCAAAGCCAAAATATTTCTAACCTTGAGTGTATAATCATTTTTTTTCTCACATCAAGGTCCTTAAACATAATGCCATTTATTGGTTCAATATGACTGTAATTATAAAAAAAAAAAAAAAAGATTTCATGATTTAATAACGTGAAAATGAAGCTAAAACGCATTACTAATGAAAAGACTGTTGCCATTTAGATATTTTATTTCTCTGTTGAAGTAACTTGAAACAACACACTCAATGAAAATTTTAAACAATGAACATTTTCAAATCATGTCTAGTAATTTATTTCTAATTTTGTATTAAAATATAATCATATTAATTAATTTACAAAGACATAGTATATATATATAAATATATATATATATATAGAACTAAATTTTGATAATTAAATTAATAGTTATAGTTGTAAGTAATAAAAATTAAAAATAATTATTTTTAAATAAAGAAACAAATTAAAATAAATGTATTATTTTAAATAAGAAAATGAGAGGCTTTATGAGAGAGTTCTTAGTATTCCATATGTTGTCTTTTATTAGTATAGATAGCAATAGATTAATGTTGATTGGTTTACTTTATTTATTTGTTTAGAACAATATGAAATTCTAACAAAAAAGCTTAACCAATTACATTGTGTATTAATTTGCTTATTTGACTTTTGAACTCTTTTTAAAGATCTAGAATTAGTATGTAATTGCTGAGCATATTTAACATCTAAAACAATGACCAAAATAATAAAAAACTTAATAATCATTTGTCATACATCATAACAAACATAGTTTTAAACGTAGAATAAAACATCAAAATTTTATAAATAGGTTTATTTAAGGTACATGATTTAAATTTAAAGTTAATAACATATAAATATGTTATATAAAAAAGAATCACTAATGTTTAAATAATTTTTAATTCGGTTAATATTTATATTAATAACAGAAATCATTAAATCCGTTTTTAATGATTTATGTTACAACTATGATTATTAATGTATTTATATTATGATTTTGCAAATCAATTAATATCAATTAATATGATTATATTTGAATTTATTATATTAATTAGTAAAATTAGAGAACTCATGAGGCAGTGCCATGTGTCCCTCATGTGTTTTCTTTTATTATATAGTGTAGATGTAGATGTAGATGTAGATGTAGATAGTGTAGAAGATGTAGATGTAGATGTAGATGTAGATGTAGATGTAGATGTAGATATAGATGTAGATTTAAGTTACAAATATGATTATTAATATAATTACTAAAATTTAATCTAATAAACTTATATCATGGTTTTGCAAATCAATTATTATAATTAAATTTGAGTTTAATGTATTATTAAATAATAAAATGAGAGAATTCATGAGAGAGTGCCATGTGTCCCTCATGTGTTTTCTTTTATTATATAGTGTAGATGTAGATGTAGATGTAGATGTAGAAGTGTAGATGTAGATGTAGATTGTTTTTCAGAAAAACACAAAAATCCAAAAATATGTTTTACATTTTTAGGTAAAGTTTTTTTCAGAAAAACCAAAAACATTGAAAAATCCAAAAACCCATAAAAAATAGAAAACCCAAAATGATTTCCAGGAGAAAAAGGGGAAATGATAGTACATCAGTGGGGATCTGGCACATGCTAAAGACGTGTAATGCAAAATAAGGTGTGTGTTTGAGTCTGTATGATGTGTTGATAGGCTTCATAGACCTATTACTGCGTACCTGATACATACATATCAAACGAATTGTTGTGTGGATGAACTCCTCATGGGCATATGGTGTTAGTATCGTAATTTCGTTTGATAGGGTATTTGTACAAAATTCGGAGGTTTCGGGTCATTATGTTATTAGTTATCTGGGGATAGCCTCTCAAATCTTCTGCTGTAAGTCATTACGGACCTAGATCAGACAGGGTGTCTTTATAAAAGAGCTGTAAAGCCAAATCCTAAAGTTACCGAATTGAGGAACTTTCAATGTATGACGATAATCAAAGATTATCTAATGCATCGTATCCAATCATTGATGCAAATCATGATTTATATCAACCCTCAACCTGGTAGAGTGCACAAGTTACTTTGTTGCATTGATTTGCTGACCTGTATACCTCTGTGCCTCATACCTTGTAAATTACAGATGACGAAAGCATAATCACGCGTTACAATGAGTTTTTGTGCATTTACTTCTTAATACGGGAATATGTCGTGTGCGTGGGAACCACAGACAATTGAGTTTATACTATAAATAATAGTATCAGTCTAAAGCACTGCACAACAGTCTGCATGTGAGTTTATGTGGATCACAATATCAGCAGTTGCCAGATCACACATTGTCTTTAATGATAATAAATCAAAAGATCAACGGTGTGATCAGATTTCTCAAAAACTGATATGATCCCCTTACCGGAAATCACAAAACATTTACTGCTTTATTTCTACATTTTTGCATTTTACATTTCTCGTCAAAAATGCAAAACTCAAAAAGATTTTAGGTGTGTTTTAACAAAAAGTTTTGAAAATCCAAAAGATTTTACATTTCTATCCTATTTTTGATAGCTGATGGTGGTTGATGGTGATTTTCTAAAACTTGATGGACCATTTGAGTTTTGCCATCTTAAAATGAGAAATAATGAATGTCGGATGCTTAAAAGTTGAAAAATATTTTGAACGGGACTTGATTTTGAGATTTGGTAAAAACTTCAAAAATTCCAATTTTCATTCGCCCCTTCGTTGGGTCAAAGGTGGAATTTTTCCTGCTCATTCGAACCTTTCAAATGGTCGAATGTGAGTGTTCATGTGTTATTTTCACATTCGAACCATTTGTCTACATTCGAGCCTTTAAATAGGGTCGAAGGTGGACAAATTTTCACATTCGCCCTAGTCGTTTGGTCGAATGTAGAGCCTATATATGCCTGATCTGCACATTCGACCTCATATTCAAAAAATTTTAAAATTCTGAGATTAAGTGATCTTGTTGCTCGTGATTTAAAAATCATATCATTGTGTTCGTTGTGTCTTACTAATCATTTTGAATCATCATTTGCAGGTATCCATCCACAAACAAAGTCACAATCGTTGATTTTGTCTTTGAACCCTAAGCAGGATCAAAACATGATTTCTAACCATTAATAATAACAATGGATGTAGAGGATTTAGTGTTTAAGTGTTTTAGGGGGAGAATACACAAAAATTAAGGGTTTAAACAACCTGGATTAGTCAATTGACTGTTTAAAAGCTTCGAACCCTAGTTTTTAAGAGAAAACACATAAACACTGGATAATAGATAAAATTGATTTTTGGAAATTTTTTATCGGCCATATTAGATGGCATTCAAATCAAAATGGCATGTTAAAACCATCCAAATCAAAATCTGCAATTTGAGAAGATGAACAGTCTTCTTTCGCCCAAATTAAAACGGTCGAACGTGGACTTTTGGTCGAATGTAGATGTTCAAACGGTCGAAAGTGGAACTGTTTGGTCGAATGTACACTTATTAATTACTGATTTTCACATTTGAACCTTTAATTCCACATTCGAACCTCTATTTTCACATTCGTACCTTCGAATGGTCGAATGTAGAATTTTAAAATCAAAAATTTCAAGTTTTGGTTATTTTGTCCGTTTTTAACGTGTTTTCTTGATTTGTTTTTGCAGTCTAATCATGTCTGAACAGGAAAGTGCTGATGTTCCTGCTGGATCTTCAGAAAAGGCAGCTGGAAAAGAACAAATTGAAGATTTACCATTTGAAGCAGCACACAATTGTTGTGCGTTTATGGGAGATCTGAAGAAACATACCAAATTCGCCGGTATTGTTGATTTCTTGAAGAGAAGCCGTGTGATTGTTGCGCTTGCTACTCCTGCCATCATATATAAAGATCATCAATAAGAATTCTGGAAGAATGCCAGAATGGATTATTGGAACAATGAATCTGCTGTTGTAAGTACGATTTAGGGAGAGTTTGTGATCATTTATGAAGATGACATCAGAGAGGCACTGAAGCTGCAGGATAAGAAGACAGATCCAAGAGTTCTATCATGGATTGAACAGAGAAAGTGCTTCCTACGAATGAAGTACAATGGACCGATTACTGATGGTTCATTACACAAAGGGAAGCTATGTCCGCAATTCAAGTATCTTGCGCACGTCATGTTACATGTGTTTGGATCAGTGAGTGGAGGGTATGATGTTATGAGAAAGAGTATTAGCTCTTTGATGGTTGCCCTAATCTTGAACAAGCCGTTCAATGTATCTGGAATGATACTTGAACATATGTCTTTCAATGTAGAACCATCACAGAAGAATGTATCTAGAAGAAAGAAAAGTGTAGCCAAAAAGGGTTTACATTTGGTTGATGAAGTGTCTGTTGATTCTGAAGAGACACAGGAAGATGAAAGATGGGATTCAGAGAATGAGACTGTTAAGAGCACCACGCCCAAGGCCACTGTGGCTGGTGAGTCTAAAAGTCTTAACAAGTCTGTAGAAGAGCAAAGGACAAAAAGTCCTATTGCATTGGATGAGATTGATGAAGGATTGGGTTTGGGATCTGAAGATTTTGGAGGATCTCCAAAGACAGGAGAGAAACAGAAGAAACCATTATACAAGAAGAAAGAAAAGGTTGTGAAACCAATGGAGAAAAGAGCTAGAGACATTGAGAATCTGATTGCTGGAAAGAAATTGCCTGCAGCATCTAGTTCTAAATCACCTATTACATTCCTAGCAGCAAAGAAACAGAAGACATCGTCTGCTGCTGAGCATACTGATCTGCCAACTGATACGTTTAATGATGCTTTGGATAGAGTTCTGAAAAAGCTGAAGAAAGGAAAGATTCCTGTTGCTGAAGCTTCAACACCAAAGGTTACCGTAGATAGTGATGTGATGACTGCAGTTAACCAGAAGCTTGCAGATATGATGAAGATTATTAATCAGCAACAAGCAGAGATCGAACAGTTGAGAAATAATGACAGGAAGATGTTAGATGTTGTCGAATCGTCACATGAAAATCAAGAAGCTCTGGAAGCAAAGATTAAGCAACTTCAGAAAGAGAACAAGAAGTTGTTAAAGCATGAATAGAGAAACACCAGAAGGTACATTACTATGAAAGAGGAGAACAAGAAGCTAAAAGCAGATAACAAGAGCATGAATAATCTGATAAAGGATTTGTACTCTAAAGCTCCACAATTACAAGCTGGTGAAGAAGATAAAGAACGTGACGAGGAGGAAGTTGATTTTGAACCATCTGATGAAGAAGAAGAAGAAGAAGATGATGATGAGTTGAATGAGGATGCCGGTGATGCTTCTAAAAAGAAGAAGAAAGATGATGGTGATGATGATGGTACAGGAGATGATTCAGGTGATGGTAATAGTTCTGCTAGTTCTGATAATGATGATGATGATGATGATGATACTGACAAGTATAAGTGTGAGAAGAGAGGATCGGGAAAAGACACAGGAGAATCCAGTTCGAAAGCTCCTGGTGGCACTACTGACGATGATAATATCTTCTGGAATGAGAAGATCAAATCTTTATCTGAAGACGACAAGAAATTATATCGTCAGATGTTGACTGACAGAGTCTGGACGATCGAGATGACTGGTAGGTTTCCAGAGATATTTGAGTCAAATGATATGCGTTTTGAGTTGGAGTATAATGATCCTGATTTAGAAGACGGAAAAGTTTCTGCAGCCATGTCGAAAGAGATATTGGAGGGACTGGCGAAACAGGTTGGTAAATCTCTGGAGGAGTTGATGAGTGAGAATCAGATACCTAATATACCTAAGAAAGAGGCAGGTAATCACTCCGATGATAGAGATGTCCCAGTGTTTGAAGAAGTAGAGATGGAGGATATTACTAGCGAGGAATATCCAGAATACTTTAAGAATGACCAAGATTCTGGATTTCCTGAATTTTCTGATGAACTGTTGAGCCAGGCTGAGAAACTTGCTCGTGAGAAGAGAAAGAAGTTTGCTGAAGAAGTGTTTCCAGATTGTCAAAAGCCAAATACAGAAAATTTGATGCTTTGAAAGAATTATTGAGGAAGCTTAAAGAAAAAGAAGCTAACCGTCCAAAGACTGAAGTTCAAGGTAGCTTTTATGAATTCCATAATGAGTTATTCAAAGGCAAAGCTCTCAGCTGGAAGTACTTGAGACAGCTTAAATGTGTCGCAGTGAAATGGGAGAAAGGAATTCTGTACTTCGACAGATTCCACGACATTAAGACACTACCGTACTGGGCTGTTCGCGATATCTGTAGACATGAAATGTCGGGTGCTACAGTAAATAACCATCTTGTTGGTTACTTTGCAGATAGAATGGCTAGAGAGAGCAGGACGAAATGGGACGTGTTTACCCCACAATATCCCAAGAGAATTGTTCACAAGAAGGAGAAGGATGATATTACTGGGTTACCCAAGGTGACTTTGAAGTATAAACCACCAAAAGTGTTGAAGCATATTCCTTTGATGCAAATTCCACAACACTTCTTAAAGGATTTCATGTGGTGGTACTATGATTGGAAGACAGCAGAAGCTATTATCGTACTGAAGGATGGTTTGAAGGACTTTAAGAAGATTCATATCTTTGACCCAATGTGGTTAATCAACTGCTCGCACGAAGATAACATCATGCTCTATTATAATCTGATTTATTGTGAAGCGAAAGACAGTGAACTGGCATCCGAATACCAACGTGTGGTATTCTTATGCTTTGCGTGGGATGTGAATGCTGGGTGTGATTTCGACAAGAAGCTGGGGAAGTTTGTTAAGATTCAGAATGTTGAAAAGAAGAAGCCTAAACAAACTCATGAACCAGTGATGACGAAGGAATAAAAGACGTTATTGCGTATCAAACTGATGAACAAGATGACGGACGAAGAGCGAAGGCTGAAGCAATTCAAGCAATAGTCGAGGGGGAGTTTGTAGATACACGAAAGTGCGACTAATGCTATTGAATTGCGAATTTCAAGATGTTTTGTTTTTGGTCGACTGGTCGAAGGTGGAAGATCAAATGGTCGAAGGTAGAATAGACGGTCGAAGGAGCACTGGGAGGTCGAATGAAGAATTGTATATATGTGTGTCCAGATTCGCCCTATATGAACGGTCGAACCTGCACATTCGACCAAGTTATTTGGGCGAATGTGCAGGTCTATATAAGGCAATCTCAATTTTTCAATGTTAACTTTTGGTTATTTGTTTTCCCTCCTAGTGTGTGTTTCTCCCTAGGGTTATTATTGAGTCTGTAATCAAGTTTAATCATTATAAACAACATTTTGAAGTGTAATTGATTATCTAATTGAATGAAATGAATATGTTTATGATGATTTATGTGTTTTGCTAGTTTTATTATCATTTTGTGATCAATTCAGGGATTCTGCACCTGAATTGAACTTGTTTGATCATTATCTTTGTTGATTAGCCGATCCTACGCGCATACATAAATCCCAAACATCTGCTAGCTGTACAAAAGTGCCAACAGATGTTAACATAACCACTGCCTCTACACCACCATCACCAAAAATCTTGTACAGAAGGAAGAGATAATCTACCTTTGTTGTACAGGATGAAAACATTCACACATCACCACCTACTACTTCAACCACACAATCTACACCCATATCTGCCATTCTACTTTCATCATTCTCACCACACACCTCACAATTTACATCCCATAGACCACCACCAACCATTACACCATTGGCTGTTCAGTATCCCCTTGAACTTGATCTACTCAAGGGGAAATGCAATCCGTCTACAATGCTGAACAACCATCTGAAAGATCTTTCCCATCTCTTCCACATTTTTCTGTTCCCCTAAACATAGACAAATATCTAAAATTCAAGGCAGATGTTAGGATCTGAGTTTGTTTTGTTTTGATGTATTTAGAATAAGATGAGAAATGAATGATGTAAGTATATATGGAAAGTGCAGCGGAATAATAAACTATAATCAAAACAATGGGAATAATTGTTATCAATGATCAAATGCTTTCATTTATTGAAAGATTACAATCAGTACAAATACTCCCCCTCAGCCTGATCACACGGTGATTGTTTGTCTGAGAGAATGTTTGTGTGTGATGTAATAGAACAGTACAAGAACTGTTCTATTTATAAACAAACCTAAACCACTGGTGACATGTGCTGACGTCAACTAAGATAGTGACCTCTAACAGAATAACAACATAAAACATCTGCCCTATACAATCTACTGTTACATTACGAAACACTGTAAGGTAAACTACTGCTAAGGGAAAACTCTGATGGTCTTGCAACATCTGTTGGAGTCAAAATGATGTTGACTCCAACAGTCCTTTAGTCTTCAGTACTTGATCAGCAGTTGTTTCTTCATCAGTACTTTGGTAAGCAGTTGTTCTCTATCAGTTGTTCTCTAGCAGTCCTTTGTATCAGCAGTTGTATCAGCAGTTGTACCAGCAGTTGTTTGGATGGAACAGTTGTTAGGGTCAGCAGTCTTTTGGGATGAATATGTTGTAAGGACTGTTTATTTTTGGAATCAACAGTTAGCATATTTTGGCTTTTCAATCATCTGTTATTCTCCAGGTCAGCAGACCCAACAATCTCCCCCTAGAACAGTTGATGCCAAAAGTAAGCTTTATTATTGATCTTTATTTCTCATCAGACTTTCTCTGATTTGTCCTTTGAATTGAAGTTCAAAGTCCAAGGCAAATAGGTTTTCTACATCTCTTTCAAGCTCAAGATTCAGCAGTGTTTGGAGATCATTTGCACACAAGCTATATGCATCATCCATGCTTATCTTTTGAACTTTTCCATCTGACCTGAGCAGAGTCAATTCATGGTTGTCTTTATTGACTTTCCATTTTAGAATTTTTTAGTCAGTGGATTTGCTGAGATGCACCTTTATTCTAGATGAGTTTGGTGATGGAGGTCTCCCAATGAGTTCTCTGAGCTTGTCAGTAGTGGGATCTGAGAAAAAGTGCACTTGATTGAAGAGGCCCTCTTTAATGAAAGTATCAGCAAACTTCTTCTGATCTTCTTCAGACATTTCTTTCTGTTTCTTGAACTGTCTTCTTGCAGCAGCTGATAGATCAGAAGTGTCCAGTAAGCTGTCAAGGGTAAAAGCCTGTTGAGGTCTCTTCATCAGTGGTTCATCAGTGTAGACAGGTTTTCTAGGTAGGCTGGGATCTTTCTTCCTATTTTCTTCAAGTCTCTTGTATGTTTCAACCAGCCTCAGCTCAGACCATCTTGCAACAGACCTCATCTCCCCATAATCAGCAGCCACTATTTCTTGTCTCATCCTTTTGAACTTCAAGGCTCTGGTTGGATCTCTGCCTTTACCAAAATCAGGGGCAGAGACTTTAGCTTGGGGATTTTTGGCCAACTCTTCTATTCTTAAGAGTTCTTCCCTTAGTGCATGAGTGGTCCAGCCTGCAAACTGTTTCTTGTTTGCTTTGTAAGGCATGGTTGCCAAGATCTGTTCTAGAAGGGATTCCCTAACCTCCTTTTCCATGTCACTACTGAGAGGCATGGCAGACATGGAATTGCTCAGGGTCTTAGCAAAATCTTCAATCCTTCTCAATTAGCTAAGTTCTGCTGAATGGATGCCCTGAGCAGTCCTGTCATCCTTCCCTTTGCATTTCTCTTTTATGATTACATCTGCCTGTTCAGCCTTATATTTTAGATATGTGTCCATGTTTAAGGGAACAGGGAAATGTGGAAGAGAAGGGAAGGATCTATCAGATGGTTGTTCAGTATTATAGAAGGATTGCATTTCCCCCTTGAGTAGATCAAGTTCAAGGGGATACTGAACACCCAATGGTGTAATGGTTGGTGGTGGTCTATGGGATCTGAGTTGTGATGTGTGTGGTGAAAATGATGAGAGTGGAATGGCTGATATAGGTGTTGATTGTGTGGTTGAGGTGGTGTGTGGTGATGTATGTATGTTTTCATCCTGTACAACAAAGGTTGATTTCCTCTTCCTTTTGTACAAGATTTGTATGTTCTATAAGGATCGTATAATCAACAAAGAATGATCAAACAAGTTTGTTTTAGGTGCGGAATCCCTAAAACAATCACAAAATGATAATCAAACAGATCAAAACATGTAAATCATCATTTCAAAGCTTTTTCATTAATTACGAACTCAATTACACGTTTACAGATTGAAAGTAACAGGGTATGAACGTGAATTAAGCTAAATAATATCCTAGAGAGAGAATCAGAAAGTGGAGGGAATAATATGACTCAAAGTTACATTCAAAAAATCAGCTTGACGATTTATAGACTGCACATTCGCCCAAACAGTTCGTGCGAATGTGCAGGTTCGACCATATCAACCGGTCGAACCAAGCCATACATAAAAATCTATTCTACCTTCGTCCAAAACCACTCCTTCGTACCAACTGATTCTCCTTCGACCAAAATAATTGCTTCCTTCGCACCTATCAAGTCTCCTTCGCACCTTCGACAATTATCAAAACAAGTTTATTGAACAATCCTAAGCACTAGTCGCACAAATGCATCTACAAACTCCCCCTCGACTATTGCTTGGATTGTCGTCGACGTTCTTCGTCCATTCTGATGTTCATCAACTTGATATGTGTAACATTACGCATTTAATAATTATACGTTACCAATAATTTGGATTTAAACGACTAGTTTTATTATTATTTATTTTGTAGCATTTTATATATATATATATATATATATATATATATATATATATATATATATATATATTTATATATACAAAGATTTATAATAATAATAATAATAATAATAATAATAATAATAATTATAATTATAGCATATATTAGATAATTTGAGTTGTGATTTGCTTACCCAAAACCCGTAGCCCATTTACCCAAGATCAGGCCCAACCTGACTGTTCCAAGCCCAAACTGTTACCCAGCCCACTTCCCTTCCTCCCTCCCTTACTGTTAAACAAAAAAAAAAAGAGTGCTTCCCACCGGGTTCGAACCGCAGACCTTTCACCCACACACAACAAACACTTACCAGCTGCTCTAGCCCATTCACCTGTGAGTTAGACTTGACTAAATTCTTTTATAGACTTTTTAAAACAACTAAACCCATCTGCATCTGCTGCTCGACGTGTATGCAGCCAATGGGAGCCAAATCTTTTGATCAAACACACATACATGGCAAATTGACGTGATTACCGGCATTCGTGGACCATTATACGCGTGCAATTACAACTGATTGGAAATCAATTATACAATTACGCGTTTTTATTAAAACCTTAGTCAAACTTTCCAATTCGTATAACCCATTCGTAATTATATAAATTCAACCCTCATTCGCCACCTCTAGACACCGATAATCAAAACCCCATATCCAATTTCTGGTTATACTTCGTATTAGATCGTGGTTTGCTCGCGTTTGACTTATTCGTTTGACCGGGCGTTCGTCTTCCACCACATGCTGTAAGTTTCAATTAAATACATGTTTCTGTTTTTCGTTATTGTCCAATCAAAAGCCCGAAGGATTCTGTGGGAATTGGTTGTTAATTTGCCTGATTGAAATTGTTAGGGTTCGAATTTGATATTTGGGGAAAAACACGTTTAGGCGTTGATATTTATTTAAACAGACAACCACCAAACACAAACCATGGTCTAGACCAGATGGTTGTGTCTGGTGCTTTCCATCCAAGCCCCCCGGGTTCGAGTCCCGGCTATGGCGTCCTTTTGTCTCTTTTTTTTCTCATTTATCCTTTAAACAAGTCAATTAATTATATATAATACCTTTAATCTTATAAATTCATTTTAATTATTAAAACTCTTCTATAAATTCTAAAAAAAATTATTTTTAACAAATCTGATATAAATGTTTCACTTACAATTTTTGGTTTTTGAAAATTTATTTATTTAATATATATAATAAATAAATCAAGATTATTCTATTTTATTTATAAAAATCTATAAAAATATCAAAACGATCTTATTAATTTCCACAAAAATTATCTTGAGTTTTTATAACATTAAGCTTTTCAGAAATGATTTTTATTTCTGAAAAATCATTTATTTAATATTTTTAATCAATTTTTGTTAGTTTTAATCATAATTAAATCATAATAAATCCAATTTTTGGTATTTTTGCACCAAAATTTTATACAAATTATTTCTGATTATTTGGAACAGAAATATAAATTTTAAACTAATAATTCTCTAATTTTAGTATTTTTAAATATTAAAGTTAAATTTTGACAATTTGTAATAAATAGAGTTAATAATCCATTATTAAAGAAAATAATTTTATAAAAATTATTTTTACACTTTAAACACATTCTTGTGACTATCTTGGATTTAAAACTTATAAAAAGATTTTTGGTTATTTATTTACTAAATTTCTCACTATTGTCGAATATTTTTAATAATAATCAAACGAGCAATTATCCCCAAATTCGAAGCCCTAGAAACTTATACATTTATAGACTTGGTAGACTTAGACATATATATTACCTCATTATAGGGTGATACTTGATACATTGGACAACACACTATTTTTCAAGAGATAACGTTTTGCTAAGGTGAGTTTACATAGCCCCTTTACTCTATTTTCACAATTTTCGGGGTGAAACATGTTTAAACATTTTATACTATCATTTACTCATATTTACTTGTGATTCAATTACATCATCATTCTATCATTTGACTGTAACAAAAAGACACAGTACAATCATTAACAATGATCAAGCCGCCTGTTTAGATTATAGCGCTATAGGTCTGACAAACCCATCCCCCGCATAGACTCAGGGATGATCGATAACAGTAATAACATTTAACTAACTTGCGAGTTAGTCATCAGTCGACACAAGGTTTGGTTGTACAAAGACGCATTGTTACATGTCGGTATCATACTCTATCATCATACAACTTTGAATGTTGTACAAACTATTGTTATCAATTATTTTCTAAAACCTATGTATTCTCACCAACCCTTGTTGACCCAAAATATTTTCAACTTAACATGTTTCAGGTTCTACTTGCTTGAAGAATTGCTTGAAGATATGTGCATAGTTTTATTCAATTTGATGTATGAATTCTTGTAGAACGATTGTATGTAATTTATTTAAATCAATTAATGAAATTTATTATTCACCATGAGCTACTGAACAATCATTAACACGTGACATCCCGATGTTTCCGCCATCGGTTGGGGTGTTACAGATTGGTATCAGAGCCATGGTTATAGGGAATTAGGTTATTAGAGAAATAATCTAGTCTATAACCATAGGATTTAACCAGTACTTGCTTCTTTTGCTTGCTATTCTCTATCTCCCTCCTACTTCATATCCCTACTTTCACCCCTACAAGAGGATTGCTCTCCATCACTGGATTCACTCTTAGACTAATAAGGCAAAATCCTCAGGTTTAACCTGAACCACCTTGAGATCTCGTCGAAGTTCTAGATTTTAATAACGAACACGTGCAATCTGGAAGAGTGAACGCCTGTATTCTGAGTCTTCTGTCTAGGCTGGCATTGCGCATATATCCCAATCAGACGAGGGACCCGGATGCCTACCTGGGAATTCTCGGGATGAGTGTTCACTTATAGGCTAAAGCATGTCTTCATATGTTATAAAAATCTAGAGTCTTTGATAAGTCAACGTTTTCGTTTATTCGTTTTAATTAATGAATAGATGATTACATTCCTTATATAATCTCATTCATTTCACTGTGTCTCTTACAGATCATGCCTCCACGTCGCAGTGCTCGTCTTAACAGTGGTGAAAACCATGATGAAGGAAGTAGCAATCACAACCACAACCACGATACTAACCACAACAACAACAACAACAACAATGGTGTCGATGCCCAACTGGCTGCAATCATTTCTCAACAAATGGCGCAGCAAATCGCAACTCTAGTTCCCAACTTACTAGCTCAAGTCATCCAGTTGAACGGAAACGGGAACGGCAACGGCAACGGGAATGGAAATGGAAACCACAACGGGAATGGACTCCCAGCCTGCACTCTCAAGCACTTCAATTCTTGTAATCCCCCAAAGTTTAGTGGTGAAGAAGGAGCTACAGGACTCCTACAATGGTTTGAGGGTATTGAAAATACTTTCATCAACAGTGAGTGTCCCGATAACTTTAAGGTCCGTTATGCTATGAGTGTTCTTCACAAACGAGCACTCACTTGGTGGAATGAGGAAAAGCGTACCCGAGGAGCTGAAGTTGCACTTACTATGACGTGGGATCAAGTCAAGGAGATAATGAAAGATGAATTTTGCCCACGTAACGAGGTCAAGAAATTAGAAGACGAGTTCCACACCCTTGCTCAGGATAGTGGGGAAAACCTTGCTTATAATACCCGCTTCCACGAGCTCAGCCTATTATTGCCCCATAAAGTCACTCCGCTACCTGTAGCCATCGAAAAGTATATCGGTGGTTTGCCCATGCAGATTCAAGACACGGTATGGGGAAGGAACCCTGCTACCCTTGAAGAGGCCAAGCGTTTAGCAGCTACCTTAACTGATAATCACGTAAAGAACGGTACCTTAGTTCGGAAAGGCAATAAAGCAGGTATTGTAGCCGCAGTAACTACAGAGAATCAGAAGCGTAAGGCCAAGGATCCTGATGTCAACCCCACTACACAAGCCTCTAACAAGAAACCTTATACAGGAAACCACCCATTATGTAATACCTGCAACCGACATCATCCCACTGCTTCAGCGTGTCGCTTGTGCACCAATTGTGGAAGGTATGGCCATCTGGTCAACACGTGTCGTGAGACCCCAAATCCAAATGCCAACCAACCCACCAACCCTGCTCAAGCTGCTAACCCTAATCAATACAACTATGGTCAATGCTATGAATGTGGAGACCCAAATCACTTCTGTAACCGATGCCCTAAACTAAACAGAGATCAAGACCCTCCAGCTACCTAACCGCAAGTCTCACCATTTGACTATTGGTTGCTTTTATTCTATGTATTGACGCTATTTGATTCAAGTAATAAAATTCAAGTATTATCATAACATCTGTGTGCATGTTTGTCTGAATGTGAACTAATTGCTATATCTATAATCATACTTGCTTGTACAACAATTAGTTAACTACCAAACAACCAGCTTAACGATTGGTAGAGGTCATCATGTCTTTCCAACAGTCGGGAGAGGCCCTACCACCTGCTCAACGACTGGCGGAGACTATCAGACCTGCTTAACAATCGGTAAAGTCATAAAAGGACGCAAAACCCTAATGTAAGGTAAATTGGTAATTACGGTCCGGAACGTAATCATGAATTTACAGGTACGTTAAGGTAGTGTGGAATTTTATCAAGGTTTTCGGTAGTCGACCAATTGTAAACCTAGTGCTCCTCTTAACTTCGGGACGAAGTTCCTAAAAGTAGGGGAGACTGTAACATTACGCATTTAATAATTATGCGTTACCAATAATTTGGATTTAAACGACTAGTTTTATTATTATTTATTTTGTAGCATTTTATATATATATATATATATATATTTATATATACAAAGATTTATAATAATAATAATAATAATTATAATTATAATTATAGCATATATTAGATAATTTGAGTTGTGATTTGCTTACCCAAAACCCGTAGCCCATTTACCCAAGATCAGGCCCAACCTGACTGTTCCAAGCCCAAACTGTTACCCAGCCCACTTCCCTTCCTCCCTCCCTTCCTGTTAAACAAAAAAAAAAAAGAGTGCTTCCCACCGGGTTCGAACCGCAGACCTTTCACCCACACACAACAAACACTTACCAGCTGCTCTAGCCCATTCACCTGTGAGTTAGACTTGACTAAATTCTTTTATAGACTTTTTAAAACAACTAAACCCATCTGCATCTGCTGCTCGACGTGTATGCAGCCAATGGGAGCCAAATCTTTTGATCAAACACACATACATGGCAAATTGACGTGATTACCGGCATTCGTGGACCATTATACGCGTGCAATTACAACTGATTGGAAATCAATTATACAATTACGCGTTTTTATTAAAACCTTAGTCAAACTTTCCAATTCGTATAACCCATTCGTAATTATATAAATTAAACCCTCATTCGCCATCTCTAGACACCGATAATCAAAACCCCATATCCAATTTCTGGTTATACTTCGTATTAGATCGTGGTTTGCTCGCGTTTGACTTATTCGTTTGACCGGGCGTTCGTCTTCCACCACATGCTGTAAGTTTCAATTAAATACATGTTTCTGTTTTTCGTTATTGTCCAATCAAAAGCCCTAAGGATTCTGTGGGAATTGGTTGTTAATTTGCCTGATTGAAATTGTTAGGGTTCGAATTTGATATTTGGGGAAGAACACGTTTAGGCGTTGATATTTATTTAAACAGACAACCACCAAACACAAACCATGGTCTAGACCAGATGGTTGTGTCTGGTGCTTTCCATCCAAGCCACCCGGGTTCGAGTCCCGGCTATGGCGTCCTTTTGTCTCTTTTTTTTCTCATTTATCCTTTAAACAAGTCAATTAATTATATATAATACCTTTAATCTTATAAATTCATTTTAATTATTAAAACTCTTCTATAAATTCTAAAAAAAATTATTTTTAACAAATCTGATATAAATGTTTCACTTACAATTTTTGGTTTTTGAAAATTTATTTATTTAATATATATAATAAATAAATCAAGATTATTCTATTTTATTTATAAAAATCTATAAAAATATCAAAACGATCTTATTAATTTCCACAAAAATTATCTTGAGTTTTTATAACATTAAGCTTTTCAGAAATGATTTTTATTTCTGAAAAATCATTTATTTAATATTTTTAATCAATTTTTGTTAGTTTTAATCATAATTAAATCATAATAAATCCAATTTTTGGTATTTTTGCACCAAAAATTTATACAAATTATTTCTGATTATTTGGAACAGAAATATAAATTTTAAACTAATAATTCTCTAATTTTAGTATTTTTAAATATTAAAGTTAAATTTTGACAATTTGTAATAAATAGAGTTAATAATCCATTATTAAAGAAAATAATTTTATAAAAATTATTTTTACACTTTAAACACATTCTTGTGACTATCTTGGATTTAAAACTTATAAAAAGATTTTTGGTTATTTATTTACTAAATTTCTCACTATTGTCGAATATTTTTAATAATAATCAAACGAGCAATTATCCCCAAATTCGAAGCCCTAGAAACTTATACATTTATAGACTTGGTAGACTTAGACATATATATTACCTCATTATAGGGTGATACTTGATACATTGGACAACACACTATTTTTCAAGAGATAACGTTTTGCTTAGGTGAGTTTACATAGCCCCTTTACTCTATTTTCACTATTTTCGGGGTGAAACATGTTTAAACATTTTATACTATCATTTACTCATATTTACTTGTGATTCAATTACATCATCATTCTATCATTTGACTCTAACAAAAAGACACAGTACAATCATTAACAATGATCAAGCCGCCTGTTTAGATTATAGCGCTATAGGTCTGACAAACCCATCCCCCGCATAGACTCAGGGATGATCGATAACAGTAATAACATTTAACTAACTTGCGAGTTAGTCATCAGTCGACACAAGGTTTGGTTGTACAAAGACGCATTGTTACATGTCGGTATCATACTCAATCATCATACAACTTTGAATGTTGTACAAACTATTGTTATCAATTATTTTCTAAAACCTATGTATTCTCACCAACCCTTGTTGACCCAAAATATTTTCAACTTAACATGTTTCAGGTTCTACTTGCTTGAAGAATTGCTTGAAGATATGTGCATAGTTTTATTCAATTTGATGTATGAATTCTTGTAGAACGATTGTATGTAATTTATTTAAATCAATTAATGAAATTTATTATTCACCATGAGCTACTGAACAATCATTAACACGTGACATCCCGATGTTTCCGCCATCGGTTGGGGTGTTACAATATGTCGCTGAATCTTCTGTTCTCTAGTCAAAACCGGTTCCTGAAATTGCTTCGGCTTCGTCTTTTTCACTTCAGGCACCTTCTGTTTCTCTACAAACCTCCCAAGCTTCTTGTCATAGTCACATCCAGCATTTATATCATATGAAAAGCATAGAAATACCACACGCTGGTATTTGCCTGCTTGTTCAGCATCCTTCACTTCAGAATAGATCGGATTATAGAACAACATTATTATATCCTCATGTGAACAGTTAATCAACCACATGGGATCAAAAATGTGTATCTTTTTGAAGTTCTTTTCTCCATCTTTCAGTACGATCACAGCCTCTGCTATCTTCCAATCATAATACCACCAAATAAAGTCTTTGGCGAAGTGTTGTGGAATCGGCAACAAAGGAATCTTCTTCAACACTTGCGGTGGCTTATACTTCAACGTCACTTTGGGCATTCCAGTAATCATATCAATATCCTTTTTATGAACAATTCGTTTTGGATATTGTGGTTCAAATAAATCCCACTTAGTTCGGCTTTCTCTCGTCATCTTCTCAGCAAAGTATGTAATTTGATCATTTGACGCTCCCGTTAAACGGTGACGACAAATATCACGAATAGCCCAGTAAGGAAGAGTCTTCAAATGATGAAATTTATCAAAATATAAGATCCCCTTTTCCCACTTCACTGCTATGCATCTCAGTTGCTTAACAAACTTCCAGGCCAATGCACGACCTTTGAAAATCCCACTATGAAGTTTGTAAAAGCTACCTTGTATTTCAGCTTTCGGACGGTTATTCTCTTTCTCTTTCAATTTCCTCAAAAACTCCTTCAAACTATCAGATTGCTCGAACCGTGGTTTATCATGCCCTTTGAATATCTCATCTTCAAACATTTTACTCTTTTCTTTAGCAAGTTTCTCGGCTTGGTTTAGCACTTCATCAGAAAATCCAGGAAATCCAGAATCTTGATCATTCTTGAAGTATTGTGGATATTCCTCACTCGTTATATCTTCCATCTCAACTTCTTCAAAAGCAGGAACGTCACGGTCATCAGAATGATTACCGGCTTCCTTTTCAGGTATCTTTGGAATGTAATTATCAGCAAGTAACTCTTCCAAAGTCTTTCCAACCTGTCTAGCTAAACCTTCAAGTATTTCCTTTGAAATCGCCGCAGAAACCTCTCCATCTTCTAGATCTGGATCATCAAACTCCTACTCAAACAGCTTACTGCTAGACTTGAATATTTCTGGAAACCTGCTTGTCATGTCAATCGTCCAGACTCGGTCTGTAAGCATCTGGCGATACATGTGTTTGTCTTCTTCAGATAAAGACTGCAGTTTTTCATTCCAGAAAATATCTTCATCTACATTTTCACCTGGAGTCTTAGAGCTTGACTCACCAACTTTACTCGAATCACGCTTCTCATATGTATACTTCTCAGCGTTGTCATCATCATCATCATTATCACTATCAAAAGTATAGCTGTTTCCATCACTCGATCCACTATCTAAACCTCCATCATCTCCATCATCTTTCTTCTTTTTCTTTTGAGGATCGTTACCAGCATCTTCATCAAGATCTTCATCCTCTTCATCGTCAGATAGTTCATAATCAACTTTCTCTTCTTCTTGTTCTTTATCTTCTTCACCAGCTTGAAGTAAAGGAGCTCGAGAGTACAAGTCTTTTATCAAATCATCCATATGCTTGTTACTCTTCTTCAGCTGTTTGTTCTCTTCTTTCAAAACTATTATCCGTCTGGTGTTTCTTTGCTCGTGCTTCAGCAACTTCTTGTTCTCTTTCTTTAACTTCTTGATTGTTTTCTTCAATTCTTTACTGTTATCATGGGATGAGACTACAACTCCCAACATCTTTCGATCATTCGACTTCAAATTCTCAATATCTGTTTGCTGTTTGTTGATAATGCTCA
The DNA here is from genome assembly GCA_028751855.1 of Ambrosia trifida. Lineage (NCBI taxonomy): Eukaryota > Viridiplantae > Streptophyta > Magnoliopsida > Asterales > Asteraceae > Ambrosia > Ambrosia trifida. The sequence continues at coordinate 64,673,263 of CM054125.1, forward strand.
TCATCTCAGATAGCCTTTGATTCACAGCAGTCATTACATCACTATCAACTGTGACCTTCTTCTTAACAGGCACTTCAGCAACTTCAGGCAGTTTGCCTTTCCTCATCTTCTTGAGCACATTATCTAACGCTTCATTGAACTCATTAACAGGTATATCATCTCCCTGTTGTGTGCTAGAAGTAGTTGCAGTCTTTTGTTTCTTTGATACTGGTGCAGTAACCGGTGACTTGGAACTAGAAGCTGCTGGTAGTTTCTTACTAGCAATAAGCGATTCAATCTCTCTCATTCTCTTCTGACTTGGTTTCTCTTGTTTCTTCTTCTTTGATTTTGCAGCCTGTACAGGTGAACCAGGAAAATCTTCTTCTACATCAAGAGTTATTTCATCTTCATCAACAGGAATTGGACTCTTATTGCCTAGATCCTCAACAGACTGACTAACAGACTCACCAGCCACAGTGGCCTTGGGCGTGGTAGTCTTTAGTGTTTCAGTTTCCGAGTCCCAACGTTCGTCTTCTTGCGTCTCCTCAGAATCAATCGACGCCTCATCCACAATATGCAAACCTTTCTTTGCCATCGTCTTGTTTCGTCTTGGTGTACTCTTCTTCTTTGCAGGTTCAGGTACAACATCTAATCTGATCTCTTTTTCTTTACCCTTTCCACTCTTAGCACCGACATTAACAACCTGTCTCTTGCGCTTCGCCTCTGGATCAACAGGATGTAATGGGTCATCTGGATCTGAATCACTGTTAGCATGTCTTACAAGCCCTTCACCTGGATCTGTATAGTCAATCCTTGCTAGATGTCCAAATAAACGCCTTACTGGTGGACGTTCATTGACAGACAATCCTTTGTAAGCTTTCATCCTAGCAAGTGTATTGAGCGACATATGTTCCTGAACAACAATGTGCTTAGGATCCCTCTTCAAATCTTTGTACTTGTTATCAAACACCATCTGGAGGAAACGAGGATATAGCAAAAACTTCAGATTCCTCGTGCCATTCACAGGCTCCAACAAGTGTTCCATCAGCATTCCTGAAACATTGAACGGTTTGTTCAATACCAGGGCTACCATCATAGAGCTAATACTCTTGCGCATCAAGTCATATCCTCCAGCGGCTGATCCAAAAACGTGTATCAAAACGTGTGCCAAATATTTGAATTGAGGACACAGTTTTCCCTTGTGCAATGAACCATCAGTGATCGGTCCATTGTATTTCATCCTCAGGAAGCACTTTCGCTGATCCATGAAACTAAGCTCCTTGGGATCCGTCTTCTCATCTTGTAGATTCAATGCTTCTCTAATATCCTGCTCACATACAATTATCCTCTGTCCTTGGATCTTGCTAATCAAGGATGACTCGCAATTCCAGAAATCTAGCTTCGCTTCTGTCCAGAATTCTAGTATCATATCTCTGTAAATAATAGTAGGTGTAGCAATTGCATCTATCACCCTACTCCTCTTCAAGAATTCAATGATCTCGATAAACTCAGTGTGCTTTTTAACTTCTCCGAGATACGCACAGCAATTATGCGCATTCTCGAAGGTTAAAGGCTCTTCAGAAGCTTTCTTAGCAGGTTGTGAGGATGATCCGGCTTGCTCAGTAGTCTTCTCCTGCTCAGACATGGTTTGATCTGCAAAACAAAACAAAGAAACATGTTAAAAATCGACAAAAATTCAAACCTTGAAAATTTGGTAATTATCATTCTCATTCGCCCAAACAGGGGTGCGAATGTGAAAAACATGGTGCGAATGTGAAAAACTAATGGTACGAATGTAAGAATTTTGATAAAAGGTTTCATTCGCCCACATGATTTTCATTCGACCAGTTCATCATCTCCTTCGCCCATTCGAAAAGTGTGAAGGAGTCTGTTCATATTTTTAAATTTTCAATTCTGAATTATTTGGTTTCTGATCATGTAATTTTGATTTGTTTGGCTAGTAACAATGCCGATTAATCTTTTTAACTCAACAGTTGTATCAATTATTCATTTTATCAATGTTTTCTGTTCAAAATTAGGGTATATCCAATCATCATGATCAACTGATCATTCTGATGGATTAACACCACTAATTGTTGTCTCTTCTCCCCCTAAAACATTGAGAGAATGAATCCTATGCAACAATTGTAACAAATAACATGTTTATGTAGTGTTTAAAAATCTAGGGCTCGAAACATATAAACAGCGATTAGTCCTTGATTCTGAGATGTTAACCTGTAAGATTGAGTGGAAAATTATCAGTGAATAGAGACGAACACAATGGTATAACACAAATCAACAGGGCAACAAGGTGAGGTTACTGAAGAAATTTTGAAAAATTTTTGTAATGGTTCAAATGAGAGTGAAAGTGTATATATAGGCATACTCCTTCGCCCGTTGTGACCAGTCGAATGAAAAGCTTTTGTCTCCTTCGACCCTAGTTAAAGGTTCGAATGAGCCAAAAGGGTTCGAATGAAACAAATGTTCAAGAACTCTCTCATTCGCCCGTTTTAAACATACGAAGGAACATGAAAAAATCCTACATTCGACCAACCGAATGGGCGAATGAGAATTGGGATTTTTGATAAATTTTCCAAATCTCAAAAACGAGTCCCGTTCCAATTATTTTTCAACTTTTAAGCATCCAACACTCATATTTTCACATGTAAAAGATTACAAAGCTCAAATGGTACAACAAGGTTTAGAAAATCGACATCAACCACCATCAGTTATCAAAAATAAGATGGAAATGTAAAATCTTTTTGGATTTTCTAAAATTTATGCTAAAACACACTTAAAATCTCTTTGAGTTTTGTAATTTTTTGACGAGAAAATAAAATGCAAAAATGTGAATGAAAAACAGTAAATGTTTTTGTGAATTCCGGTAAAGGGATCATATCAGGTATTGAGAAATCTGATCACACCGTTGATCTTTTGAATTATTATCATTAAAGACAATGTGTGATCTGACAACTGCTAATATTGTGATCCACATAAACTCACATGCAGACTTTTGTGCAATGCTTTAAACTAATACTGATATTTATAGTATAAACATAATTGTCGGTGGTTCCCACGCACACGACATACTCCCGTATCAAGAAGTAAATGCACAAAGACTCATTGTAAAGCGTGATTATGCTTTCGTCGTCTGTAATTTACAAGGTATAATGCACAGAGGTATACAGGTCAGCAAATTAATGCAGCAAAGTAACATATGCACTGTACCAGGTTGAGGACTGATATTAATCATGATTTGCATCAGTGATTAATACGATGTAATAGATAATCTTTGATCATCATATAACATGGAAAGTTCCTCAATTCGGTAACTTTAGGATTTGGCATAAAGCTCTTTTATAAAGACACCCTGTCTGATCTAGGTCCGTAATGACTTACAGCAGAAGATCAGATAGGCTATCCCCAGACAACTAATAACATAACGACCCTAAACCTCCGAGTTTTGTACAAATACCCTATCAAACGAAATTACGGTACTAAGACCATATGCCCATGAGGAGTTCATCCACACACAAGTCGTTTGATATGTATGTATCAGGCACGCAGTAATAGGTCTACGAAGCCTATCAACACATCGCACAGATTCAGACACACGCCCTATAAAGCAGTACATTATTTAGAATGTGTCAGATCCCCACTGATGTACTATCATTTCCCTTTATACTCCAGGAAATCATTTTTGATTTTTTTCTGATTTTTATAAATTTTTTAATTTACTGTTCCCAAGGATAAGCTGGAGCATTTCAAATATGTGACTGCCCAGATATCATTTGTTCACAGAAATCTGACGGCATTAATCTAAAGGAAGAAGATATAGCAGTCAGCAAAGAAATTTTCTAATTTTTATGGATTTTGAAATTTTTCAATGTTTTTGGATTTTCAAAATTTTTCTGAAAAGCAGTAAAAATTTTAAACTGTAAAGTGATAGACTGAGGTGGTGATCAGTCTTGTTTTTCTTTAATACCATTAGCTTTTAAAAGATAATCAAATCTGGATTTGTCAAAAGCTTTGGTAAAAAGATCTGCGCGTTGGTAATCAGTGTGGATTTTGACCATATCGATCAACTCTTTAGCATAACAATCACGGATAAAATGATATTTAATCCGGATATGTTTAGCTTTTGAGTGATTTACTAAGTCTTTTGTTAATGCGATTGCGGCTTCATTATCACAGTAAATAGGGGTTTTAAGAAATTGCAAACCGTAATCCACCATCTGTTGTTGGATCCAAAGAACCTCTGAGCAGCAGCTCGATGCTGAAACGTATTCTGCTTCACATGTGGATAGTGCAACTGCGGTTTGTTTCTTGCATTGCCAGGTCACTAGCCTACTCCCCATAAACTAACATCCAGCCGTTGTGGATTTGTTGTCTTTGTCACAGCCTCCCCAATCTGCATCACTAAAAGCGATTAGGTCAAAATTATCATCATGAGGGTACCAAAGTCCTTTCGATGGACAACCCTTCAGATATCTAAGGATACGCTTGACAGCTGCACGATGACTCTGTTTCGGCTTCGACTGATATCGTGCACAAAGACATGTTGCAAACATTATATCAGGTCTAGACGCGGTGATATACATCAGAGATCCGACGATTGCTCTATATGTAAATGGATCAGTCAGCTCCCCCTTAGCGTCAACTCCAATCCCGTGATTAGGTTGTATAGGGGTATCCATCGGCTTCGAATCATCCATCTAGAATCGGCTCAAGGCTTCAGAAACGTATTTCGTCTGGTGAATAAAGATCCCCGTTGGTCTTTGCTCCACCTGCAAGCCTAGGAAAAACTGCATTTCTTCCATTGCGCTCATTTCGAACTTTTCCTGCATAACTTATTCAAATTCCCTGCACAGAAGTTCGTTAGTAGACCCGAAAATAATATCATCAACATAAATTTGCACAAGAAGCAAGTCATCTCCTGCTCGTTTCGTGAACAGTGTGCAATCTACCAATCCGCGTTTGAATCCTTTCGAGAGAAGATACGTGCTCAGCTCCTCATACCATTGTCTCAGAGCTTGGTGCAACCCATAGAGAGCTTTGTTTAAAACATAAACCTTATCCCGGTGAATAGGGTCCTCAAAGCCTGGTGGTTGACCTACGTAAACTTCCTCTTTGACCACACCGTAAAGAAAAGCGCTCTTTACATCCATCTGATACACCTTAAATTTCTTCCAGGATGCAAACGCTAGGAACATTCGGATAGCTTCCAAGCGTGCAACAGGTGCATAGATTTCATTGTAGTCGATTCCCTCAACTTGATGAAAACCTTGAACGACCAAACGAGCTTTGTTTCTCACTATAACTCCTCTATCATCCTTCCTGCACTTAAACACCCATTTGGTTCCGATCTTCTTTCTTCCCGGGGGCAAATCTGTCAGCGTCCATACTCCGAGTTTCTGAAATTGTAAAAACTCTTCTTGCATTGCTTCCACCCAGGCATCATCGAAAAGAGCTTCCTTGTACGTCCGCGGCTCGACCTGCGAAACATAACAAGCGAAAGACCAGTCATTTTGAAAACCAGATTTTTGTATTTTGGCATATAAAGCAAGATTGCCAATATTTTCTGGTGCTTGAGCATTTCCCAATTGCCCTCTTGTCATAACGCTGCTACCAGGATCACCAATAACCTGTTCAAGCGGGTGTATCCGATGTATCCGAGATTCCGGATAATCAGGTACTTGTACTCCCGTTTGAGTCATCAAATTCTCTGTAGAAACCAGATCATTACCCACATTCGATGTTGAAGCATCAGTTGTAGTTGGGTTCACTGGTGGTGTCACTGTAGCATTATCCAGAATAGCTTCACTTGTAGCATCATCGTCTTCATCTTCTGAATCTGATGAATTAAGCGTTGTTGAAGCTTCTTGGAACACTTCTTCTTCCATCACAGGAGCAGTGGTATCATTAGAAGCTGCTTGAGGATTTACAGTGATCGGACGCACTAACGGTGAAGTCACGGCGTTTTCGACCTCGTAATATAAGCGGAATACAGATTCTTCAACCATGCTATCTAGATTGAATGATTCAAAGAAGTCTTTGTAATCAAACATCCAATCTGGACCTCCACCCTATACATTTTGTGTGTATCTTTGTACTTCGACGTTAGCCCACTCCTCGACTTTTCTAGTTCTTTTGTTGAATACCCTTTTTAGTGGGGTTGCATATCCAACAAAATAGCCTTCTTCAGCCTTTGGCGCGAACTTTTCTGAAGGATTAAGCATTGTACACGGGGCACCAAATGGTTCTAGATACTCTAGATTCGGCTTTCGTCAGTTCAACAGCTCATAAGAAGTTTTGCCAAACTTCTTCACTGTTAAAACACGATTTAGAGTGTAACATGCTGCGTAAATTGCTTCGTTCCAGAACATGACTGGAAGATTTGAGTCCGCAAGCATTGTTCTCACCGTTTCGATTAGAGTCCTGTTCTTTCTTTCTGCGACACCGTTCTGCTGGGTTGTATACGGAGCGCTGTATTCGTGATGAATTCCTTTGTTTTCACAAAGATCCTCCATTTGAGCATTTTTGAACTCCGTCCCATTATCACTACGGATTCGTTTCATCTTTAGACCATAGATATTCTCCAGACGTGTAAACAGAACTTTCAGGTTGTCAAACGTGTCGCTTTTCTGGTGTAAGCACATAACCCATGAGAATCTTGAATAATCGTCAGTCACCACAAGACAGTACAATTCCCCGGCATGACTTTTACGCTTGACTAGACCGAATAAATCCATGTGCAAACGCTCAAGCGGTAGTTCAACGGAATTGACTTTCTTTGGTTTATGGGCATGTTTGTGCTGCTTACCCTTTTTACAACTAACACACTTGTCATTCAAATGGAAATGTTTCACATTAACTCCCGTGACAAGTTCATTCTTTACCAACTGGTTCATCTTTCTCAAATGAATGTGTCCCATTCTCCTGTGCCACATTATAGATTCTTTTTCTGTAGCCTTAGAAAGGAAACACGTGACTTGGCCATGGGTGGTCATGGCTTTGGACATATCGAGAATATACAAGTTGTTTACTCTCGGTGCCTTTAGCATCACCCACTCTTTTGGAAGTTCAAAACCCGGTTTCAGGATGTAGCAAGATTTGTCGTCAAAATAAACAGAAAATTGCTTATCACAGATTTGGCTAACACTGAGCAGATTGTAATCTATCTGTTTCACATACGATATCCGCTCAAATGTCACTACGCCATTGCTAACACTACCCTCCATCGTAATGTAGCCTCCTTTATTTCATGCAAACGCTACATAACCTCCATTTATGTTCTTGATATCAAAGAGTAGCGTGAGATCCCCTGTCATGTGGCCAGAAGCTCCACTGTCAACAATCCATAGGCTGCTAACAGGGCCAGCTGGAGCTCCCTGCACATATCAAGTAAAGCAATTAGATCTTTCAGGGGACCCAAGCATGTTTGGTCTTGGGTCTTTGAACTGGTTGTTTCAAAGATTCTTTAGATTCACAAACATCTTGGGTTTTCTCAACCCCTTTCTTCTCACACTCAACTTTCTTTTTCTCAGTTTTCACATTCTGTGAAGTTGAAGCACCCTCAGACTCCTTTGATGACCAAGATTGTTCAGACCTTTTCAAGATCCGGATCTGAGATTTTGAGGTCTCAGCCGGTTTCTTTACTTCGTCTTTGAATGCAACCTTCTTGGTTACCTTCTCTGATTTAACAGAGACAGGTCCAACTGCTGGTTTTACATTAGATTTAGTAGGGACCTTTTTGTTTTCAGCAGTTGTGTTCAACACAGGTTTCTTCACTGGTTTCTCAGTGGCTATCCGGTTGCGTTTGTCATAAGTCATCGGACGGTTTTCCCTTTTGTTGTAAAAATTGTTTTGGTTATAATAAGGTGCTGGCTGAGGGAAAAACCGTCTTTGTGGATAACTGTAATTGTCAACCGGATAATCATATCGTTTCCTCATCTCCACCTCGTGCCTTTTGTATCGTACATACGGGCAGGTGGCAAGTAAATGTCCCCTTTCCCCGCACTTAAAACACGCACGGTATTCTTCATAGTTCTCTTTGATGTGCGACTTGAAAAAACTTGCAATGGGATATTGATCAACCATGCACTGTTTTCTCAAACTCTCAGGAGTTGGTTCCTTTGAGTAAGTCGGTTCAATGAAACTATTTGATTTATCAACTGGCAGAACGAATTGTGTGACATTGACCTTTGCGTCTTTAGAATTATCCGAATAAATTTTCTCTAAAATGGCTGGAGGAATGTCATTGGTTCGTTCATGTTTTGGGAACCAAATTGTACTTTCCTGCCAGATCTTTTCAATTTTGGAATAATTGACAAATTTAATCGGATATTCATCATCAGACATAATCTTATCGGAGCCTTGCATCCGATAGAAAACTTTTACAGGTTTGTCACATGATTCGTTGCTCATTTCATTTGGTTTCTCAGTTTTAGTTTCAGTTTTCTTTTCAGCCGATTTAACCACATTTTTCTCAATTTTCTTGACCTCTTTCTTTTCAACATTTTTACCAACAGACTGTTCAGCTTTCTTAACAACATTCTTTCTATGAGCATTAGCCATGGGATGAACAATTTGAGATGGTGAGACTGGTTCAGTAGTGATTATATGATTTTCATCAGGTATATCACTTTTATTCTCAACAACCGTCTCAGACTGTTCATCTTCTTCATCAGAATCATCTGCAGCGACCACACCTTCATTGTTTCCCAATACAGGTCTCACATCAGAATACGGGTCTCCGACACTGGAAGTGTTGGACTCGTTATCTGATGTGGAGTCAGATTTGACTAGACTCTCCGGTGCTATTGCATGTAAATTATGATTTTCAAACAACATCGGAGATGGGACAGCTTTGTAGTTTGCACTACTCGACTGTGAAGGTTCTTCGATGATGTGGTCAACTACATAAGCAATGTGCTTATAACTCTCTAACTTTTTATTCACTTTTTCAGCGAAGCACTTGATGGTTGCCATTTCTAACTTGGTGTTTTCCATTTCATTAATATAGTTATTAATGGCAAGTTGCTTTATAGACAAAGTCTTTTTCAGTTCAGAAATATCCTTTTTGTAACCATCAAGTACTTTGTTGAAATCTTTTGATTCTTTTTGATAAATTTGACAGTTTATTTTGGCACTCTCAAGTTGTACCTTAAGAAGCTTATTTTCTTCTGTGAATTTATCAAAATTAGAACATTTAACACAAACTTTAGATTGAGATTCAGAACTTACCGGTTTAGGTGGTTCTGTCATTGCCATCAGCGCGAAGTGAGCTTCCTTCCCTGCAAAGAATTTTGAGTAGTCAATCTTTGTGCAGGCATCATCCACCATGCACGACTTGCGGGTCATAAGGAAATCTGCTTCAGCTAGAAACTGATCAATGTCATCGTCTAGTGAATTCACACTAGCTTCCGAGTCAGAATCACTCTCCATATCCGAATAAGCTGAATCATATGCTCTCCAACATCTGTGACAGAATCAAGAATCATTCCATACTTCTTGTCTTCACACTCAACATGCACATGCACATCCTCATTCAACTCCTCTATTTTCAACTCCGACACTTTCTCTATCACAACCTCCTCTTCAATCTCCACATGCTCATCCAAACTCATCTTTTGTGCCACACAAGCCACATTTCCAGCAGTAATCTCCTCCACCCCTAGTTGCATACCCGTCCAATTAAAACCTTCATCTTTTTTAATCACAAGTGCTTGGTTTTGATTCTCAGTTTGGGTTTGAGTGTTAGGTGTAGATATGGGAACAATGGTTCGGTTTGGATTCTGTTGTGGTTGGTTTTGAGATGTGGGCTGTCTAGTATTGGTATTTTGTTGTGTGTTTTGACGGTTATGGTAGTTGTTTTGAGCTTGAAAGCTAGAGATGTTGGGACTGTTGTATGATACCTAATTCTGGTTTTGGTTTTTTCTGTTTTGGTAGGTTGAGTTGAACGGGTTTCGATTACCTTGCTGAGCCGGCTGTGTACACTCTCTCTTGAAATGACCCTTCTCACCACAATTGAAGCATGTAACCTTGGCTTTGTTGAAGCCGTAAGTGGTGTTTGGAGAAGTCGAAAGGTCAGTTCTTCCAGTTTTCTGCATAAAATCAGTGGCTCTTCTCATAATGCTAGCAAATGCCCACTGTATGTCCATAAGCTCCATTTCCTCCTTATCGATTTGTGCGTAGTCCTCATTGGTTAGATTGTTGTTTCCAATCTGACTAGCCACTAAACCGTTGTATGATGCAACCATAGCAGATACTAAAGCAACATGCTGTTGAGCAATCTCAACAGTAACATTGTTAAGATTAGAAGTCTCTAACACAATCGGACTTTGATTTGATTGTGTTTGAGCAATCTGCATTTGGTTCATGTGAGGATTATATTGTTGTTGTTGAGGTTGACTTGCTGTGTAACAGGCAGCTTGTTGTAAAGGTGAAAAAGGTGGAATGAAATTTGGTGTTTGATAAGATTGTGGTGTGTATGATGAAGTTTGGGCAAGATAGTTTATTGGTGCTTTTGTGGGTTCAACAACATTTGATAGACATGCAATATGAGGTGCAACACTTGAAGTAGAGCTTGAAGTAGAAAGAGAAGTAGATGTACCACTCACATATAGATCTGGGTTCTGTGGAATCTGTGCTCTCTTGGCTTTCCTCTTCTCCTCCATTTCTTTGTTCTCTAGTTTTTGTATGAACTCGTTGATAGTCCAATACTGGTATGCATCTTTTTCTTTCAACACTTCAATATGTTGGTTCTAGTATGGTGGTAAAGCATCAGCAAATTTATCCACCAGTTCTGACATCGGTATGCTGATCTCATAGCTCGAAAGCTCTGTGAGCAAATGGCAATACCTTGGAACCAACTCTTTTAGAGTCTCATTCCCCATGTAACTAAAGTTCTCGAACTCTTTTCGAAGCTCTTCCATTCTCAGCTTCCTAGTCTTCTCATTACCATCATGTCTGTTTCTCAGCATATCCCACAATTGTTTTGAAGTTGTACACAATCCGAACTGATGCAGCAGGTCAGTGTTGATCGCCTGAGATAGCTGAGAAAACGCCTTTTTCTCTATCGCGAACTTCTTTTTCTCATCATCAGCCAAATTCTCCAAAGGTATAGGTTCTCCAGTGTTTTCCAGAATAGGAGCAACATAACCCTTCACTATCATCTGCCATGCCTCAGCTCCCTCTAATCCTTGTCCCTCCACATGTATCTTGAACTTTGTCTTCCATGTGTTGTACTCCATCATATCCATGAGCTTTGGTGGACGATTGCCACTACCTGATGATAGATCATGAATAAGTGTGGATATAGCATTGGTCGTCTGTGAGTGAACTGCAGCTGCTGTTACTCCCCAATAATTGTCAATTGGTTGCTGTAACGGCTGCACAACTTGCTGAGGAGCAGAACTAGTCATAGCCATGTAATTGATTGGCTGGAATGGTGGACTAGTCTTCTGGGCTGCAACTGACCATGGATCTCTTGTTGTCTGCTGCTGTGATGTTGGATTAGGTCTTGGCGTTGTTGGGAAGTTCCACATCTTAACCTGTAAATGTTCAAACACGAAAAGATTAGAAAAGTTTTAAAAAACAAACTACTCTTTCGCACTAACGGACGGGAGAATGAGAAAAATCCTTCTCCTTCGACCGTTTTGAAGGGTACGAATGTGGACTGATATCACACAAACTCTTTCGACCGTTTGCTTCTCTCTTTCAACCGTCTACTCTCTCCTTCGACCGTTCAATCAGTCGAATGTAACTCAGACGGGCGAATGAACACAAATAAGCAATGAAAGTCTACGTTCGACCACTAAAACAACACCTTCGACCACAAATTCACTCTTTCGACCAAATGAAAACACCCCTTCGACCGTTCTCTCTAGGTTCGACCCCTGGTAATTCAAAAACGGTTATTCTTTGAAAATCTGTTAATTTTGATCATGTTTATCAGATGTTGATGGATTTTGATGATCTAAATCAGGTTTTGAATCAGAATTGATTTGGAACAAGTTTATCAAAGAGAATTATCCATTTTAACCATGAAAACAAGTTGTAATCAATCAAAAACTCATCAAATCAGTTTGTTCAATGAAAACAGAAACTTTTTGACCAAAATTGGGTCCAAATCAACTGAGAAACTATCAATTTGTGGTTGTTTGATCCAGAATGGCTCTGATACCACTTTGTATGTTCTATAAGGATTGTATAATCAACAAAGAATGATCAAACAAGTTTGTTTTAGGTGCGGAATCCCTAAAACAATCACAAAATGATAATCAAACAGATCAAAACATGTAAATCATCATTTCAAAGCTTTTTCATTAATTACGAACTCAATTACACGTTTACAGATTGAAAGTAACAGGGTATGAACGTGAATTAAGCTAAATAATATCCTAGAGAGAGAATCAGAAAGTGGAGGGAATAATATGACTCAAAGTTACATTCAAAAAATCAGCTTGACTATTTATAGACTGCACATTCGCCCAAACAGTTCGTGCGAATGTGCAGGTTCGACCATATCAACCGGTCGAACCAAGCCATACATAAAAATCTATTCTACCTTCGTCCAAAACCACTCCTTCGTACCAATTGATTCTCCTTCGACCAAAATAACTGCTTCCTTTGCACCTATCAAGTCTCCTTCGCACCTTCGACAATTATCAAAACAAGTTTATTGAACAATCCTAAGCACTAGTCGCACAAATGCATCTACAAGATTTTTGGTGATGGTGGTGTGGAAGCAGTGGTTGTGTCAACATCTGTTGGCACCTTAGTAGGACCAGCAGATGTTTGGGATTTGGGTGGTGATGTGATTGTAGGTTCAGATGTGGGTTTAGTGGTTGTAGGTTCAGGTGTTGTTGTAGGTTCAGGTGTTGTGGTTTTATCAGTGGTTTTGTCAGTAGTGGCTTTATCAACAGAGGTTTTAGCAACAGTGGTTTTCAGTTTAGAGTATACCTGTCCTGGTGTGAGACAATGGTCTCTACATCAGTAGTGGTTGCTCCACTTGAAAACTCACCTAGAGTTGCATTGAACTCTAGGGGTGTAAGCTCCTCATCTGTTTGTGGGATGGCTGATTGAATTTCCTCAGTCCCAGTCACTTGTGGAGGTATACTCTCATTGACAGGTGAAAGAGAGGAACTGGGATTTTCCTGAGTTTTGTCAATAGCCTCAAACAGAGGTTGCATGGTCTGTTGAACATGTGATGGTGAAGGTGGAGGAGTGAAAAGAGAATTAGCCCTGGGAGAGGGGCTTGTGAACATTTGGCCAAGTGACTCAAATGTATCATGATGTGGTTCCCCTTGGCTTACAACATGATCCTTTTGGGAGGATGCATGAGGAGTTTGGTCAGGTTGAGATATTTCCAACTGTTGTGAGGAAGTAACAACAGTGGTTTCTAGTTGCTTTTGTGTTGCAACAGAGTTATCTTCTGGTATCTCATCTTCCAGAAGTCTCTTGTGTGGTGGAGTGGTGGTTTTTGTGGATGGACGTTTTCTTTTGGAGATGGCTGGTGTGGGTTTCACAGCACTGGATGTAGTGCCATGATCACCAGGAGCAGTGGGCTCAACAACAGAGGTTTGGACAACAGTTGTTGTCTTAGTCCTCTTTATTTGTGTTTTTGAAACCTTTGACACTTTTGATGCTTTTTCTTGGGTGTTTGCACCCAGCATTCTAGTAAAAGTTTCATCAGTTAGACTTTTCATTTGCATAGACTCACCCTTTTTGAAAACTTTTTCTGGTAAAATCTTTTGTAGGTGAAGCCTGGGATCTTGCACAGACACAAGTGGCAAACATAATGTCTGGCCTAGATGTAGTTAGGTACAATAAAGACCCAATCATGCATCTATAATGTGTTTGATCAACCAGTTCATCCTTGTCATCAATAGTGAGTAGCTTGACTGTACTCATGGGTGTACTACATGGCTTACAGTCATTCATCTCAAATCTAGTTAGCAAATTCTTTACATATTTATTTTGATGGATGAATGTGTCATTTTGCAGTTGTTTCACTTGGAGACCAAGGAAACACTGAAGTTCACCCATGGCACTCATTTTAAACTCTGCTGTCATGAGTTTCCTGAACTCTTCACACATTTTGTTACATGTGGATCCAAAAATGATGTCATCCACATATATTTGAACAATCATTAAGTCTTTCCCTTTCCATTTTAAAAATAAGGTTTTATCAATTTTACCTCTTGTGAAGCCAATGGATAAGAGAAAAGTGGAAAGAGTTTCATACCAGGCCCTTGGTGCTTGTTTGAGTCCATATAAAGCTTTATTGAGCTTGTAGACATGATCAGGATGGAATGTGTCTTCAAAACCAGGTGGTTGACATACATAGACTTCCTCCTGAATTTTACCATAAAGGAAGGCACATTTGATATCCATCTGATACACCTTGATGTTGTCTTTCAGTGCCTCTTGGTACTTGACAGGTTGTGTGAGAGATAGGAACCCTGCAAAAAGACAGATATTGGAGGATTGGCTTCTTGTGAGCACACCCTCTCTGATGTTGCCAATGATCTGGTCTGGTGGATGAGCTCTTAGGTAGATAAGATCTCCCTGATATGGTATGATGGCATTTTGAGGTGAAGGACAGAGGTTTGGTGACTCTGTTGATGTAACATCTGTTTGCACTTCTGTAGTGCCATCAGATGTTTGGAATGGAAGTGGGGGAATGGGTCCAAGTGGTGTAAAACTGGACTGACTTTTGTCAACAGATGATTGACTTTTGTCAACAGATGATTGTTCAGTGGTTGTGAGAGGTGAAGCAGTGGTTTGAGGGTAAGACTGGCCAACAGTGGTTGACTCAGCTATGACAGAGTTTTGACAATTGTTTTGAACAGCTGCTCCCTCTGATGCAGAATAGATTTTATAGTGACTGGGGATCACAACATCTGTTCTGTAATCTTGTTGTGGAGACTGTGGAATACCTGCATTGTTAGTTTTAACAGTGATATCTTCAAATTTGAATTTATCTAAATCAAATAGTTCATCAGGATTTGCTGGGATTTTTAGGGATGAAAGTTCATTGAACTTTACATTCAGAGTTTCTTCTATTGTCTTGGTATTTTTGTTAAACACTTTATAAGCCTTGGCAGTAGAAGAATATCCCAGAAAATAACCACAATCTACTTTAGCTGCAAACTTTGAAATGGAATCTTTGAGATTTAAAATGAAACATGGGCAGCCAAAGATTTTGAAAAATGAAATTAATGGTTTGATTTTGAACAAAATTTCATAAGAAGTTTTTTGATGTCTAGGGTTGATCAAAACTCTGTTTTGAACATAGCAAGCAGTGTTTACAGCTTCTGCCCAGAAGGACAATGGCAAACCAGAATCTGCTAGCATGGTTCTTGCAGCTTCTATAAGAGTTCTATTTTTCCTTTCAACCACCCCATTTTGCTCTGGTGGTCTTGGGATGCTGTACTGCCTCACAATCCCTTTTGACACACAGAAATCATCCAACTCCTTATTTTTAAACTCTGTTCCATTGTCACTCCTGAAGACTTTTACTGGCAAGTCATATTGTTTTTCAACTTTGGTGACAAAGTCCTTCAATATACCTGCAGTCTCATCCTTAGAATGTAAAAAGTAAGTCCTTGTAAACCTAGAAAAATCATCAACTATGACAAGACAAAATCCTTTTTTTTAGACTCATGATTTTAACAGGGCCAAACAAGTCCATGTGCAACAATTGTAGACATTGACTGGTTTTGGACTCATCAATGGATTTGTAAGAGCTTTTATGTTGTTTCCCTTTTAAACATGAAACACAATGCTCATCACATTTGAATTCTTTTGATGGTAAGCCTCTGACAAGACTTTGTTTAGAGAGAGTGTTGATAGTGTTAAGGTTGGTATGACCCAGTCTCCTATGCCACAATTCTGTCTCCTTTGTGGAGGCAGCAGAAAACAAACAGACATTTGCCATAGGATTGTCCTTTAACATATCAACAACATACACATTGCCACTCCTATGAGCAACAAGTTGTGCTTTGCTCTCAGCAATGATGGTATCAATCTTTTTCACCACATCTGGCCCAATAATCTTGCAAGTTTTCTTTGTGAAGAATGAGCCATAACCTTTGTCACTCATTTGTGAAACACTCAGAAGATTAAACTTGAGATTATCAATAAGATTGACATTTTCAAACTTGAGTTTCCCAGCTTGTACAGTCCCTGACCCCAACACTTTACCTTTTGAATCATTACCAAAGGATATATCACCCCCTCCATAAGCTAAGAAGTCTAGAAGAAGGGCTCTACATCCTGTCATGTGCCTGGAGCCTCCACTATCTACATACCAAAGACTATCTAAACAAGCAGAAGCTCCCTGCACAGCAGTAATGGATTAGTTTTGGTGAGTGTCCAAAGCCAAGTTGGCTTTGGATGGGTCCTCAGACTTTTCAGACTCAAGCTTTGGAAGATGATCAGTGGTTTGAACTAATTTTTGAATCAAGTTCAACAACTGCTGCTGACCATTTGCCAGTGCTTGAATGTCAACACTTGGGGCAATAGTTGTTTGATCACTTCCAGACAGATGATAATACCCATAGGGATTTCTGTTCACTCTTGGTTTAGAGGGTCTTTTTGGCTCCTCATAAACATGTGACAGACTATGACATGGTGGTTGTCCATATCCTCTTGGGTACTTGCTTGTGGGTGGAGCATCTGTTACTTGGACATCCCTAGGAACAGATGTTTCAAGATTTTTAGTAACAGATGTTTGGACAGGAGTGAAGGTCTGTTTGGGCTTTCCTTTTGAAGTACTTACCCCAGGATTTGCAAGAGTTTTAGCTTTGTACTCTTGTATTTTCACATCAAAATTTTTAAGATACAAGCACTCTTTGGTTTTGTGATTCTTTTTCCCACATATTGAACATGTGGCTTTGGAATCACATACACTTGTTCCTTTGTTAATGTCATATGCTTTTAGAAGAAAACAGTTTTTAGTGACATGATTCTTCTTTTCACAGAAATCACAGAACAAGTGGACAGTCTTTTCTTTCTTCTTCCCTTTTTCAGCCTTCTTTTCAGCAGATGTTTGAGCATCTGTTGGAAGGTTTTTCAAGGGAATGATTTTTGCCTGAGGAGCTGTCTTTCCTTCAGGTGTTTTAAAATTGACAGGTTTAAAATTCTCAAGAGTACCACACTCATCAGACCAAGTAGGTTTAAATTCATACTTTTCAAGTTCAGTGAATGATGAGGAACCTTCTGGTTTTTCTAGAACAATTTTCTTACCATTTGGTTCAGTGATTTTAATCTCTTGACCCTGCAAGTTTGTTGGTACTATCTCAACAGACTTTTGATCCCTTTTGTCAGTGTTTTCAAAAGCTGGAGCAGTGGTTTCAAAACCAAAACCAAATTTCACATGACTTTTGGTTTGTTTGTTGAGTAGCATTTCAAATCCTCTACATGATTCCACCCATTTTTCACATTCAACTTGGGTGGACTCAAGCTCACTTTTACAACTCTGATATTTTGTTATCATAGTTTGGAGCTGGTCTTTGGTTATGGTTGCTTCATGTTTTAAGCTGCTTATTTCAGATTCCTTTTCAGTTAAACTTGTTTTTAAATCTTTTGAAAGTTTCTCAAATTTAACTTCATCATCTAAAATTTTCTTTCTAAGGTTTTCATTCACCTCTTTGATGTTAGCAAATGCTATTACACATCTGTCAGAACATAAATCCTTAAGAATTTGAGAAGATACCTTAGCAGCAGCCATCAATGCACAATCACACTTGCACTCACAATCATCAGATGCACCCCAGGGATCTGAGAGATTTACAACCTCTTCTTCAGGTTTTTCACCTGTAACAACTTCATCAACAACATCATCAGTCACAACATTAGATTCAGTCACCACCTCCTCAGATTCAACCTCTTCTACCATAGCCATGAAACAAAAGTTTTCTGGTTCATTTTCAGCGTTGGCAACTAATGCAAAATTTTCATCTGTTAACTCATCTGGTAGACTGCTCCAATCAACAAAGCCTTGTGTAAAGAAGCTCTGTTGACTGGTCTCTGCAGGAGCAGAGGATGGAGCAACAGTCGTTTGCACATGTGCTTGAGCAACAGATGTTTGCACATAGTGGATCTGAGGAACAGTGGTTTAGACATACTGGACAGGAACAGTGTTTGAGGACTGTGCAAAATGAGCAGTGTTTTGCACATTTGGTCCAGGGGTATTATAGGAATTTTGATAAGTGTTGGTCTGAGGTCTTTGATTTGGATAGGTGATTATAGGTGTACCATGTTGACTCCTACATTCCCTAGCAAAATGACCAAGTCTATGACATTTATAACACTTTATCTTTGATTTATCCAACCCAACCTTTGATCTGCCAGTTAACCCTGGAAACCTTCTCCCAGTTTTCTTGTAAAAATTGTTAGTTCTTATACTGAGAAGGGCCAATTGGTGCATAATGTCCATTTCCTCCAAATCATCAGGGTCAAAGTATTTCAGGTCATCATACTCAAAGGATATGTTATCAGATGCCTGGATATCACCACCACTTGCTGTGAAAGCATAGTTTGGTGAATAAGAATCAGAGTTAAAACCTGAGTTAAAACCTGAAGTTATGTCAATGAAATGATCATAACTCTGATCCTTAGTATTTCCAAGCACCTCATCATGACCCAAAAGTGTTGTATTCCCAAATACATAATCATCAGACACTTTTCCAGAGTCCTGGAGCTTCTTTTTCTGGTTAAGCTCTCTCTCATAGGTCAAGAGCTTACCATGAAGCTGGGTCAGTGATAGGTCCTTAAATCCAATTGAGTTTCTCATAACAATAGCAATAGTGTCCCATTTGTCTGGTAATGATCTTAAAAACCTATGGTTCAAAGTTGAGTTGGGGTAAGTAAGACCAACCAGTTTTAGTTCACTAATAAGACAATTAAACCTCTCAAATTGTTGAGTTAATGACTCTCCCTTGACATGACTGAATGTTTCATATTGTTGGTTAAGTATTTCACGATTGTTTTCAATAACCTCTTCAGTCCCACTAAATTGTTCTTTCAGTGCATCCCACAACTCCTTTGCACTGTTACAGTGTAACAGCCCAGCATATATATCATTGGGTAGAGCCATGGCCACAATACTGAAGGCCTTAGCATCTAACTCAATTTTCTGAAAATCCTGGTCGGAGTAGTTTTCAAGTTTCTTTGGCTCCTGAACCTTGGGATCTTCAGTACTCGGTACCATCGGAACATGTGGTCCGAAGATAACCGACTTCCAACACCCAGTGTTCTGTTGAGCTAGAACATGGCTCATCCGACGTTGCCAGATATTGTATTCAGATCTGACAAGCATCGGTGGCTTGTTGTTCGTGCCAGTGTTATGTGGATCGTGATTGATTGAAGCCATTCTCTGATTTTTTTTTTTTAAAAACAAAGTCTGTTTAAAAACGGTTGAATCGAAATTAAACTATTACTCTGTTTTCAATCAAACAGACAAACGATATCAATAATTGTGAGCTGGTCTGTTTATATTAAATTGATTGGTTAGATCGAATTTAATTGACCAAGCTCTGATACCAATTGTTAGGATCTGAGTTTGTTTTGTTTTGATGTATTTAGAATAAGATGAGAAATGAATGATGTAAGTATTTATGGAAAGTGCAGCGGAATAATAAACTATAATCAAAACAATGGGAATAATTGTTATCAATGATCAAATGCTTTCATTTATTGAAAGATTACAATCAGTACAAATACTCCCCCTCAGCCTAATCACACAGTGATTGTTTGTCTGAGAGAATGTTTGTGTGTGATGTAATAGAACAGTACAAGCACTGTTCTATTTATAGACAAACCTAAACCACTGGTGACATGTGCTAACGTCACCTAAGATAGTGACCTCTAACAGAATAACAACATAAAACATCTGCCCTATACAATCTACTGTTACATTACGAAACACTGTAAGGTAAACTACTGCTAAGGGAAAACTCTAATGGTCTAACAACATCTGTTGGAGTCAAAATGTTGTTGACTCCAACAGTCCTTTAGTCTTCAGTACTTGATCAGCAGTTGTTTCTTCATCAGACCTTTGGTCAGCAGTTGTTCTCTATCAGTTGTTCTCTAGCAGTCCTTTGTATCAGCAGTTGTATCAGCAGTTGTTTGGATGGAACAGTTGTTAGGGTCAGCAGTCTTTTGGGAAGAATATGTTGTAAGGACTGTTTATTTATGGAATCAACAGTTAGCATATTTTGGCTTTTCAATCATCTGTTCTTCTCCAGGTCAGCAGACCCAACAGCTGAACAGGCAGATGCCATCATAAAAGAGAAATGCAAAGGGAAAGATGACAGGAGTGCTCAGGGCATCCATTTAGCAGAGCTTAGCAAACTAAGAACGATTGAAGATTTTGCTAAGACCCTAGGCAACTCTATGTCTACCATGCCTCTCAGTAGTGACATGGAAAGGGAGGTTAGGGAATCTCTTCTTGAACAGATCTTGGCAACCATGCCTTATAAAGCAAACAAGAAACAGTTTGCAGGCTGGACCACTCATGCTCTCAGAGAAGAACTCATAAGAATTGAGGACATGACCAAGAATCCCCCAGCCAAGGTCTCTGCCCCTGATTTCAGTAAAGGCAGAGATCCAACCAGAGCCTTGAAATTCAAAAGAATGAGACAAGAAATTATGGCTGCTGACTATGGGGAGATGAAGTCTGTTGCAAGATGGTTAGAGCTGAGGTTGGTTGAAACCTACAAGAAGCTGGAAGAAAACAGGAAGAAAGACCCTAACTTGCCCAGAAAACCTGTCTACCCTGATGAACCCCTGATGAAGAGACCTCAACAGGCTTTTACATTAGACAGCCTACTTGATACTTCTGATCTATCAGCTGCTGCAAGAAGACAATTCAAAAAGAAGAAAGAAATGTCTGAAGAGGATCAGAAGAAGTTTGCTGATACTTTTATAAAGGAGGGCCTCCACAATCAAATACACTTTTTCTCAGATCCCACTACTGAAAAACTCAGAGAAATCATTGGGAGACCTCCATCACCAAACTCATCCAGAATAAAAATGCATCTCAGCAAATCCTCTGATTCAAAAATTCTAAAATGGTAGGTCAACAAAGACACCCATGAATTGACTCTGCTCAGATTAGATGGAGAAGCTCAAAAGCTAAGCATGGATGATGCATATAGCCTATGTGCAGATGACCTCCAAACACTGCTGAACCTTAAGCTTGAAAGAGATTCAGAAGACCTCTACTCTTTGAACTTTGAGTTACAATTCAAAGGTCAAATCAGAGAAAGTCTGATGAGAAATAAAGATCAAGAATAAAGTCTAGTTTTGGCATCATCTGTTCTAGGGGGAGATTGTTGGGTCTGCTGACCTGGTGAAGAACAGATGATTGAAAAGCAAAAATATACTAACAGTTGATCCATATTTATAAACAGCATTTACAACATACTCCTCCCAAAAGACTGTTGACCCTAACAACTGTTCCACCCAAACAACTGCTATGACAACTGCTGCTACAAAGGACTGTTGGATAACAACTGATAGAGAACAACTGCTGACCAAAGGTCTGATGAAGAATAACTGCTGATCAAGTGCTGAAGACTAAACGTCTGTTGGAGCCAACAACACTTAGGCTCCAACAGATGATACAAGACCATCAGAGTTTTCCTCAACAGTAGTTTACCTTACAGTGTTTTGCAATGTAACAGTAGTTTGTAAATAGCAGATGTTTTATGTTGTTATTCTGTTAGAGGTCACTGTCTTAGGTGACGTCAGCTTAGATCATCAGTGGTTTAGATTTGTCTATAAATAGAACAGTGCCTGTACTGTTCTATTCATCACTCACAACATTCTCTCAGACAAACAATCACAGAGTGATCAGGCTGAGGGGGAGTACTTGTAATTGATTGTAATCATTCAATATAATGAAAGCATTCGATTATAAAACATTTACTCTTTTGTTTTGATTATAGTTTATTATTCCGCTGCACTTTCCATTTATATTTACTTCATTCTTCTCATCTCTACTCAAACAAATCAAAATAATCAAACTCAGATCCTAACATTATTACTGTTTCACCTTATATATATATATATATATATATATATATATATATATATATATATATGTTGTAAAGAAATGAAGATGGATTGTGTGTTTCATTAGAGATAGGATTCATAAAATGGGAAATAAAGAATTGAGGAAAATGATGAAATTTGATAAAATGGGAAGTAAAGAATATCAGGATTGGATTTTCTTGTATGGTTTTATATAAATTTGAACAATGCGCTGTCTCTAATTAGTATAACTTGATAACAAAATGTATTGGGCTAAAAAGATCCTTGAATGGACGAGTAGCCCGCAAGAAGCTTTTGAAATAGCAGTCTATCTAAATGACAAGGCACTTGATAAATCATTAATGCTGTTTAAGGGTCTTTGCAGAAATCTTGATGTGGTAATTTTGACCAGTTTTCTTATAAGCGGGTCAATTTGGTAATGTTTTAACCCTAATTAATTAAATGGATTGAATAAAAGAAAATACCTAATATGGGTCACACGGATTATCCAACGCGTACAAAAATGTATCAATATTATTTTGATGTAACTTTTATAATCGTATTAACTCATTAGTTATTCAAAATGAAAACACATGTTTTTCAAGTCATCTAATCAACCCGACCCGTTTCCTCAAGTATCAATTAGATATCATTTAATCCAAACGCGTATTAACCCGCCCATTTTACCACCACTACTAAAATTTGATTATTTTGCAAATGGCTTTGTTCGCAGTATCATATTGATGGGAGAGGAATAGTGGACTCAGTCAACATTGGTCAATATCAGTCAACAACCGGTCAATGGATCAGTAAACTTGGTTAATTGAAAAGGATTCGAGAGGTATAAAACTAGAATCCGAAATATTTTAGTGATTAGTATGGTTATTTATTGCGTGAGCACGTGTGGGACATAAAGGAACCACAGATCGGATGACTCGGAAAATATAACTAACTAATATGTTTGACGTACATATATATATATATATATATATATATATATGTATACTAGTTGAAATCCCGTGTGAAAACACGGGAAGACTAAATCCAACTAAAGCTGGAAATCCATTCATTGGTGGTTGTGTTTCTGCCTTTGGTAACCACTGATAAATGAAATAGCTGATTGAAAACCACTGATGAATGAAACAGCTGATGATTATCCACGGATGAAGCAAGCAACATATGATGAAACAAACTTCTTGATGTGTTGCAAAACACATCTCTTTTCCTATGTATTTTGTATATTATTTGGTCAGGTTTTTATTCGTTTCGTGCTGTTTTTATTATGTATTTTATTATTTTATAGGTGTTTGGAGAAAACGAGCTCAAACCGAAAGAATTTTAATCGAGACACCGACACTTAAGAGCCGGTGTTCATGGACGTTGGAGCGTAAACGAGGAATTTTGGTCAAGCCTAGAGCACCCGAGTCGGATATTCTAGTACTAGTAGTAATAATAATAATATGATAATAATAATAAAAAAAGAAAGTAAAAAACCAAGACTTATGTCCCGTGAGTTTTGAGAGAAAAATAATAAAAATAATAATTAATGTTGGAAGCTCAGAAGGTTTGTGTGATAATATTGTGTTGTATGTGGGCCAAAAAAAAGTCAACGAGAAAGAACCCTACGGCAACATTATAAAGGAATATTATTTCAAAGGGGATATGGAAGAACAACAGACGGCATATTATCACACGGGAGCTGGAGAATTGAGCGGCGGATATTATCAGAGGGGAGTAGATCTCAAGAGCCGCCAAGGACAGAAGGCACGATCACAGCAGCAAACAAATTAATTTGGAGAGGAGGCCAGGGATCGAGGTTTTCACAATATTAGTTATTTTCGTTTGATACTTCGTGTTTTGAACTTATTAACTATGTGTTATTTTGATTCCAAGAGTATGTTTTCTTGTTTTGTCATGAATATTATTGGCTAAACATTTACGCTACCTAGGTCGTATTGATGATTATTCGTGACTCGTGACGTTCGGTTTTGGATAATATTATTTTTGGCTTAATGTTTTGGTAAGATATTTTTGTGTTGTTGATAAAAATGCGTATGAATGCTTTTAGTAATTGGTTCGCTTGACTGTTGCTTTGCGTTTTTCTCTAGTTTGTTACTTTAGTAGTTTCAAGATCTAGAGTTTTATGTGATTTTCCATAGACTTCGTGTTAATGGTTTAATCTAGAGGTTTCTTGTCTTAGATAACCCTATTAGCGACCTTGTAAGCCTTTGAAATTAGTGTTTTGCCACTCTTGAGACCGGGAGGAGATAGAGTGTCGGTTTGTCTAGTTCTTAGGTTTTGGGTATAGGTGAGACCGGGAGGAGATCCTTACTTATTTACCTTAGCTTCCCTAGCAAATTTGAGTTTTTGTCAACAAACTTAGATAACTCCTTCACACTTTCGGGTGTGTTGAGATTAGCGAGACCGGGAGGTGAGCAAGTCTTTTGAGTACCTTAGCATTCCCTAGTGAGGTGAGACCGGGAGGTGATCCGAACTAGTAACCGGTGATTTACACGTCCCTTAGGATTTTCCAAGAGGTGTTAGTGAGACCGGGAGGTGATCTATCATTCTTTACGGTTTTCTTGAGTCAGGCGTATTTTTAGGAACTCGGTAGCCATTTCATTATCCATTTTCGAGCGTTGTGAGTTGCGGGTAGGATTCTAGACCTAGGTAGTTGTTTTCCATATTATCTGAGTTTCTCCCTAGTTTCTGAGCTGTTTGTTCTGCTTCCTGCTCCTGTTTGTGTTTCTATCTTGGTAGATTTAATTGCTTTATTTATTTATTTAGCTTAAAAAAAATAATTTTCTCAAAAACCAATTTAATAGGCTAGGAGTCGACAGAGGTTTAGTACCGAGAGTCGCCATATTGTGTCCACGATTCGATACTCGGACTTACTTGCTCTGCTACACTGCGACCGGTACACTTGTCGTTAGTGTGTGGTTTTGTAGGTTTTTCCATTTTTGAAACTTGACCGATTTATTTACTACACATTTCACACATCAAGTTTTTGGCGCCGTTGTCGGGGACACAGTGCGCTTTCGAGGACGGCCCGAGTCGGGGATCTAGTCATTTTGTAGATATTTTTTTTATTTTTCTTCTCTTTATTTTTATTTATTTATATATTTATTTTTATATATTTTCTCTATCTGGTGCCCGTGATCTGTTTGTTTAGTGTCTGTTTGCAGTGAGATTTTTAGGATGCCAGATGCTAGTGGAAGAAAGACTGTAGCAGACTACATAAGAGAGCGCGACCAGGTCGGTTACAATGAAGAAGGCATCTACACACAAATGCAAAATCATTATATGCCTATTTTGAGGGAGCCCGATAGTTTTCTTGCCTCTTCAGTACCAAGGATCTTTGTAAATTGGTATGAAGGGGAAAATCCATACTTACAACCTTATGATATCACTCCAGAACCGGAGACAATAATGGACGAAGAAGTCCCACCTCCGGTCCAACAAGAACCCATGGAAGATGATTTTTGGAGTGATAATGTGGTTGAAGAAGACGTCGGGTTGATTGAAGAGGTTAGTGAGAAGGAGAACAAGATGGGAGATGAACATGAAGATATGCATGTACCATCTTGGGAGGACGAGTTTGGTGATGAGTTGGTAGATTTACCAACTCTCGAACAAGAAGAATTTGATCATGTTGGTGATCTATTATTTTTAGAAACTTTACTTGACGGGATGCCAACAACGGAGATCAATACACCAAACGAGGAAAAAGAGGAAGAGGTGGTAACAAAGAAGGAGACCAAACCACCTTGTCACATTCAAGATTGCCGGCCCGTGCCGCCACCATCACGGGAGAGGGTTCACAGTCACATGGACCAAACCCCTCATCAAATGCCACATATAAAGTTTGGTCCAGGTAAGTCTAGAAATAGGTGCTCTGATCCGTTTGAATTTTTCAAACGTTTTTCTAGATTCACCATTCGTTTTTTGACGAACAATGGTGAACGATCTGAATTAAACGGGTTGGATAAAGGGTGGATAAAAGAGAAGCCACCTGATTGAACTTGGGTTAAAACCCATGTGTAGAGTTTTGTATCATCATCCGCCAGGTATGTTTTTAATTTTATTTTATTTTCATTCTTATTTATTTTATTTTTTATTTATATTTTTTGTTTATCGAGTCATGTGGGATTGCCTTGGCCTTTTTCACCGTTTGATCTCCCCTGCCCGTACTCAATCTCCATTCGGGTGGGGTCGATCTTAAAATTATTTTTTGTAAACAGGCATCTCACTTGTCATTGAGTCATTTTACTTTTATTTTCTTTTTAGTTTATTTTTGCAGGATTCCAACTATGGCCGCGAAGGAAATGCTATACGGTTGTAGATGATGGACAGATGAGACACTTTCTGCGAGCTATCGCCACATATTCCAGGGGAGTTCGTTCCATTTATTTTGTTGTTGTCATATATTTTTTTTTCGTTTCTTATTTATTTTTTGTATTTTTATTTTTAGTCTGCGTTGTTTTCTGGAGCACATTGAGGACATTGTGCCTTTCTAAGTGTGGGGATGGAAAACTTTGTTTTTATTTTGCTTAGTTGTAGGTTGAGTCATAAAAAAAATTAAGAAAACGAAAAAAAAAAAAGTTGTTTTGTGTTAGTCCCAATCCTTTTTGCTCTTAGTAAACAAGCCTTTTCAATACGCCGGTTAAAAGCGGGGTCGATTGTCGGGTTTACGGGTCTTAGCATATGTTTCTTTAAGTTGCGGGATAGTAGGCTTGACTGAGTTGTTTTTTCTGAAATAAAATGTTTGGGGTGCCTGGGATAGTGGATCAAGCTGGATGGTCAACTGGTTTTGCACTTGTTAGTATCGGTAACCCTTATTTCCACATGTCAGTGAGTTTTGAGCCTTTAAAATATTATATATAAATATTCACTATTTCGTTTCATGTGTGATATACCGACTTTGTTGCATTATTTTAGAACTTGTGCGTTTTGATGCATTTTGAGACCGTAAGCTTAGACTTGACACAAATATGATAGAGGCATTAGGATTACCCATTTTTGTTTAGTCTTTTCGTTTGTTTTTGTTATTTGACCCGTTTCCCCATTTTTACCTTTAGAAACCACTTTGAGCTTAAACATTTCGTTTGTCACCAATTTTATTTTATATTGATTACCGGATGGTATATATTTATGTAATGTGAAAAAAAAGAAAAAAAATATATCAGCATAAAGAATAGCTGACAAAAAAAAATCAGCATAAAGAGTAGCTGACACAAAAAAAAAAAAAAATCTAAAAAAAAAGAAAGATGAATGAAAAAGAGAAAAAAAAAAGAATAAAGGTTGTGGGTCGAGAAGACCAAAGAGTTAGAGTTTATTTGTTTATGGTTTATCCGGTTTATCTCTTATTTTCTTTTTCGCCAATTTTTCCCAACAAAATACCCTACCTTTAACCCTTACCAACCCTTTCAAAGTCCTCTTGATTTGTGTTAGTGTTAGCAATTTGGTGGAAATTTGATTGACGTGCAAGCTTATGATAATTTTGCTTCATAGTTCGGTTTTGAGAGATTCACTCCAAATAAATATATAACCGAGAGATGAGTGATATTGTGAGGGGTGCTTGCTTGTGCATAGTTGGTTGCTTGAAGGTAAGTGAAGCTTGACCAGGTAGGCCTTGTTTTTAAAATTGTATCATCTTGACTAGTCAGCCTTTTGAACGATGTAAGTCTTGTGAAACCGCTATGCTTGTTGATTTCGTAGCCTGCTTTTGACCCTGTTTGATGCTATCGTTTTTGTTAAGTGCTTTGTTGAAAATATTTGAGATTTTGTATAATTCTTTTTCGGGACGCAAAAAGTTTAAGTGTGGGGATGTTTGATGTGTTGCAAAACACATCTCTTTTCCTATGTATTTTGTATATTATTTGGTCAGGTTTTTATTCGTTTCGTGCTGTTTTTATTATGTATTTATTTTTATTATTTTATAGGTGTTTGTAGAAAACGAGCTCAAACCGAAAGAATTTTAATCGAGACACCGACACTTAAGAGCCGGTGTTCATGGACGTTGGAGCGTAAACGAGGAATTTTGGTCAAGCCTAGAGCACCCGAGTCGGATATTCTAGTACTAGTAGTAATAATAATAATATGATAATAATAATAAAAAAAAGAAAGAAAGAAAAAAACCAAGACTTATGTCTCGTGAGTTTTGAGAGAAAAATAATAAAAATAATAATTAATGTTGGAAGCTCAGAAGGTTTGTGTGATAATATTGTGTTGTATGTGGGCCAAAAAAAAGTCAACGAGAAAGAACCCTACGGCAACATTATAAAGGAATATTATTTCAAAGGGGATATGGAAGAACAACAGACGGCATATTATCACACGGGAGCTGGAGAATTGAGCGGCGGATATTATCAGAGGGGAGTAGATCTCAAGAGCCGCCAAGGACAGAAGGCACGATCACAGCAGCAAACAAATTAATTTGGAGAGGAGGCCAGGGATCGAGGTTTTCACAATATTAGTTATTTTCGTTTGATACTTCGTGTTTTGAACTTATTAACTATGTGTTATTTTGATTCCAAGAGTATGTTTTCTTGTTTTGTCATGAATATTATTGGCTAAACATTTACGCTACCTAGGTCGTATTGATGATTATTCGTGACTCGTGACGTTCGGTTTTGGATAATATTATTTTTGGCTTAATGTTTTGGTAAGATATTTTTGTGTTGTTGATAAAAATGCGTATGAATGCTTTTAGTAATCGGTTCGCTTGACTGTTGCTTTGCGTTTTTCTCTAGTTTGTTACTTTAGTAGTTTCAAGATCTAGAGTTTTATGTGATTTTCCATAGACTTCGTGTTAATGGTTTAATCTAGAGGTTTCTTGTCTTAGATAACCCTATTAGCGACCTTGTAAGCCTTTGAAATTAGTGTTTTGCCACTCTTGAGACCGGGAGGAGATAGAGTGTCGGTTTGTCTAGTTCTTAGGTTTTGGGTATAGGTGAGACCGGGAGGAGATCCTTACTTATTTACCTTAGCTTCCCTAGCAAATTTGAGTTTTTGTCAACAAACTTAGATAACTCCTTCACACTTTCGGGTGTGTTGAGATTAGCGAGACCGGGAGGTGAGCGAGTCTTTTGAGTACCTTAGCCTTCCCTAGTGAGGTGAGACCGGGAGGTGATCCGAACTAGTAACCGGTGATTTACACGTCCCTTAGGATTTTCCAAGAGGTGTTAGTGAGACCGGGAGGTGATCTAGCATTCTTTACGGTTTTCTTGAGTCAGGCGTATTTTTAGGAACCCGGTAGCCATTCCATTATCCATTTTCGAGCGTTGTGAGTTGCGGGTACGATTCTAGACCTAGGTAGTTTTTTTCCATATTACTTCTGATGACATCAGTGGTTTGCACCCAACATATGTTGTCATTAGAAGTTTGTTTTAGAGCAGACCCATTGAACAAAGCAGACCCATTAGTAATAAAACGCTTGTTTTTTTGTATAGCACTATGGTACTCGTTGGAAAGATAATAAAACGCTCGTTGATTTGGTGTAATTTTTTTTCAAGAAAAATGTCATTTAAAAAAGTTATTAACATTTAAAAATCATGGGGGAAAGTGCATGTGCCATGCACATGAGAGAAAAAATAATTTAATAGTAGATGGAGTATCCATGAGCCATTTAATTGACCCGTTAAAATGAGCGGGAAAAACTTAAAGGAAGCCTTCATAAAGTGTCATGTGTCCCTCATTAGCTTTCATTTATATATTATAGAAGATGTATATGTATATGTAAATAAGTATAGGAGCCAATTAAACAAACGAATGTGTGTGTAAGTGTGTGTGTGTGTGTGTGTATATATAGGGTACTTGATGGTTAGAATAAACACTTAGTTGATATGGTATGACTATAAAGACATAGGATCATGAATAGAGCATATGCCATATTGGACATACGACGCATGGCTTCGTGCAGCTAAGTTCTGGCCTACTACATGTTCATCTCTGGCTCCTACCTTCAAAACTCCTATTTCAAACACTGTTTTTTCCTTTTTCCTTATATTCTGATGTGTCTTTATGTAACAGGCTGTGTAAACAATGTATATGGAGACCGCAACCTCATTTGTACTATTCAGCCACCTTAGGAGTATGAAGAGAAAGCCGAAGCTACTGCTTAAGTGAGTTATGAATCGCCACATTTGCTTCAAGGTTCAGGTCAGTGAACGCAAATGAGAATTAATGATCGGTATGACTGAGTTTACGATTTTTTTATACTTTTATCCTTTTTATTAAGTCATATTAGATTTTTCAACCCCGGAACACTCCCAGGGTAATTAGCTAGTATATATACTACCTGACACTCATATAGTTATTCTCCCTTTGAGATTGCCATGTAGGATGCCATGTGACATTAAGTAATTTTAGGAAAAACCTTAAAAACAAAATTGGATTTTTCTCTCTCATGTTTTATCCCATAATTTTTAAACGTTAATATCTCTTATCTACGAGATTTTTTGAAGAAAAAAATTACACCAAATTAACAATCATTTTATTATCTTTCCAACGAGTACCATAGTGCTATATAAAAAACGGAGATAAAACGACTATTTTTTGTGAGGTTTTGTTCATACAGAAAAAAAAAACACGTGTTCAAGTAATTGATTAATCATAAATAGGCAAGTCACTAATTATGTTTAAAGAGTAAATATGAATTTTATTTTTAACCAGAGCAGCATTGGTTACTAGAGTTATACATTGTTTTAGGTTAAGTATCAATATTAGTATGTTAGAGCATTCACATTTGGATAACCAAATTTATGTGAGTGTGTCCACCAAATTATATGCGGTGGGTGTAAGTGGTTGTGAGTGGAGGAGAGAGAAAAATTTTGGTGGAAGCACTGTTCACTCCTATATTTGAAAAGCTACTGTTCACCCCTAAAAATATTTTAATATTTTTGAAAGTGGTTGTGAGTGAGGAGAGAGAAAATATAATGATAAAAGTATGAAAAAGTATTATTATTTTAAAAAGGGGAGAGGAAATTTTAGGGTGGAATAGTGATTTTTAGTGTAATTAGATGAAGGAAATTTGGTGGAGGAGATATGAATGCTCTTATAGTTGTTCATTTTTTTTAGCCTTTAGGGTAAGTGTTAATATTATAGTTACATTGGACTTATAGATTGTTTTAGGTTAGGTGTTAGCATTGAAGTTGTACATTGTTTTAGGTTAGGTATTAATATTAGAGTTATACATTGTTTTAGGTTAGATGTTAACATTAGAATTATACATTGTTTAAGGTTAGGCGTTAACATTGGAGATACATTGTTAATTGTTTTTTGTTAGGTGTTAGTATTGGAGTTGTACATTGTTTTAGGTTATGTATTAACATTAGAGTTATATACTGTTTTAGGTTAAATGTTAACATTATAATTATACATTGTTTAAGGTTAGGCGTTAACATTGGAGATACATTGTTAATTATTTTAGGTTAGGTGCTACCTTAAGTTTTCTTGCATGTAAATGTAATGTGCATCAGTCTATTTTATATGTAAAGTTGATGTGTCATATTATATTTCTCAACCCGGGACACTTCCGGGTTATAATCTAATTACATATATTTAAAATGTATAGTGGGAACCCAAAAGGACTCATCCGTGAACGTGGACATAAAATACGCCCCATGAATGCAGACACATAACATGTATGTGCAGGGTAGCTGTTTCATAGGGGCGGGAGGAGGTGCCCGACCCTCCAAAATTTTTGATCAGAACTTCCGATTATATAGTACCCATATAGATTTTTTTTTTTTTTTTTTTTTTGGTATATACGGTTTCGACCCCCCGTAACCAGTGACTTCCGACCCCCGGTAACTTCTGACCTCCCAATGACTTCTGGCCCCCTGAGATTTTCGCTAAAGCTTTGTCATTGTGTATGTTGGGAATCCGTTTGTTAGGCTAGCCATCCACACTTAGTAGTGGAACCTCGATAATCGTAGTCTTTACTTTTTCATTTTGGACGGCCTAGTCCACCCAGATAATTCGCTTGCCTACGACCTACCCATCCCCGGTTCGATCTCCCGCGTATACATGCTTTCAACCTCTCGCTCGAAGGCTTCACATGTTTTGCATATCCCTTAGATCAAACTCGAGACACTTAGGCGGGAACCTACGCAAGCATGTTAAATCCTTCCACCTCCGACCAACTAGGCTGACCATCAATGACGTAGTCTTTACTATATATACAAAATACTATATCCATATGTCAATCACGAAAAATTACATCAAGATAGCGGCAGGCGGGCAACAAGCTGCGCCGCCACCCCTTTCTGGACGGCAAAGCCTAACCTACTAAAAACGAACCCCTGTCCCCCGAGTCGAGACACTGCTATGGATAACCCGTTAGACTCTGGTCAAGAAACAGATAGCTTCCGATGCCAAGGAGCCAAAGGTATCAAAAATACTATATACATTTGTTTTTCAGTTTTTCAAAAGTACAAGTTACTACAACATTAGGTCTCCCATATTTCCATTGAAAACGTGTTGTCGATTTATAACCTGAATTCTTTTTGTGGTTCTTCAAATTTTATCGATTTAATTCAGTTACGTTTTATTCGTCAACTTGTCTATTCAATTCTTTAATTTAAATCATAGTAATTTTTTAAGATTCCACAATAGGAGCCAAATTTATAATTTCATTTAAAACAAAGGGTTCGTTGTAGGATTTCGACATTCAAAACACAAAACATATGTTCAGTAACATGGAATTTAAGGAAGCATCAGACAGTGGGAATTGTTAGGAGATGACATGTTAATGTTTATTTTTTATGTGGGAATCGTTGGGTTCTGTCAACGGTTGAATTAACAAAAAACATACATGAAAGTAACAAACAATGTAAACTTAAACACAAAATAGAAAACATTGGTAGGCAATGATAAAAGACATGGGGATCTCAGGTTCGATTCTTGAGTCAAATGGGTTTTACCGGTAATTCATTGTCGTGCCTACGGGCGGTGGGTCACCGGGTTTTCCTCGGAATAGATGGTGGATGTCTCGGGTACTCTTGGAGTACATGATTGATGAAAGGGTGTTCCGAGAATACTCGGGTTTGATTTCGTTGGCCGTTAAAAAAAAAAGGCATATATCGACAAAATGGAAAACAAAACATGCATAAAAATAACAAACAACGTGAACTTAACACAAAATACAAAACATACATGAAATCAACAACCAACATTTACTTAACACACACTAGTACAAATGATAGGCTAAAGACGGGGTGAATAAGCTTTTAATACAGGGTTTACAACCCCGTCTTAAACCATCGCGTCTTTTGGTGCCTCCGCAAGAGACGGGGTTCAACATACCCCATCTTTTGACTGAACCCCGTCTTTTATGCGATACATATATCATATCAAAAATAACAAACCGCGTCTTTATATTTCTCTTGACCCCGTCCTTTTTACTTTTAACAATATTATATTAATTAAAAATAACCCCGTCTTTAGCACAATTAAAATATATATATATATATATATATATATATATATATATTACATAACCAACTAAACCTGTATATTCTCAGTCCAACACTTGTAGCACAGTTGGTTGAGGGCCTAAAGTTTCCCATGGGAGGCTTGGGTTCAATTCACACTAGCTACATTTGGAGGACATTGGTGGATGGGAAATGAGGGAGGACATGGCCACTGGCTTGGGTTTGAGTCCTGATCCCGACCGGTTTTACCGACTATTTCACCGTCGTGCCTTCGGGCGAGTGAGTGGTCGGGTTTTCCCGGGAATTGGTGGCAATTGGTGGCCCGGGTACTCTCGAGTACCTGATTCGCTAAAAGGGTGCCCGAGAGTGCTCGGAATTGATTCGTTGGCCGTTCAAAAAAAAAAAAACCTGTATATTCAATCAACCAAATTAGTTTTCATACAAAATCAAAACCTGCATAATAATTCATTCGGCCAAATACATCATTTCTGAACTTGTTCAAAACGATCCAATATACATTCAATCCAAAAATACAAAGTTAATCTAATATCTAAATACAAATTCATCCAACAAAGCTAATCAAACAAGTCTTCACAAAGCTAAAATCAATGTATAAAGCTAACCTAAATAGAAATATCTAACTAAGTAAAATCGGGATCAACCTCTTTTACTAGAATATCAGTCTCTTGGTCTGTGGCGAATTTGGTGTTGGTCCACATCTATAATAAGAGTAAATACACAAAGTTAAGTTATAACATACAAAGCAGATCTTGGATACATGCTATTAATTTTTTGATATACACCGGTTGTGGTCGCATCCTCTTCCTACCATTAGATCCGAGAACCCATCGCACAAAGAAATCACATAAATAAGATATCAAAATGCATGCCTTGCAACCAAATCAATTTAACCATAAACAAAATCTATAGATCATAAAACTACCAGTATACCTATCCAATAAGTTTATTCACTTATGGAAAAAAAATGTATTATATATAGTTTGACAAAAAAAAAATTACACAATAAACACCAGATATTTTCATATTTCCAACGTTGTTAAGAAATTGATAAAAAAAAAAATAGTTTACGTCACTCCCAAATAGGTGCAAACATGTTGTCTAGATGTCAATTTCTGAGTTACTTAGTCCTAACCTCTATTGCGCATGCATCTTCATCAATATATTCCGCCGCTGTTAAAGATTGAAAATGTATTAGACTATTAGCAGTATCTAAATTTAATATACCATCTAAACAATTTTCACTGAACATGTAAAATTCTTTAGATCAAGAAGCTAGTATGAAAGCATATGATAAATAATTAAAGAACATCATTAAGAAGTTGTTAAGCGAGTAAATGATATACAATAAACAATTAACTTAATCTAAAACATATATTCCTGAACTAAAGTGGTGCAACTATAAGAATGAATTATAAAGATTTAAAAGATCAAAACATGAACATGGATTTGATTTTCACACATAATCCTAGCATAGTACCATCTCACATCAGACCATGTTTTATATTTAATAAAGTCTCATGCTGCACTAAACCGACATAAATATACATATACACATGATACAGATACATACACAAACAATTCCAAAAATGTAAACAAAGAAAATGAGCAGCCATGTACAGTATCAGGACAATATTCAACAATTAAGTCAAAAGAATTAACGTACTAAATGATCAGCTATCGTCTATTGTGATCCATTGAGGACCGATGTGATCAATTAATACATATTATGATGTACTAATGCCCATTATGATCCATTAAGGCCTATTATGATCCATTAAGGCATATATGATCTAATACTACCCATTAGGATCCATTAAGGCCTGATATTGCCTATTGAGTTTAATATGGTCTATTTTGTCCATTGTGATCCTTTAAGGTCCAATATGATCTACTAAGACATATATTATCTACTGTTGTTCAATGTTCATTGTGATCTATTAAGGCCTAATATCATCAATTAAGACATGCATGATCTATTATTGTCCATTATGGTCCATTAAGCCAAATATTTATGATTTAGTATTGTCCATTGTAATCCACTAGTGGGAATGCCCGCGCGTTGCCGCGGGCACTTATATTTTTTTGTTGCATGTTTTGCGGCGAGTTTCATGTAATTTATTTTTAAAACCACTAATCATATTAATGCGATAAAGATGAATACAAAAACCATTTCACGTCAAACCAACAAAGGACCAAGGAGGCTTGTACAAAGTTGAATGCACTTCAAATGCCTGTTAAGTTTTAGATTATAATGAGAACACTAAAAAATATCAAGAGCACATTAAAATTTTGAAATTCAAGATAAACTACAAATGCGAGTGTGGTGATGAGAGCAATAGGTGTTTTTGTATACAGTACACTTCGTGCGAAGATAACGACTTTGTTGATCGCCTAGCATTGTCCAACAAATAAAGATAAGTTACACTCAACATAAGCATTTGTTCAATCTGCAAGCATTACTTCACTAACAAATGAAACTGGAAGTTAGGAGATCAATGATATGAGAAAAAAATAATAATATTTGTATACAGAAGAATAAAATACCTCAAAATAGAATGCTAAGATGATATTTAAATTAATACATACATACAATGTTGAGGTATATGCAATCTTCTGTACAACAATCCATAGGATTGATAATCCATTTTTTATCACTTTGAGAATGTTCCACTCTTTTTAGGTTTGTCAGAATGCTTATTCTAACTTGTTCAATATACATATGAAATTTAATAATGAAATTTAAGAATGTGTAATAATGATTTAATAATGAAATTTAAGAATGTGTAATACTTATTATTTTGTTTTAATAATGAAATTTAAGGAGGGGGTTACATATGGAGAGGGATAAAAAGTGTGTATTACTTATATATACAATATGCTTTACATCTTGTACTCAAGGGGCATAAATGGAAGAAAATGGCCAAATTTTACCCATTTGTGAAGAGACTTTCTAACTCCCATCTTAAAACTAATGTAAAATTACATCCTTACCCATCTTTCCTCCTTAATAAGGTAACATAGATTAAGGCCTAATATGGTTCATTTACACATATATAATCTACTATTGTCTTTTGTGATCAATTAAGGACCAATATGAGCCATTAAGACAAATATGATCTACTACTGTCCATTATGATCCATTAAGGCCCAATATGATTCATTAAGACATATATGATCAACTATCGTCCATTGTGATCGATTAAGGCCCAACAA
Organism: Ambrosia trifida; assembly: GCA_028751855.1. NCBI lineage: Eukaryota > Viridiplantae > Streptophyta > Magnoliopsida > Asterales > Asteraceae > Ambrosia > Ambrosia trifida. Next base: position 64,709,958 of record CM054125.1, read on the forward strand.
GGAGGGTTTAGGTTAGGGTTTGTGTGGGTTTGATGATTGAATGTTGTTTAGATGATATAACAATGATCCAGGGCTGCTATTGATGATGGTTTATGATTATCTTAGGTTATAAGTTGTTGGATGATGATGTTTTGCCCATTTTGGGGATTATGTGTTAGATCTAGGGTTTGTTCATGATGTTATTTGATGTCGTGTGGATTAAGTCTTTTTAAACGTCCTTTTTTAATACTAACACTTTCTCGAAGGAAGTGTCAAGACTCGGTGAAAAAAGGGTAATTAAATGAGACCTTTAAATTAAAACACTTAGTCAAGTTTTAAATTTATAAATTAAAACGATAATTGCGAATTACTCTAAACCCACACGATAGGCAAGTGTACCTATCGAGTATAGTATAGACTTCCAGCAAGTACCGAGTATCGAACCTAAAGACACGACTTCCCCTACTCATCCCTAAGTTGCTTTTTGATAAAAGTAAAGATAGAAAAGTGAGAGAGAGTGTGTGTGAGAATAACCGACGTAGAAACCAATATCCAAAAAGAAATGTTTCTTGAGGACCCGACTAACTTTGGTATGAATTAATAGTAATTATTTAATTGAGTGGTGCATTCAAGTGGTGCATTTATCTCATAGGGACAATTTAGATATATTTTATAAAGATAAAAGCATAATAAATGTGTAAAAAGGAGGATAATTATATATGTAAAACATGTTAAATTATCGACACATGTTGTTAATAAATGATTGGGGATTTTCATATACGTGATAATCTGAGCATATTATGCTAATTGCTAAGTGATTTCAACAAAGTTTCCATTTTGGGTAAAGTTTACATGCATTGATGTGACATTTTCATAATTTGCCAGTTTGGATAAGTTATAAAACGGACTGATTTCAGGGTAAATATAGTAGGGTTTTGTAGGGATATGTTATTAATGTTTGACTGCTGTGATTTGTGGCGTTTCGTGATGTTTTCGGACTGTTTAGATGCGATTTGATGCGTTTTATGAGAATTTGCTGAAAAAGGTCGAACCAAGAAAACTCATTCGACTCTTCGTGGGGTCGAATGGAGTTCACATGGGTCGAACCAATCTTGTTTCAGTTGAATAAATCTTGTTTTGGTCGAATTAATATGTTAAGGTCGAATGAACATGTGTTAGGTCGAACCCCGCAAGTGGAATTTGAGTTGAATGAATCTTGTTTATTGTGACCGTTGACTTGGATCATGGTATGTCACGCGCCTTGCGGTAAAATCCCGCAAGTGGAATTTGAGGGTGTGACATGTGTAAAGACGGGGTTAAGATAAATAGACGTGGTTTAGAATCAAAAGACGGGGTTGAGTAGAATTTGTTTTTAATATTTTATTATAATTATAATTGTAATTATAATTAATATTATAATTAGAATAGCAAAAGACGAGGTTATTCTGTAAAGACGGGGTTAAGATAAATAGACGGGGTTTAGAATCAAAAGATGGGGTTGAGTATAATTTTTTTTGAATATTTTATTATGTTGGCCACAAAAGACGAGGTTGTCACACTGCCTAAAAATCCACTTGCGGAGTTTTACCGCGAGGCGCATGACAAACCAGGATCCAAACCAACGATCACAATAAACAAGTCTAAATGAATTAAAATACAATTTCAAAACATAGTTTAAAATCCCGTTTACAGCGGAAGCTTATTCAAAAACAGTACTCAACAATGAAATAATAGTTCAATGTTCAAAAGACCATGCAACCCTATCTAGACGCCGTGCAGACGCGTGCGCCCTAGTTCCGTTGTGCTACCTTAGCGACCTGAGAAAACATGTAAAAGTTTACGTCAGCACAAAAATGTTGGTGAGTTTACAGGTTTGCAGTTCAAGTACCAAGTCCACCTGTCCATACTATAACAAATAGAAAACCAGTATACGCTAGCTAGGCGTACGTTTGTTACTACCACGATTGGAAAACCATTACTAACTCGAATACCAAAAGTATGCCCGATGTATGTTCCTGTTGTTCCTGTTGTTCCTGTTTGAGACAATATGCACCCGCCGACCCTCCAAGTCGACGAGCGGGGTTGGTCACTCCCAATAGCGCTATTCACATTTCCCCGTTGTGCAAACCCGCACATTCATGGTTCCCCCCGGGACTTCCAAAGATCGTGTAGTACACAATAGAAACCCATAGTATGACAGTAGTTACCAAATAATCGTTTTAACACATGTTTTCTCCCCCGAAATATGAAACCAGTTTAAAAGAGGGGCCGTAAACTCACCTTAAGTTCCTTTACTCCTTAACCCGAGTAAACTCAGCTGCTATGCTAGTCCCGTAAAGTGGCGACCTAACATACGACAGTTACAAGTACTTAGACTAATAACCCGCAGGTTAATTAGTCCCTAGATGTCCAGACCATAACCAAGTTCGTTTGAAAACACCGTGACTGTTTAACTGACCCAAAGTACAAGACTCGACATCCCATTGGTGACCCGAGACTTCCCGTGTTATGTTTACGCTCCAAAACGTACAATAACGCAAGTACACTTAACATACGTTAACACACAACAAGTTATAGCACATAGTTCACGTATCACCGGAATACATCCAATTATATGTTACCAAGTTATTAGACATGTTACGGGGTTCCTAGCATGTTACTACATGTTAAATCGGGTCTCGGAATGCTAATTTACACTTACAGCAGCAGTACACGCGATTAGGAAAAGTCAACTAGCATTTAGGTTGGTCAACTAGCAATTAGGAATCCTAATCGCCTCTATTATAGGCGATTGGGGCTATACCATATGTTATTATTAGCAATTAGGGCTAATCACATGAACTTACTAGCAATTGGGGCTAATCACATGAAATTATAGGCGATTGGGGCTAATCACATGATATTATTGGCGATTAGCACCCCAATCGCATGAGTTATAGGCGATTAGCATTGCTACTCGCCTGTAACCATGCTGTTCCGGTTTTTCGCGCGTTTAACACTCCAAATCAGATCCAGAACGTGTGTAACTACCCAATATCATCCCAAACACTATCCTAAACATGTTTAACCCAAAACCCTTCGTTCAACCTCGTATAATCAGTCCTACATGCAACCAAAGCAATCCAAACATATACACATAGCATGCAACATTCAATTAACGCATGTAGTCATAACCCTATTATCCAATTACTGAGATTTCTATCATCATACTAACAATATTAATTCTGACCTAGCATGATAACACATCAAATCATCATCAAGAATCATAAAAATCCTATCTTTCTAATCATACACACCCATAACGCATGTATATTAGTTATAATCCGATTAACAACCCTTATTGACGATTTTCAGAAAGCTTTTTCGTTTATGAACAGGTCTGGACCATTAGGGATTTATTAAAAACGTTTACAAAGTGTTATGGATGAGAATCAAACCTTAGAATTATGAAAGAATGATGATTTGACCTTGAAACCTTGTGTTTTTGATCAAAATCGCCTTCCAGAGGTTGTTTAAGTGTTTGGGGCGGTTATGGGACGACTAGGGTTGATATTAGGGAGTTTAGGAGGTTAAGTATTGTATTTATAGGCGTTTCTAGTCGTTCCAGCACGTTACATGCGATTGTGCAGCAGTTCATGCGATTAGGGCTGCTAATCGCATGAATGTGCATGTGAGTGGGCCTAATCGCCCTTAACATCACACGATTGGGCTCCTACTCGCCCCTATTGATGCCTACTCGCCTCCCTTATAGGCGATTAGGCCTCCCTAATCGCCTATAGGGGCTGGTTTGGTGCGTTTTGCGCGTTAAACCCCGTTTTAACATATGTTAACACATATTAACATACCGATAAGTCACATAATGATTGTAAACACATAACACAAGTAAATACACATATTTACACTCGTTCACCAATTCCCGGGACTCGAGACTCGTATGTTCCGTATGCCCTGACGATCCCACCGATCGTCACCGTTTGTACACTTGGTTAAGGACCGACATCTAATGAACCTCTAGACCAACATCCAATGATCTTCTAGACTAACCAATAGTTCCCGAACCATAACCCGACTTAACTAACCCAGTTAAGTACAATATACGCGTGACTCGCTAAGGTAGACTTTCATCTACACAACGTTGTTAACCCGAATTTGCCAGGTGTCACAGAGGTTGAGTCAAATTTTTTTGAATATTTATTGTGTTGGCTACAAGGTTTATTATAATCTTATGCAAAAGACGGGGTTCAAACCCAAAACCCGTCTTTATTATTTTTGAAACCCGTCTATTGCTCTGTTTTGTAGTAGTGACATGATAGAAAGCATACAGATAAACAATGGAATCTTAAGGGTATTGCAATATCATTTCATTTGCAGGTTCCTTAACAAATGCATGATCATTTGTATCCTTATTGTTGTCAAAGGAATTTCCTTCCGTCACCTTTTCTTTTAAATTCAAGGCATTTTCTTTGATTATTTTGTTGCTCAGCAGTTGCTCCACTTTACTCTTGATTTCTCCTCGTGTAACAATGCCTGTTTCATCTTTGTTCAAACCTAAACCGGTTTTCCATACATCACATATGTATGTTTTGTCCAAAAACTGATCAGCAAAGTATGGCCAACACAAGAAAGGAACGTCGTTGCTGACGCCTTCTATTGTAGAGTTCCAACCACAATGACTCATGAAGCAAGCAATTGATGGATGGTTTAGGACCTCCTGTTGAGGAGCCCAATTGACTATTTTCCCACGACTGCCTATTCTCTCTAAGTAGCTACTTGGGTAGACATAGTCCATTTTGTCATTTATACCAAGTCGAACAACCCACAAGAATGCCAGTTTGGTATCTTCGAGTCCTAGTGCCAACTCTTCAAACTGGAGTTGGTCAAAAATTGTGATGCTCCCAAATGCCACATAGATAACCGAGCTAGCCGGTTGTCGATCAAGCCATTTTAAGTGTGATACCCCGCAATTTCAGGTTCTCACTTAAACTAAACTCTAGTTACATTCCTTGCATTCTACTTAACTAGGATTAGCTAGATAGGACACACGTTGCACAGTTATAGGTTAATAACTGCATGAAGTGGTAATTCGGGGAATTACCATACTGTATACATGATTAGTGAACCTCGGACATTGGTGAACAATGAAGTTAAATAATTGTGAATTAATTGATTGAGATTGATTGCGATTACGTGCTTTTATGATACTCTGTGAAACGATGTGCAAACTGTATGTGATTACGTCAACTTAAACCGAATACGTTAATAAAAACCATAATGGATGGACCATTAGGATGGTTGGGGTCATAAAACATGGGGTAACACTTGTTATGGTCCAAAATAGCAAAAACATCGAAGGAAACGGGCTGGGCAAGGAAGTAGGTCACCCGGAGCGAGCCAGGGAGCTGTGAGCGGCCGCTCACGGAGGCCTGACGAGCCCAAACCGCCTTAAACTACTATTTAAGCAACCTTAAGCCTCTTGTATCTCCTAAACTCAAACCCTAATCGCCCCCACTACCCTATTACGAAATATTAACCCCTAAACACCTGCTAAGGCGCAAGAACATCGATCGAGAAGCTTCAAGAGCATTCGGTTGATTGTTTTGAAGAGCTTGCGGTATAATCTTCAATCTCTTGTGTTTTAATCATCTTTAAAATGTTATAAAACCTTATAACTAAGTTTGTCCAGGTCTGAAACTTTTTCATAAAGATTAAAACTTGAGGTTTATAAAGATTGAATGGGTTAAACATAATCTTATGCGATTAGTAATTGATAGGTTGCATGGTTATGCATGTTCTTGATGTTTTAGACTTCTAGGGTTTGTGAATGATGATGTTTGTGATGTATAATTAGGGGTTTGATCAGATGTGGTTCTTATTAATGTTGTATGATGATTATTAGGTGTTATTGATTGATAATATGCAACTAGGGTTTGATATAATTGATAATATTGCATGATTAGAATCTGGACAGAATCTGAATGTCGACTTGTAGGGTCTGTTACGTGGCTTGAAAATAATTGTTTTGATCTATTCTTTTCATGAATGGATTGTACATGGTCTTAGCTTTTTAGAATGGGAAAAATCATCTGATTTGGATGTCGTTTGATATGTTTTTGGAATTTTCTTTGATTAAAGGTCATGTTAGATTTTCGGATTAACAAACTGAGTCAACTTTAAACAATCATAACTCGAGTTTTACAAGGAATTAAGTTATGAAATTTGGACAGTAGGTTAACATTAGAATAACTTGGCGTTTCCAAGTGGATTCATCCAGTTTGGATGAATACACGATTTTTGGGAATTTTTCTACTAACCTGACCTCCTGTAGAAACTTTCTGGACATATCTGTGATTTACGATTTTTCATAATTTTTGTGTTTGGTTTTGAGACAAAACAAAAAGATGGGTTATCAAATGAATCCCAAATAATATTTAGTAAAAATTTGGGAGTTTAATTCATTTGTTAAGTATTTTAAACAGATTAGTTTTCATGGCGCATAATCTATATTATCTTATTAAGGAGGAGTGATGGTTAAGATAGTCATTTTCATTTTCGTACAACTTAACAAACAAGATGTACAACATGTTTAAGCAAAAAAATTAAGGGTATTATTGGCATACTTGTGACTATTAAGACACTTAGGAGGGTAGATTAGTAAATTTAACATAATCCAATACCTCACATCCTAAAATCTTATCCCAATTATGCCCTTATGTCCAACTTTTAAAACACAAAAAACAACCTAACCTATGATGCATCTTAAATGTGAGACCTTTCAACCCCCCCCCCCCCCCCCGCCTTTATATTATTATATATACTTCATTATAATCAATTTGTTGAATGCTAATAGTCTTTTCATAACCCCAAACAAAATCTTAGAGCTAATTTCATGTTTTGAAACATTGTTTTGTCCAAAAAAAACTATGTCTTCATTAGATGAGAAGAGAAAAAAAATCAATGAGAAGTTAAGACACTTGCAAGATATGGTTCCCGGATGCTACAAGGTATAAATCAAGATATGAGTTAATCTTTATATACATATATACATTTTTTTTCTACTTGTTCATATGTTCTTTGACAATTACAAAAATTTATCTTTATAATATATCATTGTTTTGCTCCATTTAAATTTAGTTGTTTTCTATAGACAATGGGAATGCCAGTGATGTTGGATGTAATAATCAACTATGTTGGATCGTTGCATAATCAAATTGAGGTAATTTAATTGTGCAACTAACAATTAAAACAATAAATAAACAATATTATGAATTATTGATGAGAAAATATTTTTCAAAATTAATTAGTGCAGTTTTTTCTCTTCTTTGTGCATTTTTAGTTTCTCTCCGCGAAGTTTTTCAGAAGCAAGCATGTTCTATGACCTATTGACCTCAACTCTACTGAATTGGATGATATCGCCCCTATGAAGGGGACATATGGCTTTCCCAACTATCCTTGTTAAGAAGTTGCGTATCTTGAATCATATATATTTTTAACTAAATAAAACGGATAAAATTATAAATATAACATTCTAGATTTGCTAATATGTTTCTAAAATATTATAAATATTACTTTCACTTACTGCATGGGATGAAAACTGATGTTGCAGGGAACAAATGGACATGAAGGATAGATGATGGAGAGGATGGTTGGAGAAGGGTATGGAGACTTTCCTCAATTTCAATCAACATGGTCTCCTTGAACGCCATGAAATAGTTAACTCGATCTATACGTAAACTATATTTGTTCTAAGACTTTTAAGGTATTTGTTGATCTATTTAATGTTCTTGTTAAACGTTGTATGTAGTGTGGTTCGCAATATTATTTTGCTTTCGGCAATTGTATATTGTTTAAGTTCTAATTCTAATTAATAAAATAAATTAAACACTAGCATAAAGAGAAAACAAAAACTTAACTATGTGTTAATTACTTATGTTATTTGTGTTAAGAAATAAGAAATCAAAACGCTATAAATTCATGCTCACGCTAATGAATCAACCCGAATTTTTATCTTCTATACTATATTATAAAGCATCAGTGAAGGATACCTGCAAAATTTAAGTATATACAACCTTTATTATGTTTGTATCAATATAGTCTTATAAATAGTGGGTAAAATTGTCTTTCTACTTAAATATTAAATTGTTGAAGAAATTAATTTAAACATAATTATAAAATTGATGAGGAAATTAACAATGGTGACTCTTTACATTCATAACCTCCATGTCTTTATTATGTTTGTATCAATGTTATAGTCTTATAAATAGTGGTCATGTATTTGGTATATAAATAATGTGGTGACTCTTCACATACATAACTTACATATCTTTCAATGTTTATAGTAAATAAATTACATCATATATTATGTATTTATATATTCTTTTTAAATTTATGTGGTTGCAGGATGGTATGATGTGACACTTTTGCACACAAATGAATATGTAGGCTTGAAGTTTGCCAACACACCCAACCCATGACACGTTTCAACCCATTAAAGTGAGCGATATATGTAGGCTTGACGTTTATACAAGCAAATATGGTATAAATACTTCATGAGAAACGTCATCATCTTCCTCGATGATTTTTTGTTTTCTCTGCTACTATAAGCTTCTAGGAATAAAATTTAAGTTTCTGATCTCACGAAGTCACCAATTGTTTACATATCCAAAAGAAGACAAGTTCTTATTAATCGATTTGGTAGTTTTAACTATATTGATTACTAATTTGTTTGGTCAATTATATTTGTTACGTCGCTTGTCAAACTAACATAAAACGAGAGTATCTATGCAAATCATTGACTCCGCTGCATCTCGTGGGTGCCCTAAAATAATAAAAATATGCTGGACACTACAAACTGCATTTTAGTAATTACATCACTTCCACTACAATCTTATAGTCATTAAGAGATACAACGCCACTTCACTACGCTAAGCACCGCTCTACGATGGCATACTTATCTGCCTTCGAGATACATAAAAGGGTCCCACCAAAGGACGTGGGCCAATTTAAGGGTATTGCAAGGAATAGTATGGCCTATTGTTATGCACCCATTTAAAATTTTCAGAAGATATACTTATGAGTTTTAGTTTTTAGTAACATATATTTTATACATCGTTGTTTTCTACTTCATCATAACGAATAACCAACAAACAAACACGATGCACGAGGGGCAAAACAGATGCACCCGCCGCAACGCGCGGGCATTCCTACTAGTCTGTCCTAAAAACGCAGATTGTGTATTATGTGTTTATGTGACTATTTGGAGTCCTATGTGGTATGTTATTGACATGAACTTGAATGGGCACTTATGTGAGATGCATATGAAGTGTAAAACTAATGATAACCTACATATTCACCAACGGGTCCGTAGGGTTTACTTATGCATGTAGAATCACTAGGTGTCACTTACACGATTTTGAACATTTAAACGTCTTGGACAAACGGGTTATATGGTGTAATGGTATTACACATATACTTACTTAGTGACACATATACTAGGGAGTCGATAGCACACCCTACTTTGGAGTTTGGATTTATTTGCTTGCATACTAAGGTGAGTTTCACTACTTTTCTCAAAAAGCATGCGTCTCAGGGTGAGACAACTTTGATAAACGTGTTCTAGTCCGGTTTGGGACTACTTGAACATTGACTCTTTCGGAGAGTCCGTTACGAATCCTCGGGGAGGATTGTGCTTGATCAGTTTAAAACTTATTGGTTCTTTGTGAACTAAACACTCTATCACTTGAAAAGTCCTTGCACATTATTGGGTTAATCGCTAGGAGCGAACGGGGTATTAGTTGATAGCGCTATTAGGTTGTGCAGCAACCTCATGTTTGCGATGTTGGGAGCATGGGCATGAACTCCTGACCACAATTGAGAACTAGTGTTGATAGACACTAGTTATCGAGGCAAATTATTATACTACTGAAGGTGTCCCAATAATACTGTTTAGTTGCAATCAGTGGGTTAGCTACCCCTGACACGCTTAAACTGATAACACTTGAACATTTTGGTCTGGAGGACCTACACTTTTACTTGGTTACGTGGTTTGGGAAACCAGCGCATATACTTACTCACTTTCTTTACTTAGTGAACTCACCAACATTGTTTGTTGACCCACGATATACATGCTTTTGCAGGTAGTTAGCTTCCGGTGCCACGATTAGAAAGCACTGCACACTTGACTGCATTTGGGGTCTTGGGCATACACCTAAATTACATATTATGCTTTTACATTTTTTTTCATATGGTTTTAATTTGGGCGCGTTGTTTTGCGCATGGTTTTAAAAGGTTTAAATTTGGTTTACGCTTCCGAAGCTTAACTAAACTTGGTTTTTGTAAACGAACTAAATGGTTTGGGCATTTAGAGTTCGTTCATACGACTTATGGCTATGGGATCCTGGTATGTCATGCGTTTCGCGATATAAACTCCGCAGTGGAAATTTGAGGGTGTGACATTAAGCAAGTAGTATCTTCATTCCAGTAGTGGCCTACTTGCCTTGTGGATCTTCTGGTAGCCAAAAGTGGACCAATTGGCAACATCTTTGGGAATAGAGTGAACGTCCCAGTCTCAAGCTCCCTAGTTGAATTGCAAAGTATGAGGTCTGCTACTTCTGTTGCTTCTTTACCTTTAAGAATTGAGGCATCAAATATAAGTTGGGTCATGACTAAATCGCCCAAACATGCCCACGCAAAATTGGTAGGGTCCATGAGCGGCATGGATGCTGATAGCCGAACCATTTGATCTTTCAGAGGTACCCCTGAGGAAAAAAAAAAGCTTAATCACATATGGTTAAATATTGAGTGATGTAATTTAGTGAAAAGATATCTCACCTCTATTGTTTATAACTCCGTCGTTCATCAGCTTCTGAACACTCATGGTCACAGCCCAAAGTGCAGCCGAGCTGGGACAAAAGATTGCTAGTCTAATACCCTTCTTACGAGCAACTCTTACGACCCATCCCATGTAACAATCGGCAATGATACACGTAATCTTCTCGTCGTGGTTTTTGTTAATATCATTTAATGGCAAGTCAAGACCATCCATCAAGGTTTTCGGTACACAAGCGTTTTCAAAACTATAGCTATTCGGTATGATATCGGTATTCTTAAATTCGGTATTACTGATAAAATCCTGTCCCGATATCGTGTAGTACGATCCCAAAAAACAAAAAACTGTAGGTACCGATACCGATCCCAAAAACCCTCGGTTCGGTATATTGGTATAGGTTTGGTATGATCGGTTCGGGACTATTTACTCATTGATGACCGTCTGTCGTCAAGGGTCATACAAAACCTAAATAACCTAGGTAGCTAGGGTAAGTAGGGAATATCGAATCCACGAGGAGCATGTGGTTAGCGTCACAATGGTTGTTTATTTTTCTAAGCTAGTTACCAAAATAAATATACAAAATACAATTATGAAGTTTGCTAGTTTTATCTTTTTGTTTGTTTTATAAAAGTGTTGAAATGATAACAAAATAATCTAAATAAATAATAATGATAAATGTAACTTCCACCCGGGATCCTATTTGTATAATCTTGCAACAAGAACATCACATAGACATGGCCTTGGTTATCCTGTCACAATAACTAGCTATCCTGTCACAATAACTATTCAGATTGAAATAATAACTAGGGACATGTTTTCAACGTAAACCGTACGGCTAGCTATCCCTATACAAATATCAACAAACCTCCCTATGATGCCAGAAATCACAGTTAATAAATAAATTGGTTCAAATATAAGCAAGGTTTATTCAATCCAACACAAGTAGTAAAAATACTAGTTCATACATAATCAAAACGAGTTCAGAATACAAAATCAATACGAAGATTCACCCGGAGGAAATCACTGATGACTTAACCTTGCATAGCTAGGGTAGAGACCTCCATCTTCTTTCCCCTTATTTCTCTTTATTCCTCATGCGACACTCTACCGGCTTGCGTGCCTCTGCAGCCGTCAAAAAATAATAATCCCCGTATCTCCCACCGACTTCCTTTTGTTTTCTTTTTATGATGCGTCACCCAATTGTTAGTGGGCCTCCCTCCTAATACCTTTCATCCACCGACCTCTTTTTCTTAATAATTCCCTGAGCCTTTTTACAATCTAATGGAGCCTGCTTCCATTGGTTCTCGCCTAAAACCCAAGCCCAAGTGACATACTTAATTTTGATGATAATACTACTTCAAAGCCCATAACACTCAATTTTCTTTTCTTTGTATCCTGGACAAACAAAGGACACACAAATCAAATAATTGATTGCAATAATACTCAACTTAATTTTCTTATTTTTATGTTATAGTCACACGTAGCTTATTATATTACATTTAATTAATTATCAATAACAATTAATCTTACCATAATGTTTTACAATCAATGCATTTTAATAAATAATAATATTTAATAATGTGTATCTAAAATGCACCAATCAAACACTAAAACATATACAAAACTAGCACTTTAACACGGTATTTTCACCAACACATCACTCATCCATGTTTCAGATCGCATGACACGTGAGTAGTAACCCAATATTTAAATAGTTAAACGGAATGAGAGTGAGCCACATTTTCTACTGCCCTGCCTTTTCATTATATATTATATTATATTATTTACCATTATCATATCACATGCCTACAAACATTCCAAGCTAGCTGACATAGCTATACCTACTCCGTTGGTCTTTCCATACTTCATTGAAAATGTGAATGTCAACTTTAGACCAAAGGGTGTGGGAGATGGGGAGCCGACATGGCCCTCTCCCCCTTCAGATATCCTTTAACTGAAGCCTGTGTATCCTTTACCACCTGGCCAGTCAAGACCATCCATCAAGGTTTTCGGTACACAAGCGTTTTCAAAACAATTGGTATTCGGTATAATATCGGTATTCTTAAATTCGTTATTACTGATAAAATCCCGTCCCGATATCGTGTAGTACAGATCCCAAAAAACCAAAAATGTAGGTACCGATACCAATCACGAAAACCCTCGGTTCGGTATGATCGGTACAGGACTATTTGCTCATCCCTATTTCAGACCGGCACGAAACATGAGTAGTAACCCAGTATTTAAATAGTTAAATGGAATGAGAGTGAGCCACGTTTTCTACTCCTCTGCCTTTTCATTATATATTATATTATTTACCATTATCATATCACATGCCTACAAACATTCCAAGCTAGCTGACATAGCTACACCTACTCCGTTGGTCTTGCCTTACTTCATTGAAAATGTGAATGTCAACTTTAGACCAAGGGGTGTTGAAGACAAGGAGCCCACATGGCCCTTTCCCCCTTCAGAATCCCCCCCCCCCCCCGCACAAGGTATTTTAGTGGAGACGGGGGAGAACTCTCCCTCCTCTCCTCTCTCTCCCTCCCTCTCTCTTATGTTAACTGTAGGGGGAAGGGGAAACCATTTTCTTGATTTGGAGAAAAGGAAGGAGAGAGCGTCACTTGGACAAGGAGGAAAAAGGGGAAAGGGAGAACCACACCCCTTAACCTTATAACTTGAATTCTTTAATCAGCATACTGATTTGGCCTTTAATTGTTTTTTTTAATTATATTTTAATAGTCAAAACACTTCAACAATCATTTTTCAAGATTTTACAATACCAGCCATATTTATAAATTCTTTGTAAAACAAATGTTTTGATGAAATATTTCTAACATGCAAACAAGTATATAAGGTTCTTCTCTCAAAGTGTGTATTTTGATTATGGGTAGCATAATGGGTAAATTGGGTTGGGTTGGCTGCTGGGTCATGATGAGTTTAGGTTAGGATGGGTTTGGTTTAAGATGGGTAGATTAAAAAATGGGTTTGGATGGGTTAGATCAGGATGAGTTTGGGTCTGGATGGTTTGGATTAGGATAGGTTTACATCAAAATAGATTAAAATTAAAAAAAAAAAACTAAAATAAAAAAAATTAACAAAGTAAAAAATAAAAAATAAAAAAGTAAAAACATAAAAAAGTAAAAAAAATTAAAATTAAAAAAAACAAAAATAAACATAAAAATAAAATTTTAAGAGATCCGAATTATTTCATTTCGAACCGGACCGATTCGACCCTATCATGCTGGTTAACAACCCGGACCATTACGACCCGGAATGTTTCGACCCGACCGGGCCCGGTAATGACTCCGACCGTTTCAACCCTACCCGTCCAGTAGCGACCCGAAGTGTTTCGACCCGGCTGGCCCCGGTAGCGACCCGGACCGTTTCGACCTGACCGGGCGCGGTAATGGCCCATACCGTTTCAACCTGACCTGTCCCGTAGCGACCCGGACCGTTTCGACCCGGCCGGGCCTGGTAGCGACCCGGACCGTTTCGACCCGACCTGGCCCATTAACGACCCAGACCGTTTCAACCTGACCCGTCCCGTAGCGACCCGGACTGTTTCGACCCGGCCCGGCCCGCTAGCGACCCAGACCGTTTCGACCCGACCGGGCCCGGTAACGACCAGACCGTTTCAACTTGACCCGTCCCGTAGCGACCCGGACCGTTTCGACCCGGCCGGGCCCGGTAGCGACCCGGACCGCTTTGACCTTGTCGGGCCCGGCAACACCCAGACCGTTTCAACCTGACCCGTCCCGTAGCGACCCGTACTGGTTTGACCCGACCGGGCCCGTTAGCGACTCAGACCGTTTCGGCTTGACCAATCCCGTTAGCAACACAGACCGTTTCGACCCGATCGGGGCCGTCAACGACTAGACCATTTCGACCCGAACGGGCCGGTCAACAACCCAAACAGTTTGGACTCGATCAAGCCCGCTAACGACTCGAACCGTTTTGATGAGATCGCTTTTGGTGTTGGGTGAGTTTTAATTTAGATTTGTATATGGTTATCTAAAAATACCCGTCCTGGCCCATTTGTTTTTTTTTTGACATACCATCCTGACCCAGTTAGTTATATTCTACAATTAAAATTACCCATCATAACTCCCTTGAAAATTATACTAAACCTATTTTAACCCACAAGGTCAAATTTTAAACCCAAAACAACCCAAATTTAACTAGATAGGTTGAAATTGCTTGAAATTGCTAGGTCTAATTTTGATTATGAGTTGGTAATTCCGTTTCATGTTAGTGCTAGTGCCAGTGCCATGTTTTCTTGCTCGAGACATGAAAACAAGTAATACACAAATGACTTAACACAAAATAGAAATACATCATTAAAAGAATACATACATGAAAACAACAAACAACATGAAAGATTTAAAAGATTAAAAGTTAAAACCAAAGTGGAGTGGGAAGAAAGATATTGTCAATGAAATCGAACTGCTAGAATTAAAAGAATGTGCAAAGCTCGTCAATGACATGGGATTTAAGGAAGCATCGTACCAGGTGATTTTAGAAAACGACATGTGGAGTTTTCAACCAAATCGTTACGGAGAATCATCGAAATTGAATGGTAAATCAAAGTGTGTGTACTCATAATTGGATTAATTGGGTTCCAACAAAGGTCAATGGTTTTTCAAGGAGAGCGGCTCTAAACAGGTTACCAACTAAGGAGGAATTGTCAAAAGGTGGCATTGGAAATGTGCTGGTCACTTGCGTTTTCTCTAAATCAGCATTTGAATCGGTTAGCCATCTATTAGTCGTCTGCTATTTCGCTAGCGCAGTATGGGCGCAGATTGTTGTTTGGTGCTCACTCGCTCCATTCACAAACAATTCAGTAGCAGATGAATTACAACGGTTGGGGAGTATCAACAAAGCAGCCAAATTCTAAAAGGGTACTCGACAAGCAATTCTATTGTCTACATTATGGTTTTTATGTAAAGCTTGGGATGGCAGAATCTTTGACAACAATTCAGAAGAGCCATCAAGGGTCATAGAAGATATCAAGGTCACTACGTTCATTTGGATAAAATATGTATCAAGGTCTCGGTGCACTATTTTCTCCGCATAATATGAGTTCGGTCTTGTACTCATTCATTGCTATAGCATCTTGTTGTTGCAATCTTTTCAATAACATATCGTCCTTAAAAAACGCAAACTTGACACAATATATAATAGAAAGCATGCACACATAAAAAAGCGAAAAAGAAAACATACATGAAAACAACAAACAACTTAAGTTAAACACCAAATAGAAAGCATACATGGAAACAACCGAAAAGGTTTTCCAATATTATTTGTAGGTCATTCAAAGAGCACGATCATTTCCTTCCTTTAACCAATCAAGGAATTTGTTGAGATTTTTGTTGGAGGAATTTCCTTCTCGCACACTATCCATAACTTTTTCCTTCAAATTCAAGGCGTTATCTTTGATTATGTTGTTGTTGAGCAACTGCTCCACTTTACTTTTGATTTCTCCTCGTGTAACAATACCCGTTTCACCTTTGTTCAAACCCAAACCGGTTTTCCATATGTCACATATGTATGTCTCGTCCAAGAACTGATCAGTAAAGTATGGCCAGCATAAGAAAGGAACACCGTTGCTGACGCCTTCCATTGTAGAGTTCCAACCGCAGTGACTCAAGAAGCAAGCCACAGACGGATGGTTTAGGACCTCCTGTTGAGGTGCCCAACTAACTATTTTTCCACGAGTACCTATTCTGTCTATATAGCCAGGTGGGTAGACATAATCCATATTGCCACTTATACCAGGTCGAATAACCCACAAAAATGGTTTGTTGGTATCCTCGAGTCCTAACGCAAGCTCTTCAAACTGAAGCTGGTCAAAAATTGTGAAGCTCCCAAATGCCACATAGATGACTGAGCAGACTGGCTGTTGATTAAGCCATGTTATGCAAGTGGAGTCCTCATTCCAAAAGTGGCCTACTTGTCTTGCGGATCTTTTGGTCGCTAAAAGTGGACCTATTGGCAACATCTTTGGAAATAAAGTGAACACTTCCTTCTCTAACTCCATGGTTGAATTGAAAATTATGTAGTCTGCTGCCTCGGCTGCTTCCTTACCTTCAAGAATTATGGTATCAAAGGCAATTTGGTTCGTGTTTGGGTCGCCCGTACATGCCCATGCAAATTTGGCAGGGTCCATGGGAGGTATGGATCTTGATAGTTGAACCATTTGATTCTTCAAAGGTACCCCTGAAAGAAAAACTTAATTATATACAACTCGATAATTAATGATGTAAGTTGATAAAAACTTATCTCACCTCTACTGTTTATAACTCCATCATCCACCAACTTTTGGACACTCATTATCACAGCCAAAAGTGCAGCCGAGCTAGGACAAAAGAGCGCTAATCTAATACCCATCTTCTGAGCAACTCTTAGGACCCATCCCATGTAACAATCAGCGAAGATGCACGTAATCTTCTCATCATCGTTTTTGTTAATATCTTTTATTAGCTCTTCTAGTTTGGTGGGCATGAGTTGGAATATTGCTTTAGTAAACTTCCCTAAGTCATTCCTGTTGTCATCTGGTTCCATCCCATCAGGGATTGAAACCATTTGCATCAAATCACTTGGACAATTCATCTCTGAATACGTACGCATAAGCTTTTTGTGGGTGAACTCTGTGTTCACAAACGTAACCTTGAAACCTTTGTTGGTTAAGCAATGTGTTGCCTCCATAAATGGCATCACATGGCCTTGTACTGGGAAAGGTATTACTAAAATATGGGTGTTTTTCATTTTTGTTTCCATTAAAGTGTTTTTGAAAGCTTATGTTTTGTATTTAAGATGACTTCTTTGTCATTCCTGTTGATATAAATAGTTGGTCTTATGACTATTAAAAAGGCTATCGATGAATTATTGATGCCTTTCAAAAAAAAAACATGAATTATTGATGTTCTAGAATTATAAGTTGTTCACACACGTATACATACAAGTGTGTATGTGTATATATATATACTTATGAATTTTGAATGTGTATATCTCTTCATCTATTTCTATCTTCTAACAAGTATTGTGCATTGTTTTGAAAACCGGACTGGACCGGCCGGTCGGACCGGTCGGACCGGGCTCCGGGGCCTGGACCGGTCCGGTTCGGGTAGTCGGACCGTTTTTGCAGCGAACCGGGGTTGAACCGGTGAACCGGCCGGTCGGACCGGAAAACCGGCCAGTCGGACCGGAAACCGGACCGGTCGGACCGGATTTTTTATTTTTTTTTTTAATTTTTTTTAATTTTTTTTGTTTTTTGGGCAGGTTCGTCGAACCGGTCGAACCGGTCGGACCGGTCGAACCAGTGAACCGGCCGGGGGTCCGGTTCGACGTCCGGTCCGGTTCTGAAAACCTTGGTATTGTGGCTACCAGTTCCCTTCAAAGGTTATAGTTCTAAACCCGCTTTGTTTTATATTTCATACTAGCTTATACCCTGGGAGCGTCCCGAGTTGAGAAATCTAAATAAAGTGAATATTATTATTATTATTATTATTATTATTATTATTATTATTATTATTATTATTAATTTAAACAAATCTCTGCTATAAGTTATCATATTCTAATATAAAAAAAAGGGTAATTGGGTTGGGTATCACCTAATCCCAGACCCGACCCGACCCAAACCCACAATTTTTTTTAAAACTAATTCCAAATGTTTTTTATATAGCACTATGGCACTCGTTGGAAAGATAATAAAACGCTCGTTAATTTGGTGTAATTTTTTTCTTTAAAAATCTTGTATATAAAAGATATTAACGTTTAAAAGTTATGAGAGGAAACATGAGAGAGAAAATAATAAAGTTTTAATATTTACATTTAGTAGATTAAATATTTAATAGATTATGTTTAATCATATTTAAACCATATTTATTCCTTTTTTTAAATTGGTCTAGAGTTGCCACATCACATCCTATGTGGCATCTCTTAAAAGAGAGATTGCATAATATTATGACATGTCATTAAAAATGCTTTAGTGGCACACTCAAGTGAGAGAATGCCTCCTTAAATGCCATGTCATAAAAAAATGCTTTAGTTTATTATATATATAGATATAGATAGATATAGATATAGATTTTGTTTTAAAATGTTATGTGCTCACACTTCCATTTCCTAAATATTTAAAAGGAACACGTAAATTCCCAATAGTTGGAACTGTCTAGAAAGGGAAGAGAGGAGATACGAACTCGAGTAGGTTGGCTAAAGTCATGATTCTTAAGTGTTTCATTATATATTATATTATATTATTTACCATTATCATATCACATGCCTACAAACATTCCAAGCTAGCTGACATAGCTATACCTACTCCGTTGGTCTTTCCATACTTCATTGAAAATGTGAATGTCAACTTTAGACCAAAGGGTGTGGGAGATGGGGAGCCGACATGGCCCTCTCCCCCTTCAGATATCCTTTAACTGAAGCCTGTGTATCCTTTACCACCTGGCCAGTCAAGACCATCCATCAAGGTTTTCGGTACACAAGCGTTTTCAAAACAATTGGTATTCGGTATAATATCGGTATTCTTAAATTCGTTATTACTGATAAAATCCCGTCCCGATATCGTGTAGTACAGATCCCAAAAAACCAAAAATGTAGGTACCGATACCAATCACGAAAACCCTCGGTTCGGTATGATCGGTACAGGACTATTTGCTCATCCCTATTTCAGACCGGCACGAAACATGAGTAGTAACCCAGTATTTAAATAGTTAAATGGAATGAGAGTGAGCCACGTTTTCTACTCCTCTGCCTTTTCATTATATATTATATTATTTACCATTATCATATCACATGCCTACAAACATTCCAAGCTAGCTGACATAGCTACACCTACTCCGTTGGTCTTGCCTTACTTCATTGAAAATGTGAATGTCAACTTTAGACCAAGGGGTGTTGAAGACAAGGAGCCCACATGGCCCTTTCCCCCTTCAGAATCCCCCCCCCCCCCCCCCCCCCGCACAAGGTATTTTAGTGGAGACGGGGGAGAACTCTCCCTCCTCTCCTCTCTCTCCCTCCCTCTCTCTTATGTTAACTGTAGGGGGAAGGGGAAACCATTTTCTTGATTTGGAGAAAAGGAAGGAGAGAGCGTCACTTGGACAAGGAGGAAAAAGGGGAAAGGGAGAACCACACCCCTTAACCTTATAACTTGAATTCTTTAATCAGCATACTGATTTGGCCTTTAATTGTTTTTTTTAATTATATTTTAATAGTCAAAACACTTCAACAATCATTTTTCAAGATTTTACAATACCAGCCATATTTATAAATTCTTTGTAAAACAAATGTTTTGATGAAATATTTCTAACATGCAAACAAGTATATAAGGTTCTTCTCTCAAAGTGTGTATTTTGATTATGGGTAGCATAATGGGTAAATTGGGTTGGGTTGGCTGCTGGGTCATGATGAGTTTAGGTTAGGATGGGTTTGGTTTAAGATGGGTAGATTAAAAAATGGGTTTGGATGGGTTAGATCAGGATGAGTTTGGGTCTGGATGGTTTGGATTAGGATAGGTTTACATCAAAATAGATTAAAATTAAAAAAAAAAACTAAAATAAAAAAAATTAACAAAGTAAAAAATAAAAAATAAAAAAGTAAAAACATAAAAAAGTAAAAAAAATAAAAATTAAAAAAAACAAAAATAAACATAAAAATAAAATTTTAAGAGATCCGAATTATTTCATTTCGAACCGGACCGATTCGACCCTATCAAGCTGGTTAACAACCCGGACCATTACGACCCGGAATGTTTCGACCCGACCGGGCCCGGTAATGACTCCGACCGTTTCAACCCTACCCGTCCAGTAGCGACCCGAAGTGTTTCGACCCGGCTGGCCCCGGTAGCGACCCGGACCGTTTCGACCTGACCGGGCGCGGTAATGGCCCATACCGTTTCAACCTGACCTGTCCCGTAGCGACCCGGACCGTTTCGACCCGGCCGGGCCTGGTAGCGACCCGGACCGTTTCGACCCGACCTGGCCCATTAACGACCCAGACCGTTTCAACCTGACCCGTCCCGTAGCGACCCGGACTGTTTCGACCCGGCCCGGCCCGCTAGCGACCCAGACCGTTTCGACCCGACCGGGCCCGGTAACGACCAGACCGTTTCAACTTGACCCGTCCCGTAGCGACCCGGACCGTTTCGACCCGGCCGGGCCCGGTAGCGACCCGGACCGCTTTGACCTTGTCGGGCCCGGCAACACCCAGACCGTTTCAACCTGACCCGTCCCGTAGCGACCCGTACTGGTTTGACCCGACCGGGCCCGTTAGCGACTCAGACCGTTTCGGCTTGACCAATCCCGTTAGCAACACAGACCGTTTCGACCCGATCGGGGCCGTCAACGACTAGACCATTTCGACCCGAACGGGCCGGTCAACAACCCAAACAGTTTGGACTCGATCAAGCCCGCTAACGACTCGAACCGTTTTGATGAGATCGCTTTTGGTGTTGGGTGAGTTTTAATTTAGATTTGTATATGGTTATCTAAAAATACCCGTCCTGGCCCATTTGTTTTTTTTTTGACATACCATCCTGACCCAGTTAGTTATATTCTACAATTAAAATTACCCATCATAACTCCCTTGAAAATTATACTAAACCTATTTTAACCCACAAGGTCAAATTTTAAACCCAAAACAACCCAAATTTAACTAGATAGGTTGAAATTGCTTGAAATTGCTAGGTCTAATTTTGATTATGAGTTGGTAATTCCGTTTCATGTTAGTGCTAGTGCCAGTGCCATGTTTTCTTGCTCGAGACATGAAAACAAGTAATACACAAATGACTTAACACAAAATAGAAATACATCATTAAAAGAATACATACATGAAAACAACAAACAACATGAAAGATTTAAAAGATTAAAAGTTAAAACCAAAGTGGAGTGGGAAGAAAGATATTGTCAATGAAATCGAACTGCTAGAATT